>QEPC01009666.1:2084097-2155495 GCA_003113815.1 Sphenodon punctatus
GGGGGGCAGGACTGGGATAGCAGGGGAGCTGTGGGGTAGGATTGACGGGTACTGTACTGGCAGGACGGGGGGCAGGACTGGGGCAGCAGGGGAGCTGTGGGGTAGGATTGACGGGTACTGTACTGGCAGGACGGGGGGGCAGGACTGGGGCAGCAGGGGAGCTGTGGGGTAGGATTGAGGGGTACCATATTGGCAAAGATGAGGGGTGATGCTTAAGGGGTACCCTCAGGACGGGTAGAGAGGGGGTGGCTGTGCGTGTGGGTCAAGGCTGAGGGGTATTTGCAGAGCCAGGAGGGGGGGAGCCCAGGGTTTCTTTGGCGGTGAAAGTGGGTTAGGATTGAGGAGGATGGATGGAGCCGGGCCGGCGGGGATGCATTGAGGCAGAACTGTCAGAATAGGGGCTTGTGGGTCAGGCTAAAGGGACATCAGCCGAGCTAGGCCAGTGTGTGCCTAGGACTGGGACAGATCAGAACGAAGGGGATTATTGACCGAGCTGGGGCAGACAGCAAAGACTGGGATAGTGAGGGAGCTGTGGGTCAGGACTGAGGTTCATCAGCACATGTGAGGCTTAGCACTGGGGCAGCAGCAGCAGGGCTGTCGAGTGGGTTTGAGGGATCCTGAGCAGTAGTTTATGTTCGAGTTTGTCATGAAACCGAAAGCCAGGTAAGTTGAAGGTTTTGTCCCCTGCTGAGCCCCACGGATGCTAAATCTTTCCTGCGGAGCAAATGGGTTGCTATGGAAACCCTGGCTCCTGGCACTAAGGGAATTGGGGGGGGCGGGGGGAGAAGCGAGGAGGTGCTGGAGTCTCTCCACGTCTAGCGAACAGCCAGGTGGCTCCCATCACCGCGCGCAGAAAGCTGTTTTCTGTATAATTTCCAGGGGCTCCATCCAGGAGCCAAGGGGCCTTTTTTCTTGCTAATCATGGGCTGCCATCGTGGGCATGGGCGGAGCTGAAGGGAAAGTGGGGCTTCCCCTGCTGATGTCACAACAGGCCCAGTCTGCGTTGAGACCGAGTTTGGGTCAGTCCTGACCCAGTTGGGCGCAGATCCGACTTGGGTTGGGTTTCTCACCCCACTCAGTCCACAGGGCTCCTAAAGCTGCTCCCAAGTGGTGCCCCTGGGCCTCCTGGTCCTAATCCATCATCTGGGGATGGAGGATAGCAAAATAACTAGGCCCAGCCCTGCCTCTGGCGGTTTAACAATTCTTCCCACTCCCTCCCCTGCCCAGCGCTGTCCGCTGATGGTGATTTGGCTGGAAACCTCCATTCAGGAGCTGCTTTGAATTGGCCTTTGTGTATTATCCGGAGAGATTTCTCTTAAGCAAACACCCTCGCTTCCATCTGTTGATGGGAGTGTCCTAAATGAGGCAACTTTCCAGGGACTCTGTCCTCAAGCAGCAAATAGAAGCCTTTGTCCGTGTGACGAACGACACCACGTGCGGTTGAAAAGGAGAGACTTTGTAAAGACCCATGACCCGTGTTCTCCTTAGGCCAATTCTCTCCTTGTTTGTTCTAGTCTTGGGTTTTGTGCAAACTTGCCCTGGTTAACTGTCACTTTCAGGTTGTGTCAGTCTACGAGCTGGCAGAGAGCTAGAGGCGAGAGCCGGCTGGGCCTTGGGGCACCTGCCCGTGGCCCTGCAGGAAACGGCAGTTCTGAGAGTTGAGCCACACCCTTTTCCAATGTTAGTAAATGATCAGAGTAGGTGACCACCAGGCTGTTTAATAGGTCGCCCTGGACTGGGAACACGACGTGTTTCTGGACTGGTTCCCTCGCATGGCATCCTGCCAAGGGGAAGGCCGTGCAAGCCAAGGCAGGGGTGGGTGGGGGATCCTCCTGCCCGCCTGGGGCTCTTCTCTCCGCTGGCCCATGGTGCTTCCTCCTGGCTCCCATACAATATGGCCCTCCCCTTTCTTGCTGCAGTCTCTCCAGGGGGCGCGTTGGAAGGGAGCCCTGGAAGAAAGATGGCCGTCCGGAGAGAGGTTCCCTGTGCGCCAGAAGAAAGACTTCTTGGGGGCTGGCCGTGTAAGCCACTTTGTTCTTCAGAGCTGCTGTTGGGCGGAACTCTCCTCCGCTCCTCAGACCTCCAGGCAAACAATGCTGCCTTGCCCACTCTCGGGGGGAGGAGCCTCCACTGGTAAGAAGGCAGCTCCGCCTCTCTCGGACAATTCTCGCGCTGCGCCCACGTGCTCTGCTGCTGGCTGGTTCTCTCGGCATCGTGTGAGTGAGCTTGTGTCGCCACACTGCCTCCCTCCTGCCTGGGCAGCCTCGACACCCACAGCCCTGGCCTCTGACCCAGTCACTGCAGTGCCTGCTTCCCCAGCCACTGGCCCGGCCCAGCTTCCCTCGCCGCTCTAGCAAGCAGAGAAAGGGACTTGATGCCCTAAGTGGCTTGGGGTGGGGAGTGGGATTGATGAAATAGGCTCTGGTCAGAGCAGGACTCCTGGGTTGTTTGGGGGGGGAGGGTCAGGGGAAAGGCTTTGGGCAGGGATCTAGGATTCCTGGGTTCTCTGGAGGGGAAGGGCTGGGCAGTGGAGGGCTAAAAGCTGTTTTAAAGCAATGGAAGTGTTAAGTATTAAGCTTTAAAATAGCATTTGATTATTTTTAATGTGGCCCCCGGGCCATTTTTAAATTGCCAGTACAGCCTCCAGAGGAAAAACGTGCAAGCCAACCCATGGGTGTGCAGGTCTGCCCACCTAGGAGCACACGCCCAACAGCCAGCCAGGATGGGGGCCCTGCTTGTCTCCTTCCTGCCTGGAAGGAGCTGAGTGGGGCTCAGGACCAGTGCGTAGAGCCTCCTTTCCGGCTGGCCGGCTGCCTCGCGCGCTGGACCCAAGCCTTGTTCGCCACCTTCCTGGCCAGTGGGTGCACAAAGCAGCTGCCCAGGAAGGAAGGGAAGTGGCTCTAAGTAACGGGCAGTGCAGGCTTCCTTTTCCTTCCCTGCCAGCAGGGGGAAGGAGCGGCGGCGGCAGCTGGCACAAGGGCGAGTGTGTGCTATGCTCCTCCACAACCCATTGATTAGGGGTTGAAACGTATGGGTTGTCATCCCATGCATTATTGATTTATTTCTGTTTTATATTTAACAGCCTGCCCCTCTCGCCTTATCACCCAGAGCTCTGCTGGCGCCCCCTAAGACTCTCCTTGGGTCCCCGGCCCTCAGAGGCTCCTCAGGCCCGTGAATGGGGCGGGGCCCCAGGGGGAGCTTCAGGAGTGGCGGCGGGATCTACCGCTGGGGAGAGGAAGGGGGCGGGGGGCACCACGAGTTCCTTCTGCAGCTCGTTCTTAGCCCCCAGAGCAGGCTCTTCTGCGGGACCGTAACCCCTCCCCAGCCTGGAGGAACTTACACGATGCAAACGGTTTGCTTGCAAGGATCTGCCTGTGTCCAGCAGCAAGGGTGTTGTGCGCCTCGATTAATCCGAGGCAAGCTTCAATCCCTGATTCATCATTCCCTCCCTCTGATTTACCAGTGAGCGGCCAGGCGGTCCTCGAGCAGAGACGTCCTGATCCACCCTACAGGGGTATCCCAAGGACGTATCCTTTATGCCGGTGTATTGTGGCAAATACACATTGCTGCAGGGCAGGGCGAGCACAGATTAAGGGATGGTGGAATTGCAGCTCAGAATAGGTAAAGAGATGGTAAGAGGACCCCTAGCTACTTTCCTGTACTGAGCAGGGGGTTGGTCTAGATGACCTCTGATAAGATTCTATTCTGCTAATGGCAGGGCCCAACCCCCCTCTGGAGAAGCTGTGGTATTGGTGCATCTGGGACCCCTCGGGAACGGCAGTGGGGCAGCCTAACTCTGCCGCATGCTTGATGCATGTGTACTACAGCAGCAGCAACCCTTAAATTCCTCCCCACGAGACTACAATCCTCACCCCCCTCTCTCCCACCCCCCTTGGCCCTGCAATCCCCCAGCCTTGAGGCCCAGCAAGTTCTCTGTCTGAGCCTGTTGCTACTGAAGATCTAGCAGGTGCCCCAGATGCCACCGCTTGGTCCAGGGGCCTTCACTAAAAGAGCCTCCAGCAGAACTACCTCTGTTGGCCTCTTTAATCTCCTTGTGCGAATTTGATGCTTGTGGGCTGGGAGTGCTCCTCAGGAGCTGCTGCTTGTCCGGTTTCTCGGATGCCTCTAGGCACGTGCTGGAGCGCAGGCGAATTGCACTGACGCGGGGCCTGCGGCAGATCTGCTGCACCGAGTTCACGCTAGGAGAGCCAGGGAGAGAACCGATTGTGCTGACCTTATTGGCGTTTTACTGGGTGCCGATTGGACCAGCAGAGGGAAATGGCTTCCTTGTCAGCCAAGCTCATTTGGGAGGCGTGGAGCGAAATTGCAATCCTGGTGGCCAAGCTTTGGCTGTAACGAGTGAGTCATTCTGGTTGCAAATTAAAAAAAAAAGGTGGTAAAAAAATCGCCCCTCTCTTCTGGGGCCCTGCAGGCTGTTTCGCAGGCAAAGGGGAACTCGTAGAGTGGGGGCAGCAATTTTACCGCTTGGCCTGACTTTCCATTGTTCCTGGCTCACACACAACCCAGTGGGATAAACCCGGCTTCTGAGTTATTATTATTGAGGCTACGGCGATTCTGGCACGGAGGCTACAGCCTCTGTGGCTTGAAGAGATGTCAGTGACTTTTGCCGCCCAGCTTTCCCCCAAGCCAGCTGCAGAGCTCACCGGCGGTAGCGGCAGGATTGGGGTCAGGAGAAGCGGCAGCGGCACTCTCCCTCTCCCACCCCTTGCGTAGCTCTGTATTTCCTGGCCCTCATCCTGTTGCCGCTGCCACTGCTGGCTATGTCGGTGACTTCTTCTTTTATTATTTCTGTGTCCTGCCTGTGAATTTCAGGAAAAATCCCCACGCTAAAATCTTAGCCTGACTTTTTGTACCCGGGGGGGTGGCAGCAGCCGTGACGTCACCCCGAGGTGCATCCGTTTGAGTGAAGGTTCCAGCCTGCTCCGGGGTTTATACTCCCATCCTATAGATCCAGGATCTGACCCCTGCCCCACCTCCTGAGCACACACCTTAAACACCCCCATCCTCAACTTCTCTCCGGCCTGCGGTGGAGCGTTGCCAGCTAGGCACATTATTCCAGGACGCTTATGGAAAAATAAACATCGAAGGGCCTGTATTGCCTCTTATTTTTCATAAGTCTCCTGGGAAAATGTGCCTATCTGGCAACCCTGCTGTGGTGCATGTACTAAAGTGTTCCCCGGCTCTGACTTACGGGGATTACTGTCCCCCACCCACCCCCATTCAGCAAACCAGGATTTATTAGTGTGGTTGCTTGCCAGGACCTATTTATTTTCCTGCGTTCACATTCTCTCTGTCCCTTCCCTGAAAGCAGCCCCCTTTCTCTCCCAGCAGGATACGGGGAACGGCAGCAGATAGACTTCAAAACCTGTCGAGCTTTGGCTGTGGATTTTCCTTCCCACCCCTCTGGAGACGCCTCCGCAATCCGCTTGCCTGATTTCCCCCAGTGTCTATGTACTCCTATTCCGGCCCCCACCCCACCGCCCACTTCTCCGTCATAGATTGATTTTTAAAAATATATCATCTTTTTCTTCCAGCCTCTCTTCCTGGAGCCGGAGCTAGGTTTGAGCATGTGCTGCCTCTGCCCCCGCACATGGCTCTTAGCATATCAAAGAACTTATTTCTGGTGTCTAATTTTAGAACGTTGCTAAAGCATATTGTGCCTCTGAGCCTACCTCCTCACAAACCGTATTTCGGAGGGATCGTCCCCGTTTGGGTACTGAATCTAATTGCCCCTCTTTCAAGAGAGAGAGATACAAAGACCGGTGTGTGGGTGTGTGTGTGTGTGACACTGATTTAAATCGGATTGGGGAGGGACATGTATAACAAGCCCGAATTAGTGTTACGTGTGAGGGAATTCCAGCCTTGCTTTAAATGTGGATTTGTGTTTAGATAAAATCTAAACACCAAACCCGCATTTAAAGTGGGGTGGAACCCCCCATTGACTCCCTCCCACACAACACTAATCAGGGGCTCATTATGCATTATCTGGAGCCCTGAGGACGCCCCATTTAATCAGCATTAGGTGTGAGTTCGCCCTGGTATTCAAGCCTCAGGCACAGCTTTCCTGGGAAGCAACCAGGAAATCATGCCTGCGACCTGAACGCTGGTCTCGCGCGCCTGAAAAAGGGACAGTGGGTCTCAGCACCCAAAGAGGGACTGTCCCTCTGAAACAGGAATTGCCCGGAGGCAGGTATGCAAGTGTGGAAACGGCTCCCTCAACCTGAGGAGTTTATAATCTAGGCGAGAGAGACGAGGCAGAGTGGATGGTCTCGGCGAAGGCTTGTATTGAGCTGGAGCAGGGGAGAATGGCCAGCAGCACTCAACTCCACAGCGCCCCCTGTTGGGCCCGGTGCCTGGGAGACTGAAGGAGCTGGAAGCTGGGGCAGTTCCGTAAGCAGCCTGGAAGCCGGGCCCAGCAATGCAGGAGGCAGCGCAGCAGCCCAGGAGGGGCCACGGAACACAAGCACGGCTGCTGTGCAGGACTAATGTCCCCCAGCCCTATGGAGCTTAAATTAATACCTGCAGAACCAGGGCTACTTGTTGAAAGTGGGTCACTGACCCGGTAACGCTGGGTACTCCTCCCCGATGGACCAAATTCCATTTTTCATCCTTGTTTTCCAACTTCAGGGACCATTTTTTTTTCAACCTACCATTTATCCATTTTACCAGTCGGTGAATCGGTAACTCGGTAAAGTTGTACCTGGTATTTTTTGGTAATCGGGCAGCCGCTTCGGTATTCGGACGGCCTGCCGGGCAGCCACTTTGGTGCTTGAAATTGTGTCTGATACCCACGCCGGGGTACCTACGAGCTACTGGTTTCAGCTCTCACTCCCCTGCTCAACGAGAGAACTTGCAAAAGCATCTCCTGATACTTAGCACCTAATGAAGAATGAAAGCTCCTGCATAATAAGAACATTAATGCCGTACGGACTTTCTGACAGTGACCAATATCAGTCACTTGGGAGAAGTATACTTCAGGCCACAGTGGGGCGAGCCTTTCCCCAATCTTCACTCTCAGCTCCCGACAGTAAGAGGCTACGTTCCACAAACCTACGTGGCTGGTAACTGTTAATGGACCTACCCTCCAAGACCTTCTCCAACCATTTCTAAAAACCCAGCTATACTGCTGGCCTTGATCACATCTTCTGGCAATAAATTCCACACGTTAATTGTGCATTGAGTGGGAAAAAATTACTTTCTTTTATTTGTTTTAAATCTGCTGCCGGAGAGGGTGCAGCCACACGAGCAGCAGGGGCCAGATCCCTGTGTGACCCCATGGTGGGCAATTGCCACTGCTACACTGGGACCAGTGCGGCGAGTCAGCCACACGGTGGTGGGAAAACTGGGCAGGCAGCCCGGCACCTCTATCGGAGCTGCTGCCATGGGCGGGGTCTGGAGTGTCCAACTTCTACTGAGGTGCAGGATTGGGTCCACTGCTGACAGCTGATGGGGAAGGAGAGTCTGGGAAGAGCACACCCCCTCTTCCCAAGGCCGTCTCCTGCCCCATCGGCTGTCATTCGGGTGGACTGGGGGGAGCCTGGGAAGAGCCCAGGCGACAAAGCCCCGACAAACAGCTAATCGGAGTGGGGAAGGGGAGCCCAAAGGAGGGCACGCCTCTCTCCTTTTATAAAACCCACTACACTACTGGCTTTGACCACATCTGCTGGCAACAAATTCCACAACTTCATTGTGCGTTGAGTGAAAGAATACTTTCTTTGATTTGTTTTAAATCTGCTGGCAGAGAGGCTGGGGGCAGATACCTGTGAGGCCCTGTGGTGGGCAGTTGCCGCTGCCATGCTGTGGGGCAAATGTGGGGAGCTGGCCAGTGACCACATAGTAGTGGGGAAACCTGGTGAGCCAGTGTGGCCACTCCTGGGGACTGGAGAGTCCGACTCCTGCGGATGTGGAAAATTGGACCGTTGCCGACAGGCAGCTGTTGGGGGGTGGAGGAGGCCATGCACCCCACACCCCCACCCGCCTGACAGCTGATGGGGAAAGTGTGCACCCTCTTCCCAGGCCTCTGCCCCCCAATCAGCTGGGGGGGGCACATAGATCTAGACATAATGGGAATCTCAGAGACCTGGTGGAGAGGATAACCCTATGGGACGCTGGCCTATCGGGGTACAAAATATATTGAAATGACAGAGTAAATCAAGCTGGTGGTGGGGTGGCGCTATAGGAGCTGCTGGGAAGGGTGCGGTATCAATTCAAATAAATAAATAAATAAAATAAGTTCGAGCCAGCCTTGAGTCAAGCAGGATTAAAACTGAAGTGAAATGGCCTCTGGAATCTCTCTGGATAGGAATTCCATGTGCAACAGGGATGTGTCTAAGAGTGGGACCGTACTATCGACCCTCTGATCAGGACAGTGAAATTGATCATGAAATGCTAACGTAACCGAGATCAAAAAGGCTACTAAAGTTGGAGAGACAGTAATAAATGGGTGATTTCTCAATTACCCTAATACTGACTGGGTGAATGAATGTCTCCTCAGGGTGGGAGGTGGAGGTGAAATTTCTAGATGCTGTAAATGACGGCTGCTTGGAGCGGCTGAACCTGGACCCTATGAGAGGAGGAGCCACTTGGATCTAGTCGTAAGGAGCTGGTTCTGCCAGGCAGAACGGTGGTAGAGGCACCTGGTAATAGTCGCCATTCACTCAACGCATAATTAACTTATTGGAAATTGTAGCTGGTGCCGAATGTGGCAGCCCGTCGCCGGGAGCATATTACGCCGGTGCTCCGGTCTCGGCACTGGGGCCTGATTCAAGGTGTTGGTCTTGGCCTATAAAGCCCTAAACAGCCTGGACTGCCTCACCCCCTGGGTTCTGGATCGGCCGCGGTGGCCATCCGCGGGTGCCCTGCTCGAGGTCCCCGGAGTCTGCCGGGGGGGGGCCACACGGGGGAGAGCGTTCTCAGTGGCCGCACCGCGGCTGTGGGCCAGTTGGCCCCGGATCGCCCCTCCTTTTGAAGAAGTTGTAAGACCTGACTGTTCTGCCAGGCATTTGGTGGGGGAGATGGGTGATGGGGGGAAGAAGGGTGGGAGTGGGTTTGGGGGGTGGGATGGGTTATTTTGGTCTCCTTTTATGTTGTTTTATTATTTCTATTTTATTGCGTGTAATTAATAAATAAAATAAATAAATAAAATTGAATTTGTTGCCAGAGGACGTTGTCAAGGCCAGTAGCGTAACTGGGTTTAAAAAAGGCCTGGATAAGTTCTTGGAGAGTAGGTCCATTAATGGCTATTAGCCAAGTAGCTTACGGGATGAACTTCTTACTGTCGGGAGCTGGGAGTGAACAACGGGGAATGGATTGCCCATTGTGACAGCTAGAATTAAAACTGAATGAGTACCTACCACAAAAACTGGTAAACCTATCAAATTTGCCGTCTCCAACAGTTCAGGCACAGAGCAGAACCCATGTGTTCAGGCATTTATCTAACTTGTTACCGGTCCATTCACCTATTTTCTGTTTTGCCACTTTTCTTGTCTGTTTCTTCCATAACTAAAGGGCTTATGCTTTGGCCTGGATCCTATCCAAATGTGTGACCCTTAGTCTGGATTTTAGTTTCCTGGTTTGTCCTACTACTGCCCTTTTCTGTAAACTGGACGTGATGAAACAACAAAAAATCAAAAAGATGGGAATACGGACAATCAGAACAAATTGGGGGGAAATGGAAAGACAGTTACCCAAGAATGGTACTGCCTGGAATATCGGGTACTCCTCCAGGTACGTGGCTGCTGATTGGCCGACCAACCGGCTAATACCGACACGGACTGTTTCATCTGTAGCAGAGTCTGCATCTGGGCCCAGCAGGGAGATGATTTGATCTCACTCTGGTGCTTTTTAATGACTTATTAAGCTAAAATAGCATCCTGGCCTAGACCCCAGCTGCTTCCCTGCTGCTACGAATGGAGGGGAAAATAGGTCAGGGATAATGCTACTGGGCATAACTCTGGCAGAGGCAGTAGGGAGGGGGAGGCAGTCCCTGCTGGGTTATTCCCAGAGCTCTTGAATGAGGATCATTAAAAGTGCCCAGGGCGTTGAGCTAGATGATCCTAGAAGCTGAACCCCTGATTGAACCAGAGCCCAACTGCATTGAATCAGGGAATCCTAGGTCTCCAACACCCTGCTCCCACGATAAGGCACCTCCAGAAGGGAGGCACCTACAGCCCTGGTCCATCTCAAACCACCTCCCTGGAAAAGAACTATGCCAGAAAAGGGGTGGGGCTAAAGTATTTCCCCCACCCTTTTGACATGGCCACACCCCTCCTGGAGTGCTGTAGCCTGGTGGCACTCTAAGGGGCGGGGCCACATCATGTAAGGGGCGGGGCCAAGCTGTTTCCTCCCACCCCTTTCCAATGTGGCAAACTGCCAGAATGCTCTGATGTCATGGCACTTTTTATTATTATTATTATTTATTTATTTATTATACACATTTGTATAGCGCCAACAGTGCACCTGGCGCTTTACAGAACAACAAGAAAGACGCGGTCCCTGCCTATGGCTTACAATCTAATAGACCCGGAGTGGGGAGACAAGGAGAGGGGACATAGGGAGAGACAAGGGATAAATAACATTCAAGCGGATGCAAAGTCGCAGGTGGACGTGATTGACTTGGTTGCAGTTAGGCAGGAGTCTGCGGGGAGGGCAGACAGTAAATATTGCGGGGAAAGTTCTAACAGGCGTCGGGAAAGGCAGCGAGGAAAGAGGTGGGTTTTGAGGAGGGATTTGAAGGAGCAGAGGGAGGGGGCAAGGCTGATGTGGGCAGGGAGGGAGTTCCAGGCATGGGGGGCAGCAAGGGAGAAGGGGAGACGAGGGAGAGCGAGGGAGGGGCCAGAGGAGGAGCAGAGAGTGCGTGCAGGAGTGTGGAAGGAGACTAGGGCCGAGAGGTAAGGGGGAGCTAGATTATGAAGGAATTTGTAGGTGAATACCAGGAATTTGTGACGGATGCAATCAGGAAGGGGGAGCCAGTGAAGCGAGGAGAGGCTGTAAGTGGTCGAAGCGACGGGCTGAGTGGATGACCCTAGCAGCGGAGTTTTGGATGGAGATAAGGGGGGGGGGACAGGTGAGAGCGGGGGAAGCCAGTAAGGAGGAGGTTGCAGTAGTCATGGCGAGAGATGCTCCTTCCAGCGCCGACCTCCACGTGTGTCTGGGAGCTCCTGTACGAAATCCAAGATGGCGGCCGCCCGATCTCTTCCTGCAAGACTAGCGTCCCGCACCACGTGGCCCCAGTTCGTCCTATTCCCTGTTAAGGGGTCGGGGCAAGTCGTGCTCCCTTTGATGCTGTTCCCCGCTTTCTGCGGGGGGTGGGCGGGAGCGTGCGTTGCAGCAGTCATGGCGAGAGATGACCATGGTGTGAACAAGGGTTTTGGCTGAGGAGACAGAGAGAAAGGGGCGAATCCGAGCAATGTTACGGAGGGCAAAGCGACAATGTTACGGAGGGCAAAGCGATGAGGCGAGCTTGGACAGAAGGGGCGAGAGAGGGGGTGGAGAGAGAGTTGAGTGTCATCAGCGTAGAGGTGATATTGGAAGCCATGGGAGGCAATGAGTTTGCCAAGGGACAGGGTGTAGATAGAGAAGAGGAGAGGGTCCAGGACAGAGCCTTGGGGAACCCCCGCTGAGAGGGGGAGTTGAAGTTGGGAAGGCCGCAGCCCAAGGGACTTGGGCAGAGTGTGCACCCGTCCTGTCCTGGGTCCGACTGGACCAATTGTGTCCCGTTACAGTCAGACTGGATCATAGGCCTCTACCTTGAGGTCTCCTCTAGCCCTTGAGTCTATGTATCTGAGCCAAAGCACATTCCTCCCTCCGTTCCAGGCTGTTGCTAAATCCCGTCACTCCTCTCTGCGTGACATTGCTCAAATCCAGCCCTTCCTTACTGCTTCCGCTGCCAAGACTTTAGTCCATGCTCTCATCATCTCTTCCCTTGACTCCTGTATCCTCCTGTACTGGCCTCCCAGCTCTTGCCTCCTTCCTCTCACTTCCATTCAAGCCTCCTCTGGCAAGGTCCTACAACTCGCCCATCGCTTTGACCATGTGCAACCCCTGCCTCCACTGGATCCCTCTGTCCGACTCCAAATGCATTCAGAAACTTCTTGTCTTTACCTTCAAGGCTCTTCCTGGCCTTGCTCTCCCCTCTCTCTCAGCACTTCTTTCCCACCACATTCCCACTTCCTCTGCCATGATCCTCACCCAGCCCCAAGTCCCTGCCCCTTGAAACATATTTGCCCCCTTTCCCCTGCTGCCCTTATGCCTGGAAGCCCTCCTCCCCTGGGCACATTTGTTCTGCTCCTTCCCATAACTTTCAAATTCCTCCTGAAAACCCACTCTTCTTTCAGGCTTTTCCTAGCTCCTCATCCCCACAGATTCTGCCACTGATGCCCCCTTTTCCATCCACTCCCCCCGTAACTAAGCTAGGCATATGCACTTGCAACTTCTCAACTTCATGACTATATCCCTGTCTCTCCCTTTGTTCCCTACTCCCATGTCTCCGCTCCCTTGTCTTTCCCAGATTGTAAGCCCCTTGGGGCAGGGACCTGTCTCTAATTAATAATTGTTCAGTGCCAGGAACATGGCTGCTGCTATTTAACAGTTTCCTGATCATTTAAATTTTTGGGGCTGGTGGGATGCTGTCAGACAGGCTTCATGATGCAGTAATTTGGACTATCCATAGTTGTAGACCACAAATGGAGGAAACTCAGGCCCAGGGGTTAAATGTGGCCTGCGGCTAGGTTTTATTTGACCCTCTTCCTCAGGACCAGGTACATTGTTTGTGCTATATAAATAAAATAATAATAATAATTAATAAACTGAGCCCTCCTTTGGGACGATGTATTGGAAAGCCTGCTGCCCACAATTCACTGTCTTCTCTGGGGCAGACAAGCGGAGAGATCGCAGTGTCCTGCAGACACTTTATTCAGAGGGATGTCCCTTCTTCCCGAGCTGAGGAATGTGCGTCTGCTGCAGCCAGCCCAGCTGCCCCAGGAGATTTGATTGGGAAGGGAAAGGTTTTTCGAGTGAAATCCAGGCTCCAGAATCTAGCCAGAAACCAACATGTTTAGGTTTTTTGTTTTTCCTTTTCTGGTGCTTGGGTTTATTTTTAGATCAGGCTGACACAGAGGCGAGATGCAGAATTGGACAAATTCAAACCGGGAGCCAGGCACAAATTAATAACAGGAGTAACTCAAGGCTTGGCAGATGCAACGTAAGAAGAGATGTGCTCCACTTATCACTAAGAAGGTTAAGCAGAGAATTAATTACAGGCTGGAAGCAGCAACATGCGGAGATGGCATCCGATACTGCAGGCTTGACTAATATTGGAGACCAGAAGGCTCTTTAATATAGCGAATGGGGGGGAAGGCAGAGCTGCTGTTGCGCTGGAAGATGAAGCGAGATAAATTCGGAATAGAAATCAGACACTGATGCTTAGCACTGAGATGACGTGTGCGTGCGTGAGCACATGGGGAGCAGAGTCAGTGCAGCACAAGGCCACGACCCTAAATCGAAGTAATTACTCAATGACACTAGTGTTCACATGAACAGTGTAAACTGAAGTAACTATTCTAGGTAACCACTCCACTTAGGTAGCATTCACACCAACCGTGTCAACGAAGTAGCAGTAGTATGTTGGTTTCCACCCTCGCTGAGACATAATGATCGCTGAACAGTGGTCGCTCACCACCCTCACGCTGATAAGTGCTAAGTATTCACACGACTGAAATACAAGTGAGGCGGGTCCGAGGGGGAACACCCCCCCCCCAGGAGACAGGAGGAGCAGCGGGGAGCCTTAGGGAGAGCCCAGGTAATGCGGCCAAAAACCCACGATGGAGGGGAGTTGGCCCTCCCGATTGCACACCGTTTGCTACAGATAGCGATGCCTGGACCATCTGAGCTGGGGAGGGAAGCCGATCCCCACTTGGGGTCTGGGGTGGCCGCTCAGCCAGGGGACCGGCGGCAGGACCAGTCAGAGTTGGATCTAATGGAGATAGCACCAACGCCTCTTTTGAGCCCCATAGATATATCTAACGTTAAGCTGGTTACCGATTGTGGTACCCAGGGGCAACCTGTGCCAGTAGTGGGTGGTAATAGTGGGCAGGGTTTAATGAGTAAGGACCTTCCTGGAGGGAAAACTGCATGAATTTATGCCGTACAGATGGACAGTTTAGGGAGGCGCTGAAGATTTGCCCTTGGAATATATCTGGTTGGCGGAGTCGGGTGGTACAACAGGAGTTTATTTCATACCTGGCCAATTTCCAATTGATTTTTCTTCAGGAGACCTGGGAAACGTCTCCTATTGACCTGGAAAATGTTCAGGTCTTTAGTAAGCAGGCTCTGAGCTCTCAAGTAGGGGGATGTGCGATGGGTGGGTTGGCGTGCGTTGTAGCAGATGGTTTCCAGGCACAGGTTGAGCCCCTTTTGGGTGGACCACCTGGGGTACAAGGATTGGTTGTTTTAATAGAGCAGACGCAGGTTATTTCCCTGAACATCTATGTCCCTCCTAGGAACGCGGGGTCCTTTGATAAGAATCTGTGGGGTAGTTTGCATACCTACCTAGAGACACTTATGGCTGCATATCCTGCAGCCCATTTTGTACTCTTGGGAGATTTCAATGCCAGGTTGGGTGCCACGGATGCCGCGCTTCTCCCTTACGTTGAGGTATCACTGGACTCTAGGCACCCGTTTCTAAATACAAGGTCCTCTAAGGATACCAAGATAAATTCTTCTGGACTTAGACTTGCTTCATTAGACCAGGATTTGTTGCTCTGCGTCCTAAATGGGACGGGTTTTCAGGATCCCCGAGGCGAATACACTTTTCTAGGCCATCAAGGTTCGAGTACGGTTGACTATGTTATGGTTACACCAGCTACTGTGGAAGATATTAGGTCTTTTAAGGCTGATGATATCATCCTAAGTGACCACCTTCCTTCGGTCTTGACTTTTTATTTTTTTGGGGGGGTCTCCCCTGAGGGAAGCTTAGACACCTGGGTGGCTTCTCATGCTTTAAGTGCTACCCCGAGAGTTAGATGGTCTGTGCAAGTGGCAAGTCAGGTGCAGAGTCTTTTACAGGGGAGTGAGTGTGCGGTATTGTGGGGGAGGGTACTCGGAGCTTTAGGACTGTTGGAAATGATGGTATCCTTTAAGGAGTTGGTTCAGGTTATCATCCAGTTTTTGTCGTCATGCCAGAGAGAAAACAAGAACGCCAGTGGGCTTGGAGGTCAGCGATGGTTTGATGTTGAGTGCAGACAGGCCAGGAATCATCTTAAGGCCATGTATAGGCGTTATCGCCGTACTAGGCAGCTGGCCCTGCCCAAGGAGTACTACATAGCCAAACAAAATTATAAGTCTCTTCTTAAAAAGAAAAAGCAGTTCTTCCGGCTGGGCCAATGGCAGGAGTTACTGGATGCAGCCCAGAGGAAGGATGCTAAAGTATTTTGGAGATTAGTGGCAGGGGTAGAACCAAGGGAGATTCCCCTACAATTTTTCCCGGTCCCAGTAGGTGCTTGGGAAGATCATTTTAGGGCCCTGTATGCAGCTAAGGAGGCGCAGGTCGATGGTCTGATGTTCGAGTTTACGACCGTCCCTCCTTAGCCACCAGTTACAGCGGGGGAGGTAGCAGAGTTGGTGGTCACCTTTCAAATCGCTAAGACCCCCGGGATCGATATGGTCCCTATTGATTGTATTAAGGCCAATATAGATTGGCGGGTCCCAGTCCTGGCAGCACTCTTTACTGTGGTAAATGAGACTGGTAATATTCCGGCAGGCTGGGGAGTGGCCATCATTGTTCCAATGTATAAGAAGGGCATTAGAGGGGATCCGGCTAGCTATAGGCCAATTAGACTACTCGGCACAATTAGTAAAATCTATGGCAAGTATCTGCTCGTGGATTCTTGCGGAAGATATTATGAGCCCAGAGAAGGCCGGTTTTCTGAAAGGAAGGTCAACGATCGGACAGTGCTGGATATTGCACCATCTTTTGGGGAAATATAGGGCTCTGAATAAACGGCTCTTTGCATCTTTCTTAGTGGTTCTGTCTCAGACCAAGGTGGGACTGGGGAGACAATTGCAAGCTGTGGGAATCTATTGCAGGCAGAATAACCTGGAATTAAACCACGGGAAATCTAAAGTGGTAGTCTTCTCAAATGAGAGAAAGGTGTGTAAGTGGGAGGTTGATAATATCCAGATCCAGCAAGTTCCGTTTTTTAAATATCTGGGCCTACATTTCCATAAGTCAGGGAAGTGGACCGAGCGGGTGAAAAGAGCGCTTGTTGCTGCAAAGGGCCCTTCCCTGGCGTTGGCCAGATATTTCTTTAGAACTGATAAGACGGCGGTCAACCTGGCGATACAGGTTCTGAATGCCAAGGTTAGGGCAGCCCTTCTTTATGGGGCAGAGCTCTGGATCCCTCTGAGGAGATGTTCTTTAAATGGAACTCAGTTTGCGTTTTTGCAGCGGTTGCTGAGAGTCCCAAGGGGTACCCCAGTGGCCGCTGTTCAGCTTGAGGTGGGACAGCAAGATTGGGACTCAGTGGCGTGGGGTTTGGTGTTAAAATTTTGGTTCCGTACTATGCAAGCTAGTCAGAGCGATAGAGGGTTTGGATTTTAGGGACCCTTGGTCAATCAGTGTAGTAGAATTCTTGGGGAAACTGGGGTTTTCCCTAGAACATATTCGGGGCAGACCCCCGTTTTGTGCTCTCAGGGAGGTGTTTGGTCGTCTTAACGATGTCGCTAGACAATGTGATTTTGCGGCAGTGAATGCGACTTTGCACCTCCGGGATTACTATCTCTGGGCGTCAGAGATAGGATGTATGGCTGTGTACCTGAGTTCGGCTATTCCCCCAAGGGCTAAGCACCTGATTATGTGTGCGAGATTTAACGCCTTGCCCTCTAGGGTTTTTGAGGGTAGGCTAGCGGGTGTGCCATTCTTGGAGAGATTTTGCCCCTTTGAGGGTACACTGGTGGAAACTGTTCAGCACGTTCTTTTTGCTTGCCATGTGTATGATGCTGTGAGGGATAAATATTTATCCTCTCTTCTGCAGGATTACCCGGGTAGGTCGGCGTTTAGTTTGACGACCCATGCTCTGTCTAATCCGGTCCATTTACAGTCAGTCGCTAAATTTTTGGTTCAGGCGGTCTTTATGAGGAAATCATTTTTGGAGTATAAAATCCAGACTGATACGATTTCCTCAGAGTAAGGAAAAACCCCTTTAGGACGACAATGGGTTTTGTTTGAAAATGTATTGGTGAATTTGTCTTATTTTGATATTTGTAGCTAGTATGGTTGAAAGACTGTATGATTACTATGGGTCTTTGGTACCTTGTTCTGTATTACTTTTAATTTTAATGATGTGACTATAGCCAGTGGCTTGTCTAAATAAACTAAATTGATTGAACTGATAGTGAAATACAAACTGAAAACTACTCCTGCATAATGTTGATTTATTGCTGCGTTCGGGTGAATGGCCCAACGACGTCGATTTAACCGTTCACCAGAACATGGCCTTAGTAGATAAGAGGTGGCTTCAGACATAACATCAACAGGTGTTTGAATGTGTGTTTTGACCTTGATATGAACACCGGTTTGGCCCTGTGTTCACCATGTGGCACTGCTGTTTAGACACATCGGTCTAAGGGCAAAGGGCAGCGGTGGCCCCCTTATGGCAAATATTCCCCAATAGGAGAGGGCCCCCATTTCACCGGCCCTTGTAGGGTCAGAAAATGGTACAAAAGGGCACAAAGTACAAGTCAGTTTAGCCAAGGGAGTGATGCTTTGGGCGGGGTCATGGAAAGAGGGCATTGGCCTGAGTTGAGTTTCTGGATCAACTTTGCATTGAAACTCTGCCAGACAGAAAGGATGGGAGTTCTGGGCAAACATTGTAGGGGCTGTACTGACGTCTAGCAGCAGCTAACACAGAGGCTAATTCCTAGTCCGGGGTGGCCAGACTTATGGTGCAGGCAATCCGCCTCAGCCTGAGGCAACGATCGACCTGGATCCCTCCTGCAGGCTTCCAACTCTAGACCACCTGGTCTCAAGAGCGGAAAGGATCCCCTTCACAGCCGCACTGAAGGAGCTCTCCAGCCTGTCTCCTCCACAGAGACACTCCCCGGAAAGCTGCTCCTATTCTCCTCCCCAGAAGCAATCTCTGGGCTGCTTTAGACAGAACAGAAATGGGTGTCGGGATGTTTGTTGACACCATTGTTTAGCCATGCATATATCCTCGCTTTTGCTGTGTTGTGTTGCTTCCACAATTATATCTACCGGGGCTTATTTAAATACTGGACATCAGCAGTGCCACGCAGTCCGCCACAGCTTCCCCAGATGATATTCCATCATGTGCTGCTTCCTCACCTCCGTAAAAAGCATTGATATCCATGATGCTCTGCTCCCTCCCTTCGCTATCGAATGCTGTCACTTTTGAATCCCAAGGTTCTTCGAGATGGCTCCGAGTTCTCACAAAGGGATTTCCCTGGCTGTACAGGCTGTCACTTTTGAATCCCAAGGTTCTTCGAGATGGCTCTGAGTTCTCACAAAGGGATTTCCCTGGCTGTACAGGCTGTCACTTTTGAATCCCAAGCTTCTATCGACATTCTCACCAAGGGATTTCCTAGTTCCACAGGAAAGACAAACTAGCACATTGACAGGGGTCAGGGTGAAATTACAGGGAGTGGGGAGCTGCAAATGAGCGCACACGGGGACAGGGTCATGCACTCGCCGCTGGGACTGGATTGACTGGGCAGGGGGACTGAGTGAGCACGGCTCGGCTGGGCTGTCCCTGCTAGGAATGTGGATGCGAGGAGGAGGAGGCCTTAGTTTTGCAGGAAGTTGCAAGATCAACCAAAGCCACTCTGTGTGTTGAACTCTATGATCGTCGACGAGAAGTAACAGCAAACACACTAGTGAGTTAGTTGGCAAACACACTAACGCATACTTAGACGTAACGGGAGACACGGAATGAGAGAGAACCCACATCTGCCGCCCACGACTCTTCTGGGCAGCAAAGGAGGGTTTATCGAGTAGCTATCGGGGTGCAGAAAAATGTTGCCATGTTTACAGACAACACTAAAGCATGTGTTTCAGATCGTAACCACCCTTTCTCTGTTCTGTCTAAAGTGATCCTCCTCCCCATGCCATGATCTTCTGGAGATGAGCTAGTGATCTACCGGTAGATTGTAATTCCCCATCCTCTATGTTCCTATACACTCACATTCCTGTGTTTGTGTCTTGGCTCTTCATGGGCTTGCGTCTCCTTGTCTTTCCGCTCTCATTTTCTCGCTTAATTCTAGTCTTGGAACTTTTTCCTCCTCCTTTGCCACTACGTTCACCTGTCACAGAGCCTCCTGCTCCCTGAACTGTCCCCTTCTCCCTGCTGCCCCCTCTGCCTGGAACTCCTGCCCTGAACACACACATTCTGCTCCCTCCTGGTCTCTCCTAAAAACCTACCCCTTCCTTCAGGTCTTCCCCAGCTCCTCACCCCCCACCGACTGCTTATTTATGGCTTTCTTAAACTGTCTGTCCCATCCTTCAGGATCCCCCTCCTTCCCTTGCAACTAAGCTAAGCTCAGGCACCTGCAACTTCTCAGCTTCATAGATGTATCCCCATCTCTCCCTAAGTCCCCTTCTCCCTTGTCTCCCCTCACTTGTCTTTCCTAGATTGTAAGCCCCTTGGGGCAGGGACCTGTCTCTACTTATGGCTGTTCAGCACCAGGTATATGGCTGGTGCTATATAAATGATAATGACAATGAATAATGCACGGAAACATCCATACATGATAAATCCTGCAGAAGGCAGTTTTGCGTACTCATCAAAGCGAAGCTCGATGTTTAAGTTCACCAGCTGCATTGTAAGAGTCATTCCCCCCCCCCCCCGGGTTTCCATCACCTTGGAAGGATTTTTTTTCTTCTGTACATTCTCTTTCCCAAGTCCAGGTCTTTCCCAGTGGCATAGCTATTGTTTCATGGGACGCTGGGACAAGTCCAATTGCTGGGGCGGGCACAGGGGACAGCGAAACACGGGGGGCACTGGAGTAAGGGGTGCTGAGGCACCAGAGCAGCCCATGACTTAGAGGGGGGGCATGGAGGCAAAGGGGACAGGTGAGGCATTGGGGTAGAATGACAGTGCTGACAGGCACAGCGTTGGTTCCTGGCTCACTGAGGACGGCACAGGCAGCTCTAGCAGAGCTAAAGCAGGACATTTTGATGTTCCAATGGGGCTGGCCCCTCTGGGTCCCCCTGAAAGCCTGGGGCCCCACCTGCTTTCCAGATCCCTTCCAGATGTGACCTCTACACAGGATGTTGAAGGCTTTGGAAGCACTGCCCCTTCCACTATTGTCGCTTCGTTTCCCGTTTAATCCCTGTGCGAGCCCCAGTGCACTAAAAGCAGTGCTCTCCGTGTGCGTGTGTACCATCCGCCTGCCTTGTAAACTGTCTCCAGAGCTCCCGTTTGATAGCTGCCACAGCTTGCCACTTTCTCTCTCGGGCTCCAGTTAGAAACTTCCTTGTCCTATCATTGGGAGCTGCTCTAGTAGACTCATTATGATGATGATTTATTTTATTTATTCATTCTAAGATTTAAAAAACCCTTTCAGTTTAAAAGAGGTGTTAAGGCTCTTACAAATGCACTTACGATCCAAAAAGCATGGAAATTGTAAGTTAAGGCTCCCGCCTTAGCGTGCAACTTTATGTAAGCACTAAAGACAATTGGACAGTCTCATGGATTGTGCTCGCTTACAACTTAGGCTCCATGCCCCCACACTTTGCCTTGGTCTTTCAGCCCCAATTCTCTTCTTCTGTAGGGTGGGGGCAACACTGAAACTGGGGGCAGTAGGTCCTTGTGGTTTGGAGTAAGGGGGCGGAAAGCCAGGACTCCTGGGTTCTTTGGGAGGTGGGCGGGAGTAGTGAGTTAGAGCAGGGGGGCTGGGAGCTGAGACTCCTGGATTCAATAGGAAGGGAGTAGGGGCTAGTGGATTAGAGCAGGTGGGCAGGGAACTGGGACTTCTTGGTTGTAAGGGGAGGAACTTAATGTATTCCCCTTTCAAAAAAACAGGGAAATTCGAGGATCAAAAACCTTTGGGTTTAAGAGAGGAGTAAGAGAGGCTCTTACAAGTTCAGTCATTCTCCAAAAAACATAGAAATGGTAAATTAAATTGCATGCCATGTAAGCAGTAGACGGGTGTTTTTAGACAAGCGCCTCCCCGCGCATCATGCATGTAAGCAGGGCCGCATTGGCACCCTATGCAGCCCTGGAATATGCATGATGGGTGGGTGATGGGTAGGGAGGCGCTTGTCTAAAAACACCCAACATTGTACTGCCTCACATATCGTGCTTACTTACAACTTAGGCTCCAGGCACCCACACTTTGCCTTGTTCTTTCACCTCCAGTCTTCTTCCTCTGCAGGTTGGGGGCAGCACTGAATTGGGGACAGCAAGCTCCTCCCCACCCAGTATTATTGACTTACTCCATACCCTAGCCACAATTCCTCCTTCATTTATAGCTCCCCTCTCAGGCAGCAGCTGTCCCCCATGCACGTCACTGGGACTACACATCGCTCATCTCTCAGCCTCCTTCCCCCATAAACCCCAGCCCCTCCCCATAAACACACTGCTCCCCACCTCTGGCTGACTCTGAGCCATGTCCTGCCATATACACCTCCCAGTATCTGGTTGCCTGTTGCAAAACATGCTGTTCCCTATGCCTGGCTGCCTCCACTCTTATCTGCCAGTACTCATCAGCCTTCTCTCCCCCATATATATCCACACATACACCCCCAGCACCTAGGTACCCCTGTCTCTTATACACATCTAGATGTGTATAAGAGACAGGTGCACACACATCACCCATTTGTCAGCTTTATCCCCCATAAACAGTCCCCCAGCACCTGGCTACCCTTCACGATACCTGTCTCTTATACACATCTAGATGTGTATAAGAGACAGCCTCATCCGTGCATACACATCACCCATTTCTCAACCTTGTCCCCATAAACACTCCCCCAGCACCTGGCTACCCTTCACGATACAGACGCTTCCCTCGCTGCCCGGCTGCCCCCAGTTTTGTCCGCATCCGACAACCTTGGTTTCCCCATATCCAGCACCCCCGGTACTCAGTTGTCCTGTTCTCCCCAACCCAAATGAAAGTATATACAGAGTCCTGGGCCAGCTCCCAACCCCGCTGCTTTAACCCACTAGCCCCTATTCCCCCCAGAGAACCCAAGGGCTCCCTGTCCCCTGCTCCCATTGAACCCAGAAGTCTTGCCTCTCAGCCACCCTCATCCCTGCTCTCCAAAGAGGCTTAAAAAGCTGGAGACATTCGCAATCCTAATTAGTGATTGGTGTCCTCTCGTTACTGGGCTCGGGATGTCCTGCAAATGAACTCTTCACGGTACAACCCGGAACTGATTTCCCCTCTCGCTAGGGTTGCCACCTATGCAAATTTTTAAGGAACACTTATGAAAAATACAGGTTGCAATGCAGGCCCTGCAACATGTATTTCTACCCCCACCCCCAGCTACAGAATTAACTTACTCTTATCTTTAATGACACGCCACTGAACCTCACCAGAGCCTGGCTAGCTTTTTATCTTGAGCCACGACATACAGAAAACGTAATGTGAGTTCAGCACCTCCCAGGCTCAGAAACTCTGCTTGTACGCAGGAAAAGGGGGCGCCGTTGGCATCTCCACCTCAACAGCCTCTTGCCTCTGTCTTGGGAGAAGGTGACAGACAACTTTACCTGCTTCCATGTATATTTGTTGTACGTACATCTTGATATTTTAAAATTTCACTCTCTTCTTTGGATAACATGCAAAGTTCAAAACATCAAAACTTAAAAACTACACAACAGATTTTTTTTAAAATTCAAACTCAGGAAATGACTAGAATGCACTCTTGAATTTTCAGACACCGTCTACACCTCCAGACAGATAACTTTAAGCAGATTTGTACCCATCGCAAAAAGGGTGGGAAAGTCACAAAAGGGAGAAAAAGCTGTTCTGCCTTCAAAAGTCAAACGTCTATAACTTTCCTGCGTTTCATCCAATTTGCCTGAACGTTGGACAGCTTGTACCCATCTCCCAAACAGTCCACCTTACAAAGTGTCACCCTGATAGGATAAATCATCTCAATTTCATAATGAGTAGAATGTTCATGATTTTAACAGAGTGTGCCAGCTGCCTTAATTATAGAACTGCTCTCATGACTCTATAATTATTCCATAATCAAAAAACCTCCATCTTAAGACGAGAGTTAAGGCTCTTGCAAATTCAATCATGCAGTAAAAAGCATGAAAATTGCAAGTTAAGGCTCCCACCTTAGCTTACGTGCCATGTTAGCAGTAAAGACGTTGTACCGTCTCGCACATTGTGCTAGCTTACAACTTAGGCTCCATGCTTTGCCTTCATCGTTCAGACCCAATCCTCTTCCTCTGCAGGTTGGGGACAACACTGAAGCTGGGGACAGGAGGGTGTGAGCTGGCCCCTCACCCCTTCCTTTCCCTCTATCCTTTCATTTCGGTTGGGGAGAATGTGACAGCAGAGCACGCTTACTACACTGAAGCTGTGTACAGTGGTATACAAATGTTTCATAAAAACATTTAGTTGGGTCCATATTGTAATGAATAAAATGGAATGGCAATTGGAAGGAATGGACGAAAACAGCAATGCCAATTTCTAAAGAAATGCTACTGTCATTGCAACATTAAGTGACCATCAAAGAAAACAACACAGCTGCATCTTTGGGAGTACAGAGGGAAGACAAGAGAGTGTGCAATAATGAGGAAGACACCAGATGAACTAAGTGAAATGGTAGAAGTGAGAGGAAAAAATACAAAGAGTGTGGAGGAGGAAGGAGGAATTAGAAATATTTACAAAGTGTTGAGTGAAATAAATCATTCAGAAGACTGATGTGATATCTGTGGGATCACTTGCATCATTTCAGTCACTTAACACAGCTGACACCCTATCCTTTGACTCCCTATAGCCTCCCTCCCTGTTATTCCACTTCCTGTCCTGTTTGTTTGTTTTTTGTCATTCCACACACACAAATTGACTCCTGTTCCATATGAGACACAGATAGACATATTTCCCAGGACTGTGGAGTTCTCTGTGAGGGGAATGGGGGCTAGAGTCTTAGAAGGGGCAACTTGGCCCCAGGACTTCTGCGTTGTCTGTTACAAGGTTGAGAGCAGGGGAGAACAGCTCAGGCTGGGAACCGGGACTGTTGGGTTGACTGTGAAGGGAGTGCAGCCTACCAGGTTAGAATGGGGTGGAGGGGCTAGAAGCCAGGAGTTCTAACCTCTCTGTTAAAGGGTGGGGACCTAGTAGGTTAGATGGGGAGGGAGTGTGGGAGCCACAACTCCTACATTCTCTGGGAGGGCAGTGGGGAGGGTACTACTGGTTGAAAGAGAGGTTTCTGAGCCGTTACTTAGCTGTCCCATTCTCCCCAAACCAAATGAAAGGATAGAGAGAAAGGAGGGGGTGAGGGGCCAGCTCATACCTTCCTGTCCCCAGCTTCGGTGTTGCCCCCCAACTTGCAGAGGAAGAGGATCGGGGCTGAAAGACGAAGGCAAAGTGTGGGTGCATGGAGCCTAAGGTGTAAGCAAGCACAATATGTGAGACGGCACAGTGTCTTTACGGCTTACATGGTATGTAAATTAAGGTGGAAGTCTTAACTTGCAATTTCAATTCTTTTTATTGCATGTTTGAATTTGCAAGAGCCTAAACTTGTGTTGTAAACCGGAGGTTTTTTTATAATGGAATTTCATGGTTTTTTGTAAAGAATTTGCTCCCTTCTTACCCCCCTCGCAACCAGTCCCAATATGCCCCCTCCTTTCTTTCCCCCCTTCCACCTGGTCCCAATCTGCCCCGCCCTGCTCCCTTCTACCCCCTCCCACCTGATCCTGATCTGCCCCCCCCATTCCCTTCTCCCCCCTCCATCTCTTCTTCTCCCCTCCCACCCGGTCCCGATCTCCCTTCTGGCCTCCCCACCCCACCCCACCTGGCACCCTCTGCCTCCTCTTAAACCCCCTTTTAAAACTTTCCCCTGCACATCCATATGACATGGATGGATGACAGAAACCCAGCCCTGTGCCGCTGTCATCACCTCATGACATAACTCGCGTACACCACGGTTTCCATAGGCTAACATTCAATTTTCTAAACATCACAACTTAAAAACTACTAACCGGATTTACAAAAAATAAACACAAGACACACCCCGCCAGCTTCCTTCAGTTTTCTAAAAGGCTTCCACCTCCTCCCAACCAACAACACTAAACCCCTCTACCCTGGTCAGTTTGAGACGGTCAGACTGGCTGAAAAAAACAACAACTTCAAAGTGCAGTTTTCAAACTATGATAACTCCGCTGTTCTCCAACCGATTCTGCTGAATTTCTCATAGCATGAACCGCTTACCCCAGTGAACATCCACTACAAATTTCATGATCCTAACTTTAATCATTTCAATTCTAGAATAAATAAAATGTTGGGGCTTTATAATTGAGTGTGCGACTCATCTTAACTATACAGTAGTTGCCGCCATGGTATAATTATTTATATAGCACAAGCAATATACCTGGCACTGCACAGTCATTAACTGTTGTTTGGGGATCTTGCCATCATGCCTTAAGGCAACAGGCGATCAGGCCTTTGCTCTGATGGGCCCCTCAGTTTGCAACTTGCATCTATGGGTGAAAACAGACATGACGCTAACAAGTTAATAATAAATAATTTGATTTATACAGTGCTGCCCCATGCCAGATGGCACTCAGAGTGCTTTACAGCATTTAAAATACAGTAAAACACCATCACTTAAAATCAATATAAAATCAATTTAAAACAACTTCAAAGGGAGAAGTAAAAAGGGGAAGAAAAAATGCATGAAGGGGAACCAGCAGTGGTGGATCCTCTGAAAGCACCTGGAAAACAAAAACGTTTTCAGTTGCCTTTTAAAGGTGAGGAGGGAAGAACATAGGGTCAAAACAGACATGATGCTAACCACCCTTGGTGGTCATTTATGCATGTTGCAGGGCTGTATTGGTGCCCTATTCAATACAGCCAATACAGGGCTGTATTGGTGCCCTTCTCCCTTTGAAGTTGTTTTAAATTGATTTTATATTGATTTTAAGTGATGGTGTTTTACTGTATTTTAAATGCTGTAAAGCACTCTGAGTGCCATCTGGCATGGGGCAGCACTGTATAAATCAAATTATTTATTATTAACTTATTATTATTATTATTAATAATAATTAGAGACAGGTCCTTGACCTGAGGGCTTAAAATATAGGCGAGAGAAGGGAGAGGGGGAGAGAGACAGGGAAACGTTCAGGGGGGTGAGATGTTGCAGGTGTTTAGCTAAGTTCCAGGGAGGAGGGCACCCCAAATGACAGGACAGTAGAGGAAGCTTCAGCGAGCAATCTCGGGGGCTCAGTTAAAAAAAAACTCTGGAGGGACCTGTTAGGCCTAGGGTTAATCCCAGCTCCCAGGCCGGAGGTGGAGCCACGTCAAGGAGGATGGGGTGAAGGGGCTGCCAACCACACCCATTTCTGACGTAACCCCGCCCCTTGTGAAACATTGTATCACCACGCTGCTTTGTGGGGGTGGAGCTACCTCAGAAAGGGGTGGGGGGCATAATCCTGGCCTCTCACAGAGCATCACGACCCTGTGTAGAAGCAGGGCCATGCTGGCAAGGGGACAGGAAAGTCCCTACTTTCTGATGGGGTCCTGCCCCTGGCCAGCCCAGCTTTCGGGTGTGCCCCTGGCTGAGACTCCCACTCCTTTCTCATCCCAGTAGGCCAAGCCTCAGCCAGACCTGCCCTTTGCTCTGACTGGCAGTGAGATAAAATTGTGTCGTCCCCCCCCCCAAATGCCTTGACTGTAGGCTCCTTGGGGCAGAACTCCTTCTCTTTGTGTGTCATGCCCGCCTGACCCTGACTGTAGAAGGTTTTAGGTGCAACTGGAATACAGAACAGGAGCCGAGGATCTGGCCCAAGCGGCTGGAAAGCAGAGAACGGAGACTGTGCACAGAGCATCCATTTCAAAACATTTTTTTTTTAATTAAAAGATAGAGACAGCAAGCTAGTCAGGCTGGGGGAAAGTGCCGGGGTATTAAGGAAAGGAGAGGCAGCCAGGACACTGTGAAAGCTTTAATGATCATCCAGCATCTTCCCCAGAGCTCAAACCCACCTTCCCCCCATTCCTCCCTGCTCCCTTCCCCTTTCTCCACTCCCTTCCATTTGATATTGGGACAAACTCCTCCGTCCAGGGGTGTTCCGGGATGTGGGGAGATTTCCCCTACTGGATTGTCCTGGAGAGGGAGTCATGCTCCCTACCAGCACAGCCAAAAACCCTCCCCCGTACCTGCCTCCAGTCCTCCTTCCAGTGGGGCTGCATGGAAGGGGGAGCAAGAGGCAGTGGGAGGAGCAGCAAGTTACAGAAGGGGCTTCTTGGCTGGGCAGCAGGAAACATCGAGCAGTGGAAGGAGAGGAGGGAAAGGAAACAGAACGAGAGAGAACGAGGACAGGCTGACCAGAAAGCTCTGTCCCCATTGGATCAATGTTCCATGGGGTCAGAAGGAGGGGTCTCCAGTGGGTGGAGCATCCTCTCTGATCTGGTCCCCTTGACACACCCTTGCTTTTACCTGCTGTTCTCTAGCTAGCGCTGAATTACCCAGCATGCCTCACAAAGCCAGTCTAGCGCCACTGGGGCTTCCTATTTTTCCTGGTCCTCAGCAGCCACCCCATTGGGGTTCATCTTTTACTCCACTGGCCCTGCCTCAGGCGAGGGAGCCACATGCTTCTCCACCCAACCACAGAGTCATTCACTCTGTTCATCCCTCGCCGTGTCCCTCGCCGCCGCCTCCTCAACTCCTCTTGGACATCATCCCCTTTCTCCACGCCCTTTGCCCAGTGTCCTGTCTTACAAGTGACACCCACAGTCGCTCTGCTTCCATTGGCCCAGTCATTCATCCATCCATCCCCAACCCATGCACAGGGGGTCTCTTGGATCCTGCAAAAATACTTCCCCCAGATTCTGCCACCAGGAAACCCAAGTTCTGCAAGCAGAAAATTTGGATTCTTCAAGCAGCATAAACTGCAAATAAATTAAATCTAAAAAATTATGTGAAATTTTTGAATAGAATTGAGCTTATCAGCAAGCCACTCCCTCCATTTTGGACACTTTGAGTTTTAAAACACATAATGCCACCCAGACCTCTCAGTTGGGGGCGGGGGGGGGGGGTTCTCCTCTCCGCTGGGGTGTGCATGCTCCTTTGTGGCAGGAAGCCCCTAGAATATATTCCCACAACCACAGCTAGAGTTGCCACTTAGGCAAAATCTTAAGGAACACATATGAAAAATACATGTTGCAGGACCTGCATTGGCACCTTAGGCAGGCCCTGCAACATGTATTTTTCATAAGTTCCTTAAAAATTGGCAGAGGTGGCAACCCTAGGCACAGCTAACAATGCTGACATCCTATTGGCTATCTCACAGGGCTCTCCTCTTTGGCTGTAACTCTGCGCTGCCAGAGGCACTTTCTGCAAATGTCAAGTTCTGAAAAACCGCTGTGATCATGGCAGCACAGAATTCACAGCGCCCTGACCTACACATCCACACAGCTGATGCAATTTCTATAACACCCCCCCTTTGGCCTCCCAATGCCCAGGGTCCCTGTGTTCATCTGCCCAGCTATGAAGCATACGAGTGGGGTGTCTGTCCCCAAAAGCTTGAATTCTCAGGATCACCCCGGTTTTTCTTTACTTCTGGGTCTCCAGAGCTGCTGCTGCTCCCTAATCATTCCCGTGGGCCAGTCCCAGGATTTGCGGGACCATGCGGGGCCATGTGTGAAGTCTTGGTGCGGGGTCTAATTTAAATCATTTGCCAGGGCTGCCACCCCCAGGCGTGGGGCCTAGGCTGGCACAGGGACGTGTGTGACTGCACATGCCTAGGGCTTGCCGCTATCGCCCTCATACACCCAACGCCATCATTAGCTATCTGTTCCCCTCATCGTTCTCCCTCCTTTCTCTGCACCCCATCTCGCCCTTCATCCCTCTGCCCCGATTGTCCCTTCCACACCCCACCGTCGCCAGGGCTTCTCCCATTACACCTTGGATTCACTCTCGGGGTTGGTGAGACTGCCGTTCCTCTCCTTGTCCGCTGCCTCTTTCTCTGTCCCTTCCTCCACCTTCTCGTCCAGCCGGCTAGGGATGGACCAGTAGAGATGGGCGTCCATACGGGCGGTGGTCTCGGCGATCTCCCGGGCACTGCAGCAGGGTGTGGGCACTTCGAAGGTCTGGTGGAAGCTGTTGTAGTCCACCTCATAGAAGCCATCCTCCAAGCTGAGCAGAGACATAAAACGGTGTCCCCAGAGAACCTCGTCCATCAGGTACGAGCTCCGGGCCTGGCAGGTCATCCCTATGGAAACAGTGACAGGCTCTTAGTTGGGTTGAGGCCTAGTGGTGGAAGCATTTGAAAAAGACCTGGATTCTGGCCCCTGCTCTGCCCCTGACCCCCTCCCGGTACGGCCTTGGGGAAGACACTTCCTCACTGTTGTGTCACTGTCTTCTCTCCAAGGGTGGGGGAATGTTAGGCACTGGCTATGGGGTTATTATGGCTCAGATACAGAGTTGGGGGCCGGGCTTTGCTCTATGGAGGGCCAGGGAGCTGTGGGGGTGGCTGTTCCATGCGGCTCTATGAAGCTGTTGGGGGGGGAGGAGTGTGCAATACCATGGAGCTGCTCGATGGGGAGGAGTGGTTGTTCTATGGAATTCTATGGGGTAGTAGGTCCGTCTGTGAGTGTGGGGAGGGGGGTTGTGTATCAGGTTCAAAGGGGCAAAGGGGGGGGGGGACTGGGTGGTGGCCCTGTATGTGTAGTTTATGTTCATTATTGTTAATTCATATATATGTATTCACATCAGGGCAGTAGAGAGGAGTGGGTGGAGTGCCCCTCACTGAGGTTTCCAAAATCTGGTAACCCTAGTTGTAGGGAGCTCTGTCCTATGAAGCCCTGTGGAGCTGAGGAGGGGGGTGGCTGCTCTATGGGACTGAGGAAGGGGTGGCTGCTCCATGGGGCTGAGGAAGGGGGTGGCTGCTCTATGGGACTGAGGAAGGGGTGGCTGCTCTGTGAGGCTCTATGGGGCTAAGGAAGCAAGGGGGTGGCTGCTCCATGGGGCTGTATGGACTGAGGAAGAGGCGGCTACTCCATGGGGCTGAGGAAGGGGCGGCTGTTCCATGGGGCTGAGGAAGGGGTGGCTGTTCCATGGGGCTCTGTGGGGCTGAGGAGGCAAGGGGGTGGCTGCTCCATGGGGTTGTATGGACTGAGGAAGAGGTGGCTGCTCCATGGGGCTGAGGAAGGGGCGGCTGTTCCATGGGGTTCTATGGGGCTGAGGAAGGGGCGGCTGCTCCATGGGACTGAGGGAGGTAGCTATTCCACGGGGTTCTAGTGCTCTTCAATAAAGGTTGTCCCTTACAACACAGGAAAATGGACAACTCTGTCACTCTCCTATTTCATGCACTTTCATTTCTAACTGCTCCCAAAGAGAGAAACGGGAAGCGCACAGACGTTAGCCTCCAGCGTGGTGGGAGTTTGGCCAGGCACCCCGACCCCTCTCATCTAGCTGATGCCCAGCTCTGTTCCTCCCACCATCCCGTTCGCTCCAGCCCCCCAGAGGGATTAGCTGTACATTAATGTGATCAGTCGAGGCAGTAAGCGGTGATGTGTATCAAAGGCATCGGGATCCTCATTAGTACGGAGAACGAATGGGGTTAATAGCCCTTCTCTCCCTGCCACAGAGCGGGGCGTCGGAGCGCTCCAGCCGGAACAGAGTCTGTAGGGAAATGAAAATGCTTGGAGTCCTGTCCCCGCCTTTTGTGGGAGTCAAAGGAGAATGAAAAGAAAAAGCCTGTTCGCCCCAGGACCTTCCTAGGGGCAGTAACCACAGTTAGGAGTCTTCACACACACATTTGCTGCTCCTCGGAGGCATGTCACCTGCTTTTAATTCCCCCACCCCTGCTGCATGATGGGAACCATATCCCAGAATGCCATTCTCTGCTGCTATGCATTAGGAGATCCGGTGGGATACTAACTCTACTTGTCTGGAAGGCTGCTGACAATCTGGAGTGATCACGTGTGTAGCGGGGGGGACTAATAACATCGTTATGATTACTCTTTATATTGCACCAGCAATGTGTTTGGTGCTGATCAGTTGTGACAAGAGACAGGTCTCTGCCCCAGGGGCCTTACAATCTAGGAAGGGGAGACAAGGGAGAGGGGAACACAGGGATACATCCGGAGCAGAGAAGTTGCAGGTGCCCGGGCTTAGCTTAGCGGATTCCTGGAGGATAAGACAGGGTAAGGAGAAGTATCTGTGGGGTAAGCAGTAGAGGTAGATTTTGGGGAGGAATTTGAAGGGTGGGAAGAGGGAGCAGAGTGTATATTTCAGGGGAGGGAGAGCTCCAGAAGGGCTCCCACTTATGAAACATACATGTTTCAGGGCCTGCAATGGCCCCTATGGCACCAATGCAGGGCCCTGAAACATGTAGGTTTCATAAGTGGCCTGGAAAAATATACACAGGTGGCAAGCCTAAGCTCCAGGTGTAGGGGGAAGCATGGGTGAAATCGGAGGAGGGGATGATTTCCAGCCCAGCCTCGGGCTCTTAATCGGAGGCTGCAGCCAGGGTCATTTGGGAATAACTGCGTGATGAAGCAGGCTGTGGTCCCTTTAAGGCCAGCCTGCCCATTCCTCTGGCTCCACCCCTGTGGAGGAATATAACAGGGGGTGGCTGCAGAGCAGAGACAGTCTAGAGGGAGATCTCCCTGTGAAACAGAAACAGCCTGGGAGCTAGCCAGAGTCCTGACTCCCAGACAAAAGGGTGGGACACAGACTCCTGCCTGAGTAAGTGCTTGGGAGACTGACTCTGCATGGACTCGCATATATTACAGGCTGGTTGTGCGAATTCTCTGTGGGGAGGTAGGACTTACCCAGGGGGTATCGTTAGGATGAGCAAGACTTCCCTCTCCAAATAGCAAGAAAGTCAAAAAGGGTCCCCATCCAGCCGCCACCCATGCTAGACAGACTTTGTACCACCCCTATCCTGCCCAAGGACATTGCTGGTACTCGGGCCAAATCCCGACTAGTGCAGACTCTGTGACCGCATAGGGCTCCAATACATGGGGTACAGGAATGAACTGGAAATGACAAAAGCATGAGAAGCATAAAATACCAGACCACAGAGCCTCAGTCACAGCCCCTGGTTTATGGGTGGGTGGGTGGTGGGTGGGTGTGTGCAGCAATTCAGGAGAAGACCCCCCCCAGCATACCCATGAATAAACTAGAAATAACAACATATGTCCCTCTGGAGGTTCACCAAAGCCCAAACATTTTCTGGGGACAATATAAGACCTGTTCATTAGGACAAGCATTTGGCTGGTGGGGATAGTTTGTGCTGCTGTTTTAAGAACATAAGACGTGCCACACTGGATCAGACCAATGGTCCATCAAGTCCAGCAGCCTGTCTCCAACAGTGGCCATTCTCTGTCACTTCAAAGGAGTAACCAGCAGGTCATAAAGGAGATATCTATTCCCCATTGTTCATTCCCAGCTCCCGACAGTTAGAAGTGACCCCCCCCAACCTACTTGACTAATAGCCGTTAATGAACCTAACCCCAAGAACTTATCTAATCCTTTTTCAAACTCAGCCATTCTACTGGCCTTGACCACATCCTCTGACAACAAATCCCACAAGTTTGCAACAAATACCACAAGTTTTTAAATGGGGAATTAAAATTTTTTATATGGTTTGAGTTTTAAAAAGTTTTATTACAGAGCCGCAAAAGCAGCTCTGTAGTTAAGGCAGCTTGCACTCTCCATTAAAATCATGAAAATTCAACTTGCTATATAACAGAGATACTTTATCACTGTGAACATTTGTAAAGAGGATCACTTGGGTGAGGGGTAGAATCTATCCAAATTTCAGACAGATCCGTTGCAAAATGTCTGGGTAATAGGAGTTTGGAAATTGGAGGCAGAAGTGTTTTTTCTGGTTTTTGTGACTGTCTCCTGCTGACAGAAAAGTGTGTTTAAAGCTATACTTCTAGAGGTGTCAAAAAATTCAAGTGTGCATTCTAGTCATTTCCTGAGTTTAGATTTTTTAAATCTATCATGTATTTTTAAAGTTAGGACATTTTGCAGTTCACTGTCATCCAATGGAGTGAGTGAACTTGCAAAGTTATGTCATGCATGCACCGAACGCTGGCACTATTGAGGAGTGCTGCAGGGTTATTTACTGGTCTATGAGGCGTGAGGCAGCGACATGAAGTTTAGGAGAGGGCTGATGGGGAGGGGGGGCTCCCAAAAATTTCCAGAAAAGTCCCAGAAAGTCCTGCCAAAGTCAGTCTATTGTTTCCACATTGGTACCATTTTAGGAAGGGAACTTTAGTGTCTTCTTCTTTCAAAAACCATGGAAATTATAGGATAACAAAAAACCTTCAGTTTAAGGGAGGACTGGGTGGTGGCCCTGTGTGAGTAGTTTGTTTGTTAATTAATGTTAATATATACATATTTATGCACATTAGAGCAGTAGGAGGGAGTTGGCATAGTGTCCCTCTTTGAGGTTTCCAAAGCCTGGTAACCCTAGCTGTAGGGGGCTCTGTCCTATGTCCCCCCTTTCCCTATATGCTTTCATTTTGGTTGTGGAGAATGAGACAGCTGACTACTGGGGGGGGGGGGCTGTATATTTATTTCTTAAAACATTTGATATCCTGCCCTTGCTGCCAAAGGCAGCTTGGGGTGGCTTAAAATATATAAAAATACACATACAAATACACAAACATAAAACATCTAAAAAGGGGGAAGAGGGAAAAGGGGGGGACTCCCCCCTGGGAAAAGAGAAGGAAGGAAAAAATATCCCACCCTTACCACCCCTCATAAAAATAAAAACCCACCCTCACCCATCTCCTTCGCCAAAGGCCTGGTGGAACAGCCAAGTCTTGCATTGACGTTGAAAAGAGGAGAGGTCCAGGCCTCTGCCGGGAGGAAGTTCCACAGTCTCAGCATGGCCATCAAGAACACCCTCTCCATAGTTGCCCTCCAGGATACCAGGGGCCGATCTAGAGCACAGGGAGTGTGGCGGTCCTGCAGATATCTGAATTGGGCCGGTAGCCAGTGCAGAGAACGGAGCACTGGTGTAATACGCTCCCGGTGGCCCATTCGCATAAGGAGATGGGCCGCCGCATTTGGCACCAGCTGCAGTCTCCGAACCATCACCATGGGCAGCCCCGAGTAGAGCGTGTTACCATAGTCCAGTCTTGAGGTGATGAAAGTATGGATGAGTTGGAGTCTGAGAAGCCGTCGCACCAGGTGTAGTTGGCGGAATGTGCTTCTCGCCACAGCTCTAACCTGGGCATCTACATATCAAGGAGCACTCCCAGTCTCAGAACCTGGGAAACCAGTGGGGGGCGAACCCGGTCAATGACAGGGGATGCCACACCCACTGCCTTCCCCACTAGCATCATCTCCATCTTGTCGGGATTCAACTTCAGTCAGCTAGCCCTCATCCAGTCCCCCACAGCCAGCCACCAGACATCATGTAAGCACTGAAACTGTGGGGTCTGGTCGGATGAAAAAAGAGAGAGAGAGTTGAGTGTCATCAGCATATTGATGACAACAAACTCCAGAACTCCTCACGACCTCACCCAACGGCTCCATATACACGTTGAACAGGAGAGGGGACAGAATGGAACCCTGAGGTCCCGGGGAGATGAAAAATGGTCCCTGAGCACCACTCTCTGAGTTCTTCCGGCCAGGAACAAGCAGAACCTTTTGAGAACAGTCCCGCCCACCCTGGCACGGTCCCGCGGGCAAGTCATCAACATCAACAGTATCAAAAGCAGCTGACAGATCTAACAGAATCAGCAGGGTAGCGTGACCCTGATCTAATTCACGGCGAAGGTCGACCAAAGCGATGTTCCTGCAACTGCCAAGCCACTACCCAGAGACAGGCCGATAACTGGCGAGGGAATCAATGGCCAGAGATGGCTTTTTGAGCAGGGCCCAGACCACCGCCTCTTTAAGGCAGCTCGGCACCCTGCCCTCCCGAAGGGAGGCATTGACCGCCCCCGCCAGCAACAGCCCTACCGTCTGCCTTAGCCAGCCAGGATGGGCATGGGTCCAGTTCACAAGAGGTGGTGGCTCTGACCATCCCAAGAAATCCTCCGCATCAGCAGGCCAGACCCACTGAAACCCATCCCACAAAGTAGGCCAAGGTGGGGCTTCCATAACCTCTGGTTCTCTTAGTGTAATAAGTGCAGCGTCAAAGTCGTGCGAGCAAGTTTATCAGCCAAGTAATCTACAAACATGCCACAGCGGGCAATGGAACGTTCCGGTTCCAAGCGGAGGGAGGCCGGACCGACCAGTCCCCTCACCACCCGGAAAAGCTCTACTGGGCGAGATTTCACTGGTGCTATGAGGGCAGCAAAGAACTCCTTCTTTGTGTGGGGATATGTGGGGAACAAGGCTGATGGATGTGGACAGGGAGACAAAACTTTGGTTATCCAGGCAATGAGGGAAGTGTCTGTATGCGAAGGGGGCAGCCAAGTGCTGGGGGAGACAAGGCTAAAATAGGGGGATGTGTATTCATGGACGTGGCTTGCGGGTGGTGGAGGTGGAGTATATGTATCAACAATGGGCAGGCAGATGCTGGGAGGGGTGTATATTGGGGACGAGCCTCGGATGTATATTCACAGACAAGGCTGAGGGGCAGGCAGGGGTGGGGAGCAGTGTTTGTGTAGGGAGGGGGAACCCAGCTGCTGGGGAGGTGTATATGGGGGGAGACGACTGAGAAACAGGGGAGGTATATCAGGGACAAGCCTTGGGAGCAGTCGGGTGGAGGGAAACTGCACGTATGGGCCACAGTAGAGACAGGGAATCAAGTCCATAATATTGGGGTGTGGAGGAGCTTGCTGTCCCCTAGCTTCAATGTTGCCCCCAAGCTGCAGAGGACGAGGATTAGGGCTGAAAGACGAAGGCAAAGCGTGTCTGCACGGAGCCTAAGCTGTAAGCGAGCTCATTGTCAACGCACCCAGAATAAGTCAAAGACACCAAGTTGGGATTTAAAGGCCGCACTCCTTATTCGCATCATGATTAGACTAAGTGGGGTAACGGCCTCTAAGCAATTCAGGTCCGGCACCCTCAACTCATGTAACTCTTCTTAGCATAACAAACCGGGCTTGGCCTGGCTGTGCCCTCCAGTGCCGTCCCCAAAACCCCATCTCCCCTTCGTTCACCACCCCGAGGCCGTGATCGAAGGGGACAATGTCCTTCCGGACTGGGGTAAGGATACAGCGCCGAAGGATTCGGGACCGTGCTTGCCCTTGCCCTCCTTCTGACCGGCACCTCTCCCGGGGACGTGACCCTGCCGCTTGCTGTGCCCTGCTTTTTCACCAGGTGTCACCTCCCCATCTCTTAAGGAGATGCCTCCCTTTGCTATTTACTTAACTCATTTAACCGCAAACAGTGCTGGACCCTTGCAAGGGTGCGACAAGAATATCTTTGGCAACATGACACCCTCCTATTTAAATCTACAAAACTGACTTGACCTATCAACCTGATAAACCAAATATAGACCAGCACAAAACACCCACTGTGTGAGGAAGGCGAAAACCGGGCACCCTAGCGCCAATCTGGTTGCCAGGAAAATGCCTTCCTGGCCCCGAAAGGCGGCCGAATGAATCTCCCACAGTGCGTTAGGGAGGGAGAGTGGGGCTGTCCACTCCTGGCTCCCTCGCCGAATGACTAGGGAGCTGCTCGAGCCTGGGTGAAGCTCCTCCCCCTTTGGGGAGGGCCCGCCACACCGCAGGGTTGGCTGGCAGCCCGTTGCCAGGGGAACTGTGGCCAGGCCCGGGCCTTTCAAACCGGCGCGTTTTCTGTCCCCAGTTTTTTCCCGCTGCGGCGGGGATTGCAACCTCCCTTGTTCTTGCTTCTCCCTCAGGGAAGCGCGACAAGAGGCTCGCTGGCCACCATTGCCGGCCGCCAGGGGCTAATATGTGAGACTGTCCAACGTCTTTACTGCTTACATGGTGTGTGAGTTAAGGTGGGAACCTTAACTTACAATCTCCATGCTTTTTGAGCATGAGTGAATTTGTAAGAGCCTAAACCAAAGATTTTTTTAATCCTATATCTTATGTTTATCTGCTTTGTTATCTATCCTGAGGGCAGGTTAGAAATGGAAATAAATAAATATACAGGCCTGCGGTGCAGTGTCTTGGTCCTTGGAGGAGCTGCTCTGTTTAATTGAACACCAGGAATTAATTACAATAGCATTTTCCTGGTTTGAATGGGTGAGTCAGTGCACGTCCATCCAATGGCCCAGCCCACCATTACGCACAGCCTGGGTCCCGATTTCCCTGGATCTGTCCCTGCTGAAAACCCCATTCCAGTCAGAGCCTAGGGCTCTAGCAAGTGAGATCTGCAATACATGGGGCAAGGATAAATGACATGGGATGGAGGCGCCACCTGCAGGCTCTATTCCATCATGCACCCATTTGTAAATAGTTGGTTCCTTTTCACTCTCTCTATCTCTTACCGCCTGGCTGTTTCTTACAGATAACGGATTTACAACCTAAAGCGTGTACGTGTGTTACCTATTATGCTTAACTGTGTTCACGTGACTAGGTTACCCCAACCCAAGGGTAATTATTCCAGATTAACTACCTCACTTTGCAAGGGTTCACACAAACATGGAGTCATAAAACTACTCCAGGGAGTAACGTGCACTCTGGGAAAGGGGGTCTCTGTGCCAGATTATACGAAGGCAATTCATCCCTGTTTAAAAGCTCATACATTTCAACCACTGGGACGTTTAAACCCCTAAATATTATAGGCGGGGGGCGGAGAACCTTTTCCATCCTGGGGGGGGGGGCACTTTCAGAACTAGTACAAGGGCCAAATAGAATTTGGGGGTACGGATGGGTGTTTAAAGTATGTACGCAAGAAAATGAGGGCCCAAATTGCGGATCTGGGCCATGGATCTGTCCCCTATCCCTGCGTGCATGCCTGCATCTCTGCTCCCTTATCCCAGGCTCACTTTATCAGTGATTGGAGGTAGGAACTGGATCCAGCTCCAGGAACGATAAAGGGACCGCATAAAAACTTACTGGGGCCGCATTCCCCACTGCTGTTATAGCTGTTAAGTTACTTAACAGCAAAACCAAAACACCCGACTCTTCACACAACCATTTTCTTTACCCCGGAGTTATTTGATTTCCCACTGGAGTATTGTGTTTGTGTGAACAAGGCCTAAGAGAGACTAACAAGCCCAGACCCCCCAGACAGCCTCCCTTCCAGGGGCTACTGAGGCGTCCCTTTGCCCCGTAAGGGCTCACCTCTGCTATTTGGCTGATCTGAGGCCAAATGCAGTGTGCATTGCCTACCTGTGCGATCACAGCTGGTTGCTGTGGCGATGAAGCTTGCACCTAGAGTGTGGCTTATGTAACTCTGCGTCGCGGGCCGAGGGCGGAGGGGAGGTAGGGAGAGAAAACTGCTGAAAAAAGAAAGGATCCTGTTTTCGTGCTGATTCACAGGAAAGAAAAGGAAGGGGAGAAGAACTTTGGGGGGGGGGGCAGGGTGAGTGGGCTCTCTTGTTCAAAGAAAGCTCCATCATAACAGTCTTGGGGCTGTTCAATGCATGGAGGGGAAACCCGTGTTCCCCCCCCACAGGCCACGTGGAAAGTTAGGAGAAGCTCTATAGGCCAGATAGTTGCTGGGGGCAGGGGTGCTCACAGGGTGTGTTAGGGTGGGGGGGAATCTGGATGGTGGAGCCGTGCCATGGATCCAGCCCCTCCTCTCGACTCCTTTTCCCCGGAGCTCAGCCTTTCAGTGCTTCAGGGCAGGGACTGGATCCAGGGGCCAAATAAAAAGGGTCAAACAGCCACAGGCCAGATTTACACCCCCCAGGCTGGAGGTTCCCCACCCCTGGCTTAAGATATGGTCGCTGGGCTTCTGCTGGGAAGGTTGCTTCATCTCAGCCCAGCAGTGTTATTCTCCATCAGGATAGCGTTTGTAAGAGCAGTTAGGGTGACGCCAAAATCCATTCACTTCCATGGACTTCACACCTGCGCCAACTGCTTGCCTAGGTAGGGTTGTCAGTCACCTCTCTGAGTTTTGACCCACAGCCTCCGGGGCGGGGGAAGCTCCAGTTTCCCCAGATCAGCCAGGGGCATGTGTGGCTAACGCAGAGAATTGGGACTTTCTCCAAGGGCAGCCGCATCAGAAAGGGGGCGGGCCATAGGGACTTCCCCACCCCCTTTCTGACGTGGAGAGCATCATGGAACTCCATAAGGGGAAGGGTTTGTGTCAGAAAAGGGGTGCGACGGCTCTGTGACCTCACTCCCAGGGGGCACCGTGATCTGTAACGCACCATAAAGGTCGGCGTTGTGTCAGGAAGGGGCGTGTCTTCTCTGCCCTGCCCCTTTCCGACATGGCCCCGCCCCCAGGAGGCATCATGAGGCTGTGATCATGATTCTGAGTTACGCCAGAAAGGGGCGGGACATCACGCTGCCTCCTCCCGGTGATAGCTGGGAGGGCAATGGTAACCCTAAGCGTGGGCACTATCCCCCACAGAGGACCGTGCCCGAAGGGTAAGAGACAGTCATGGAGGATCGGTCCATAAATATTAGTCAAGTGGGCCAAGGATTGCAACCTATGACTGCAGGGAGCTGGGATCGGTCTGGAGCGTCCCGCGGTTGGAATGAGCCCTGGACGGGGCAGAAGAATGAATGGGTCTCCCACCCCTGCTCCCAGTGGAGTATGCACCCCCAAATTGTGGGGCCCAGAGCAGCTGTGTAGCCTGCCCCCTAATATTATAGCTATGCCCTCGCTCCTCCACACGTCCCACCGTTAGTGCGCTTCCTCTGGAGCCTCTGGTGGTGGCCATTGCTAGCGACGCGGGTATTAGGTTGGCGGGACCCCTGGCCTGGCCCAGTTGGCAATTTTTATAAAAGTGACTAGACTAAAGGTTGCCACCTACGCAAATTCTCAAGAAACACTTATGAAAAATATTTTGCAGGCCCTGCAACATGTATTTTTCATAAGTGTTCCTTAATAATTGGCATAGGTGGCAGCCCTAGACTAGACATCCTCCACTAAGTACTCTCCAAGCCTGAACAGCTGCATACTCTCTGCACCCCCGTACGGCAGGATGAGCAACCGCAACCGAATGCTTGTGTGGACGACGTAGCAATCTGGGCACCAGGAGAGCTGGGGATCTTTTTCCAGTCTTGGCCTGGGATTGGTGGAGCCCAGGGTGTGGTGGGGGAGGGGTTAGCGGTCAGCCCTGCCTCTGAAGTAGTAGCGGCCCTGCTGCTGTTCCCTTAGCTGCCACCGGGGTGGCCTTGCGGAAGACGGGGCAAAGGGAGAGGGGGCAGTGAGCGGAGCTGCAATGGGGACAGGTCCAGGGAGCATCACTGGGGGAGTAGTGGCTTCTGGTGTAAGTGCCTGGTTGAGGCACTCCTGAGAGACATCCCATCCCACCCCCTGCTGTTCCGGAGGAGGCCCAGCCTCCTGCCGTGCAAATCTTTGCAGCAGTAGCAGTGGCACTGGTGGCAGCAAAGGGACCAACCGGGGGGGGGGGGGGAGAGGAGTCTGACACAGACACCCCCCCCCCACAGAAGCAGCAGTAGTGGGGAAGGGGGAGCCTGCAGGGACCCCCTCTGGTACATCAGTAGTGGGGAGGCCTGCAGGACCCCCTCAAGAGTGGTGGTATCAGGGGTGCCCCCCAGCCATGGCTGCCACTCTGGAAGCTGCCAGGGCCCTGCAGCCATAACCAGGACCTTCCGGCATGCAGGGCCTCTGGAGCCAGGGGTTAGGCCCCTATAGAAGGCTGGCTACGAGCTCCGCCCCTGATCTGTCACGTGACCTGCTTCCGTTTCCCCCCTTCCCCGTTGGGTCTAAATTGTCTGTTATGGTGACAAGTGCCTTGGGGATAGGCGTCGTCTCTGTGTCATGCCCAGCACAACTACACTGCAGCCGGCTTCATTTCATCCCAATGTCCCTCATCCCAGGGCTTTCCCAGGGCAGACAGCTCAGCCGTGGTCATTTGCATACAACTGATCCATATGCATTTATGCAGATTTAAAAGAACAGACAGGCTAATACAAAAGTCCAGGGCAGGAGGTAGTGGCGAGATGGATGGGGCAGTGGCATGGAATGCAGGGGTAGAGGGGCACCCCCAGTGCACAGAGGGGATCCTACGGCAAGGATGCCCCTCCCCCCTCCGCCACCTTGCAAGCACCTGGATTTCCTGGATCGGTTTCCCCTACGCTTCTGCCTCTTGTGATGGCAGAAGCCACAAGGGTGTCTCCGCCCTGGTGGCAGCTAAGGGAACAGCAGCAGAGCCGCTACTACTCCAGAGGCACGGCAGGGCTGACTGCTAACCCCGTCCCCCTCCCCCACCACACCCTGAGCCCCAACAATCCCAGGCCAAAGCTGGAAAAAGAACCAAGCTCTCCCTGGTGCCCACCCCCACTCCCTGCAGCGCCCCCTGCTGCCTGCCAGGAGGTCGCACTGACTCCTAGGTCTGTTGTGGCTGCTTCTTGCCCCCCCCCTCCCCTCTTTCTTATTGGGGCAGGGGACCCAAGGCTGGGGCAGCAATGGGGGTGAAGGCAGATCAGAGCCAGACAGAGCAATTGTTATCACAGGGACCAGCGACCTGCCCCCCTCACTCCCCTGTAAATTTCAGTTCCATTTTCACTGCAACCAAAGCAGGAACTGTCCCATGGCAGCCAGGTCTGGCTAATGCTCCACAGCATCCTCTCCCCGTCCCCTCCAGTGCATAGAAAGGCAGATAAAATAAAAGCGGATTGTCAGCTAGTTCAGAGAATTATCAGCTTCTTAAACCAAAGTCCAGAGAGGATACTAGAAAACCCTGAGATTCAGGATCAAATGTTGAGCAGTAGTAACGCTCGTCCCAGAGGGATCTTGTTCTCACATGGAGCTCTCTGTAATGGAAAATAATAATCCTGGTGGCTTGCACGTGGGGAAACAGAGGCACAGATGCGAACTGTCTACCCCAGAGTAGGGCCACTGGGGTATAACCCCTCTCCAATTCTAATCCATGCGTCATGATCCCTTGCAGCCTTATCCCCCCATCACCATCCAGGATTTGTCCCCAGTTTGGATGGTTGTAGGATGGGTTAGGCCTTGATTGCGTTCAGAGTGAGCTGGGACTAGCCTCCATCTAGACACGACCCAAAAACCGGAAACCCCAAAACCAAATGTGGGCCTGGGTTAAATTCAGTTGAAACACTACTCAAAACCTGGGCTGGATTCAAGATGGAGTCCACTTAAGGACTAACCAAGAACTGTACTGGATCCAGCATGAGCCAAGGTTGGGCCTCAAATCTGGACTGGATCTAACAAGAGTTGGGTTTAAATTTTGTCTAAGACAGGGAAAGACAGACCACATGATCAACCGTGCCTGGGTGTGACTCTAGAACAACCTACCACTACAGGCTAGGACCCTTCCTACCAGCTCCCTGCTCCAGTCCCAGCCTGGAGTGCCATGCCAAGAGGATTTACTTTGGGGGAGCAATGGGACTGTGGCCACACTGGAAAGGGGGAGGGGAGATTCCCCTTCAGCCCACCCCATTTCTGGGTTGGCCATGCCCATTCCCAAGGGTTGTTATATCATAGCTCTTGGAAAAGGTGTAGTTATGCTGGAAAGAGATGAGGGAGCCTCTTTGCCCTGCTCCTACTTCCCCCCCAACAAACTAGCTCATGGTCAGCCAGTCAACCATGATCAATGTCTTGGCTGCTCGTGATCTAAGCACTCCTCAAACCTAAATGAATCCACTGTTAGTCTGGGTTACATACAAACCCTGGGGTTGTTGCAGAGGGAGCCTGGAAGGGATTCATTTCATTAACAAATTACTGCTTAATCCTGAACTAGTCTAGTCTAAGCATGGGTCCACAAACAGGCCTGGAAACCTGGTCTTGGGCCAATGCAAGCCCAGAAGGGAGGACATACGAGTCATCTCACCTACCTGTGGCCTCCACCATTCCTTCCAAGATGACAACAATCTCAAAGTCATCCTTCTCTAGCTGCAGCTTTGAAACTTCCCAGAAGGGACTGTGCTCGTTAATCTCATGGCTGATGATGAGGGGCGAGACCAGGAAGAGGCGGTCATCGCCTGTCTCAAAGCCAACATTGATGTCTGTCTGGTTGAGAGGGATAAACTCCCCTTCTTGGGTCTGTTTGGACTTGATGAGCTTGGCACGGATAGAGGCCTCCACGATGTGGGAGTTGCGTAGATCCCCAACCCTGAACATGAGGCACAGGCGGTCGTCCCTCAGCGAGACCACAGCATGTGAGGAGAACACCAATGTCTCAGCCCGCTTGTTGGGCTGGGAGATCTTGACAAACATGCAGCCTACCATGAAGGCATTGACCATAGAGCCTAAGATGGCCTGGAGAAGCAGTAAGATGATGCCCTCAGGGCACTTGTCCGTGATAACCCGGTGGCCATAGCCAATGGTGGTCTCAGTCTCGATGGAGAAGAGGAAGGCCGAGACAAAGCCGTTGAGGTTGTTGACGCAAAGCGTCCAGTCCTGGTCCTCCAAGTGGTCCAGATCGCCACGGCAATAGGCGATGAACCACCAGATGAGGCCAAAAAAGAGCCAGGTGATGGCGTAGGCCAGGATGAAGACCAGCAAACTGAAGCGCCACTTTAGGTCCACCAGAGTGGTGAAGATGTCAGTGAGGTAGCGGTAGGTCTCTCGGACGTTGCCGTGCTGCACGTTGCACTTGCCGTCTTTCTCCACATACCGCTGGCGCCTCCTGTTCTTCCTATCGGCCTTCTCTGGCTCCTCGCCCAGCCGCCGTACTGCCACCGAGACCTTGGGGGGCTGGGAGCTGAGCGAGGGCTTGACTTCCGACACTGGGGTCTCGGGGATGGTGGAGAAGGCCGAATTCTCCTTCGCCATGGTCAGCACCTTCCCCGGTTGAGCTCCTTAGAGTCTGTGGGGAGACACACACCAAAACAGGGGTTAATATAACGGCGTTCACTTCCCCTTTAAAGTTGTAACCCTTACAGCACTGAATAGCAACAGGGGCATCCCCCGCACTCCCTTTGCCCTCACTAAATTTCACCAGAACGTCTCCCAGCTCTGAGTCATTCCCACACAGAGAGAGGTTAATGGGTCCTGGTGCAGAAGATGGAATCTACATCTCCCTCAGCTTTGGGGTGCGTAGCTCTGCAGCACTGACCAGCATTGAACGTGGCTGCAAAAAAGGGTAATAAAATTTTAGGCTGCATTAGCAGAAGCGTTGGTTTCAAGTCAGCAGAGACAATAATTCCACTCTCTTCAGCAGTGGCCGGACCCCATCACTTGGAGTATAGTGTCCAATTTGGGGCAAGAAGGTCATTGACAAATTGGAGAAGGACATTCTCCTGGGCATCCAATATTCTCCAATTCTCCTTCATTTTGAAAAAGACATTGTCAGATTGGAACGGGTTCAGAGGCGGACATCACAAAGATGCTAAAGGGTCTTGGGAAGCAAGTCCTAAAAGGAAATTTTGAGGGAACTGGGTATGTTTAGTCTAGCAAAATTAAGATTAAGGGGAGACACAACAGTAGTTTTTCAAACATGTAAATGGCTTCCACCAAGACGACGGCAAAGACCTGTTTTACGTTGCTAGAGACGGCAGGACTGGAAAGCATGGGCTCAAATGACAGGAAGAAAGATCTTGGTTAGATATCAGGAAACGTTTCCTAACGGAGAGCCGTGCGGCGACGGAACACGCGCCCTAGTGAGACCGGAGCCTCTCCATCCCTGGTAGCTGGACAGGCGTCCATTGGGGAGGTTGCAGCTGTAGCCATCCCGCTTCCAAGCAGAGGGTTGGAGTAAATGACCCTTGAGGTTCCTTCCAGCTTTGACATTCTCCGAAGGATTCTGTGAATCCATCTCCGTCACCCAGCTGCTTCTCTTGGATCACAAGGTTTGACACAGGAAACACAGATGGTACAAAAGCAACACCAGGAGTCAGTTGACCCCAAGATCCTTAGCCCAGCCAGGACTTCTCTCTGGAAGGCAGCATGGTACCCTCAGCCCTGCAGTTTGTTCCCAAGCCAAACAAAGTCCCCAGCTTCATTGTCCTGTTAAGGTGGCAAATTTTCCCTTCGGTTAGGTTCTGACAGAGGGAAACGGAAGTGACGGATTCAGTTTAATTAAAATCGAAGTTACCACCCCCAAATGAACATTGTCCGCTGAAGTAGCACGGCATCAATTCCCATCCCACCCCCAATGGTTATTTCGAAATACAAACCGATTCTTCAGGAGTGCGTGCTTCTCTTTCTATGCCTGAACGTCGGTTTAGCGCTCTGTTTATGTGAACGCTTCAGGAGTAAAATCAAAGGGCCAACTACATTGAATTTACTGTTCATCAGAATGTGGCCTTTGCCTCACGCAGAAGGAGACACATCCTAGACAGATATACCCCGAGGGCGTTTTCCCCACCTCGTTCCAGAGAAAGGGCCTCCCCTGTCCTGCAAAGTAAATCAGTCATTGTGATAGGGACTACATTATATTAGCCCATTTAAACCCAGTTTGCTCAGCTGCCACCCAAGGCACTTAGGAAATCTTTAGGGGGTGCTAATAATCACCCATTTATCTATGCATACATTCTGCATTCATAGGGTTCCCAGCAGGTTTGCAGGGCCCGATTCAACTGCAGTTATAGCTACGCCCCTGCACCCATAACAGAATAGGTGCCTCCGAGTCACTCTCCGTAGCTCCCCAGCTTCTGATCCCAGTTACCGGTTCTCCCAGTAACCAGGAGAAATTGGGGCCTTCAGAGTTGGCAGGGGATAATCAGAATGTAACCCACAAGGAGTTTCCTGCCTCCTTCCCTACCTGGCCCCGCACCTATTGAGGTTCATGACATCATGATAATGGGTGAGTTTAAAGCAGAAAGGGGGTGTGAGAGCCCATTTGCTCTGCCCCTTTCTGATCTATTCTGGCCCCACCCCCTGTGACATCATAACCTCTTTACCCAACTAACGTGGCCCCTACCCCTCCAGGTGAAAGGTCGGGGGGGGGTTGTAACCCCAGTTTCTGGCAGCCACCACCTCTAAGAGGAGACCATTGCTGGACCATGGGCTTTTCCTGGCAAAGCATGGACTGTTGGAAGATATGCCTAAATCATCCTCCATTGCTGGATCCGCCAGCTCTTGGCTGCAGGTGGTGAGCAGCTAGGAGACTCATCCCCCATTTCCAGTGTCCGTTGTGGTAGCCGAGGGCTGCAGCCACACCAACCCACCCTCTGCTGTTCCTCCCTGAGGGAGCAACCTTCTGGAGCAGACAGGAGCCACTTACTGCTGGACGAAGCATTTAGAGAGCTCGGAAATGCAAGAGATCTGGAGAGAGAGGAAGGAGGTTCTCTCTCCCTGGGCTTGTGAGGAGGCTCAAGAATCTATTTGCCTCCACTCTCCCCTAAGGCAACATTCCAACAAACAGATGTAAACTGAAGTAACTACTTTGATTTCATTAAATCAAAGGAACTACTCCACTTTGGTAGTGTTTGAACAGTGTAAAGCGAAATTGTACCGCACCAATTGCCCCCCAGCTGAAACATAATCGTCAGAGTGGATAGAGAGAGCCAAAAAAGGGATCTATGGTTAATATGTGGCCTGCCAGATAGTTTGGCACTGGTGACAGATAACTATCCAGTAAATCACCCAACCAGAATACCCAATACCATTTACCGTGTTACTGTTTATTGCATCACGACGAGACAACGTGGTTCAAATGAGCTCTTCTAGTGGACCTACTGTTGCTGGTGGAAATAAGCCAGCTTTCAGACCACACAGGGTCCTTCCTCCAGCATGCGACATAGCCAGTAGAAATATATACGCTAAGCAAATGTCGGGCAAGTCTAGTTGAGGGGGCATGGAATAGTTGGGAGTGGATAAGACAAGGTTTCAGGTGGGAGGGGGGTAAAGAGAGAGATGTGTGCCAGACATTTAAAAAGGTAGCTACGCTACATTAGGGCTGATGCGGCAGCAGCAGTTACCGCGCTGCGATTCCATTCCACCATTTTGAAATTGCCCGCGCCACATCGCGACTTTTCCGCGGACATTCCGCTAATTCCACCAGCATTCCGCAAATTGCGGAATTGTGGAAAAATTGCGGAAACTGTCGGAAAACCACTGTTATGCTATTTTGTGGCGCTGGCGGAATGGCGGAGGTAGCGAAAATGTCATGTTTCTGCTATTTTGTGAAGCCTGTGGAAGTAGCGGAATGAAATTAGCGGAACTGCGGAAGTAACAGAATGAAACTAGCGGAATGAAAGCCTCTTCCACACCTTACCAGTAATTGCGGAAACGCTGTTTCCGGTGGAAATAACTACCACTGCGATATTCCGCTACAGCCCTACGCTACATGCCTGAGGAAAGGCCCTTTGTGGTCCGAAAGCTGGCTTATTTCCACCAACAACAGTTGGCCCAATAAAAGAGATCATTCAAACCACTTTGTTACTCTGTCACTTGGGACCAACACAGCGACCACACTGTCTCTGGGTTGCATTACTGCGTATCCCAACCGGGTCTGGAGGGAGGGAGGAGGGAGTAATACATAAATAAATAAGCGGCAAATAGTAATGTGGCAAACGGTAATTGGGTAGCCAGATATCTGCCAGATGTTATCTCGATAGACTACCGTCAGATATTACGCTATCCAGCCAGATATTGGATAGCAGTGGATATTCTCTTCAGCTCTAGCAATGATTACGAAGCTGAGGTTGCCCCCCCTGACACTGATAAGCGTTCGCACAAACAGTTACCATGAGATACAAAACAAGGAGGAGCATGCAACACAAAGGGTCTGCCACTTGGAAATGCTGCTCCTCCTACCCCCAACCTAGGGTTGGCAGCTATGCAGATTTTCCCAGGGCACTTATGAAAAATACATGTTTCAGGGCCTGGATTGGTCGATGCCAACACAGGCCCTGCAACATGCATTTTTCATAAGTGTCCTGAAAAAATGTGCAGAGATGCCAACCCTGCCCCCAACCCTCCTGCCTCCCCCATTCGCACTTTGTTCTCTCTCTCTCTCTGTTTGCCTGAGTGAGCACCTTGCCGGAGAGCGGAGCTGCAGCTGGGCTCCCTGCCAGAGGCTCTGGAGAAGCTGTTCAGGGAGGGGGGAAGCAGAGTTGGAGGGAGGGGATGGCAGGATTCCTGCCTCAAGTGAAGGGGGAGGCTTCAGCTTGGAGACTGACCCGGTTAAAAAAAAAAAAAAGGACACGGCAGAGTCAGGTCGAGACTGGAGTCCGGTTGCCATCACCTTTGCCGTCCAGAGGACACAGCCAGAAGGTCGCTCTCAGCTGACCGAGGAGACATGATCCTGAGCCGCCTCCTGTTGGAGGAGTTCGTGGAAGCGCCCTGCCACATCCCCCCTACTTCACCCTGTTCCCACCCCTATGGTTGCCAGCCCTTTTCCAGGCCTGATAAGATTGGTGGGGGGCTGGGAATGGAGCTTCTGCTGCCAATCAGCCCCAATCCTGTGGGGGAAGAGACGGTGTGGGGTGAGACTGGGGCTTCTTCAGCCAGATGTGGGTGGATCTCCTCCTCCAGATGAGCACTGCGGGGACATTTTCAGAGTGGGTGGGGAAGGCAAAGCGGTATTGCAAAGTAGCAGCAGGGACGGGGGATGGAAAAGGTGTGTGTGTGTGTGTGTGTCACAGGCTGACTATGATAGTCAGCCTGCGACATCCCCCCCCCCTCCCCTCACCTTCTATGGATTCCCCTCCCCTATAAGTTTCTCAACATTCCAGGGGCAATCCCATTATGCACACCCCGTCAGCTCCCTGGGAACGTTTCACGCCTGGCTCCACTGGAAGGAGCAGAGGCAGGAAGATGGGGGAGTTAGGATCTCCTCTTCTCCCCTCCCTGAGCAGGGGTGTAGCTACCACAGAGCAAGGGGGCTCAGCTGAGCCAGGACCTGGATTCTGGAGGGGGCGGGGGTGTAGGCCTGTTTGGAAGTGGCCTGAACACTGCTAGGAAATTTTAAGGGTGGATGGGGGCGGGCGGGCGCAGCAGAGCCAACACTCTGCCCCCCACCCACTTTGCATGCTCAGGCCGTTTCTAAAGGGCCCCAAGAAGGAAGTTTTAGAGACTGGCCCTGTTTAAACAAGGACAAGGCAGAGTCTTAGGCCAAAGCTGTAGAGCCAGTGTGGTCACGGAGTGGAGAAGGTGCTGGACTTGGATCTGGGAAGCCACAGTTCAAATTCTGTTCTGGCCAATGAACTCACCGGGTAGCCTTGGGCAAGTCACAACCTCTCAGCCTCAGTTCCCCATCTGTAAAATGGGAGCGTGTGCATCTGTCTCTCCCTGTGTTCCCCTCACCCATGTCCATCTTAGATTGTAAAGCCCACTGAGCAGCAATTGACTCAAAAATCTGTGACTGTAAAGTGCTGCATACGCTTAGTAGTGCTATAGAAATTAGTAGTAGTAGGTTTTCAGAATGGGTGGGGGCAGGGCCAGCAGCCCACTCTGAAAACTTCTTTTCTGGTGCGGATACTTGTTGGAAACCTAGACGGTACCACCACCGCTGGGGGCGGGGGGCGGAGAAGGCCAAGGCTGGCCAGAAATCCCCTTGTGAGGTCTGCTACTTAGAGAGACCCTGCTCCCTTTCGCGGGACCATAATCGGGGTATGAATCCAGGCCCACCACATCCTGGTCCACTGCCTGCCTCCCTCCCTCCCTCTGGTTACTGCCAATGGCCCTCCATGCCAACCCACTGCCCCCCCCCCCCGGCTAATTCTTGGCATCCCAAGAGCTTTGCTGAAGAGCCCCTCAATCCTCCTGACCCACCGCCCCCTCTGTTATTCCAGCCCCTTGGGCTCACTCCTGACTTTCCTCTGAGAATCCATTTGACTCTGGGCACAGCAGCTGGTTGCTGGGTGGCCTCTCCTAATGAGGAGAGCCACGCTGAGATGAATGGGGCCACGGGAGGAGGGGCAGCGCATTGGGAGTCAACATTGACTTTGCCCCACACGCGGATGACTGGTGCCTCTTACGCAACACGGGCAGCCGAGCGTCTCTCTCTGCCGCCTCAGCGGGAGTGTTGTTTGGCATCTCCCTCCCATCCCCCAGGAGGCTCCCTCGCCTCTGGACTGTCACAGCTCCGATGCCTTGGCAGAAATCAAGTCCTGGCTGTGACAGGCCCAGTCAGAGCAATGCACAGAGAGAGCTGAAATGAGGATGCTGTTTGAACTGAAAATAGCCTATTTGCTGCCTCTGTCACAGTGAGGAAACTTAACATGACCAGTGCCGTACAGGACCAGACCAATGGTCCAGCAAGTCCAGTATCCTGTCTCTGACAGGGGCCAATCTCGGTGCTTGGGAGAAGTACCCAACAGGTCCCAATGGACAATCCATTCCCTGTTTACTCCCAGCTCCCAACAATAAGAGGTTATGCCTCTATATATACTTGGCTAAAAGCCATTAATGGACCTACCCTCCAAGAATTTATCCAGTCCTTTTTAAAACCCAGCTCTACTACTAATCTTGAGTACATCCTCTGGCAAGAAATTCCACAAGTTAATTATGTGTTAAGTGAAAAAATACTTTGTTTTTTTGGTTTTAAACCGCTACCAGTTGGTTTCACGGAGTGCCCCCTAGTTCTACCATGGAGCAAAAGGGCTCAGCCAAGGCGACCTTCACCCCAAGAAGCATTTACATGAGCAGTTCCTTTGAAATACAAACCCAAAGGGAGTAGGTTGTTCTGATTTTTTCCAGCCTAGGTAATGTATGCCTCTTTCTACTCCGGAATATCTTAGGGTTAGTGCTCTGTTCTAGTACGACTTGAGAAAGTAGTCGTTCTACTGTTCTAGTTCGAGTACTACTTGAGAGAGTAAATAACGGCTCCCTATTAACTCATTCACACCACGCACAATTTTATAAACTTCTAGCATATCTCCTCTCAGTTGTCTCTACTTCAAGCTGAAGAGCACTAACCTATCAAGCCTCTTTTCATATGGGAGCCGTTCCGTACTCTTGATCAATTTTGTTGTCTTTCTCTGTACCTTTTCTAGTTTTACTATATCTTTTTTGTGATGGGGTGACCAGAACGGCACACAATATTCAAGGGGAGGTTGCACCATAGATCTATAGAGAGGCATTACAATATTTTCAGTTTTATTCTCTATCATTTTCTGAATAATCCCTAACTTTCTTTCTTCTTTTGACTGTTGCCACACACTTAGCTAAGGATTTCAATGTATTGTCCACAATAACCCCAGCATCTTTTTCTTGAGTGGTAACCCCTAATTTAGAACCCAGCATTGTGTACATGTAGTTTGGATTATTTTTCCCTTTGTGCATTACTTTGCACTTGTGCACATTAATTTTCAGCTGTGATTCAACTGCCCAGTCACCCAATCTCGTAAGATCTTTCCACAATTCCTCACAGTCTGCTTGGGTTTTAACTATCTTGAATAACTTTGTCTCATCTGCATGTTTGATCACCCCACTCTTTACTCCCTTTCCCAGATTAGTGAATATATTAAAACACTGGTCCCTGGGGCACTCGACTATTTACTTCTCTCCATTGTGAAAACTGACCAATTAGTCCTACTCTTTATTTTCTATCCTTTAACTAGTTACCAAACCATGATTGGACACTGCCTCTTATCTAATGACTATTTAATTTACTTGAGTCTCTTGTGGGGGACCTTATAAAATACTTTCTGAAAATCCAGATACACTATATCGACCAGTTCACCTGTATCCACATGCTTATTTACACCCTCAAAAATTCCAATAGATTAGTGAGGCACAACTTTCCATGCCAAACTTGCCAGGGTTTTGTCCCAGTAATTTTTTGGTACATGCTGGCATGTTTAGTGCTTAGCAGGAGACGTAGATGGGCACACTATACACAGACCAAACACATCAGGCATAATCTTCTTCTCCTTCAACTCCTCACCTCCTTGTGATCGGGAAAAGAGCACGTGGAGGCAAAAAAGGTATGGGGCTAGGAGCCAGGAAAGTGACAATACTGGGACACAAAAATACTGACAAGTCACAGAAAGTACCGGAAAATTACAGAAGTCATGAAAAGTACCAAAAATTATAGAAGGCACAGCCACGTTGCCAGAAGTACTGAAAAATTATGGAAGGTACCAACAAATTGCAGCAACTACCAAAAATTACATAAGGTGCCAGCAGGTTACTAAAAGTACCCCAAAAGTTATGAAAGGTACCGACAAATCATGAGAAGTACTAAAAAACTGCAGAAGTTGCAAAAAAAATTCTGTTCTGTTTTCTAGGACCATGTTTTACTGTAACCAAAGTAACTACTTCGATTTCATCAAATCAAAGTTAGCCCTCCCCTTCAGTAGCGACGCATTCAAACAGCATAAACAGAAACAGGCCAGTGCCAATTTCCCCCCTAGCCGAGATGACCATCGCACCGAGAAGCATTTACATGAGCAGTTCCTTTGAAATACAAACCAAAATGGAGTATGTTCGCCTGATTTTTTCCAGCATAGGTACTCCTCTTTCTACTCCTGAATATCTTAGGGTTAGTGCTCTGTTCTTGTGAATGCTTCAGGAGTAAAACAGAAGTACCAGCTCTAACTGTACATTAGAATAAGGCCTAAGAGAACACCTGGCTTCTTCAGTTATATGTCTATAGGTTTGTTGACAAGAGCGGAAACTGCCTCCTATTTCATTCTAGTCTCACCTGTGTTTGCACAGAAGCAGGGGTTAAAACAAGGATAAAGTGGGAGTTCTGAAAATCCCACCCCCCATTATATAACCAGCAAACCCAAATTCTGTGCACAGAAAATCCGGACTGCAAGCAGAATATATTATGCAAATGAAACCAATCCTACAAATTATGCAAATTTGGAATATAAATGAATTTTCCAGCATGCCATTACATCAGTTTTGAAGATTTCATGTGTAAAAGACTTCACAAAATGCCAGAGGGATCTATCAGCAGGAAGGTGGGGTGGGTTGTGCATCTCCTTTGATTGGCCATAGGTAGCTCCTCTTCAGCAGTTGTGGCATAAGGCCACATGGCCCTGGAATATATACCAACTGTTAGTGCCAGCTCCCCATTGACTAGCTCACAGCGCTCCCCACTCAGGCTGTCATTCTGAGCTGCCAGAATCAGTTTCTGCAACAAACTGGCTGAATGCAAAATTCTGTGAAAATGGCTGTGCTTGCAGCAGCACAGGATTCATGGGGCCCTGGTGTTACCTTGGCAAACAAACAGAGTTAATTGAAGGAAGGCGGTTCCTACTCCATGTGTCATCCACATGTGTACTGCTGAGGGGAACTTTTCCTTGTTTGTGTTTCTCCGTGCAGTCCTCCAAATCCCCCATCACTCCGTACTGAGGAGGTAGCAGCAGCAAAATCCAATTTTGCTATGAAGCCCTACTAGGAGAACTGCCCCAGTAACAGACAGTACCAGAGCAGAGCACCTTGCCAAGATCTTTGATCAGACTGACCAGCTGGGTGGCACTGGCTGAAGCTAGGAATTGCTCCTGGGAAGAATTCAACTCTTATCCTCTATAGGCCTTGTTTGGTCAGCGCAGCTGGGCACATGGGCCCAGTCCCCACACACATGGGGTAACTAGGCAGCCCATGGCTTAGGGACCTGCTGGTATTGAAAGGTTTTTGAAGGAGTATAACAAATATACCGGGGGGGGCAACCTCCCTGGGTCAGGCAGTTCAGCTGCACTGAGGCCCACAAGTCTTGTGGGGAGCAGCTTGTCCCCTGCCTCTGGGACAGAGGGCCCTATTCCATCATCTGCAACAGGGTCCATTTCACCCTAGCTAAGTGTCATGTCTATACCCACAGATCACATGTATACACACAGTTGCACACTTTCAAATATACATGCACAAACACCCACCCAACCACACTGTCAAAGTTACACCCAAACAAAATTACAACCAGACACACAAACATGTCCCCCACACACTCGTACCTGTAGACGAACTGTCATATACAGAGAGTACACCCCGAAAAAAAGCACACACATGTAACACACAGATCTACACAAACACAAAGCATGCACATGTACACAGATGTACACAAACAAATACACTTTACACATGCAAACATACAAAAGGTGGCACACATGTGCAACATGCACAAAAAACAAATATGTACACAGGCATGCTCAAACATGCACACAGATCACACTCTATAGCTAGACTTACAAGTGTATGCAAGGTACACAAAGAGGTATGCACACAATGTACACAAAACACAAATTTCACATACTGACAGTCACACATGCACAAAATGCTCGAGCAGACAGGCACAATACACGTCCATGATGCCCACAATGACCACCCGATACACAAATCAGAAACACAAAGCACACACAAACCACTATTCACACACCAAGTCCACTGTACCCACACTCAGTCATGCACAATCACACATAGTACACACACACACACACATGCTCTTCCAGAACACTCTCACTTACTTGCAAACACATGAATTTAGGGGCCCAAGTCACTATCATGTGCCTTCACTCTGGAAAATGATTCGGCTCCTCCAAACCTCCCCAATGTCGGCAGGGGAAGAGAGAAGCCTCCAACCCATCCCAGTTCATCCCGCTCTGGCACTGCCTGGTTCTGCCCTTGGAGTCTTTAGAATCCAGCAAAGGAGCATTCTCCCCGGAAGCATCTGAGAGGTTTGCTGTGTTGTCTAAATATTATTCATCCCCCTTGTGCCTTTCTTTTCGGCAAAGTCGGTGGGTGGGGAGTCAGAATCTGCCAGTGCCGCAGCTGGTAGCTCTCTGCGTGGTGGGTTGAGCGCGCTAGCTCAGGGGGCGAGAATAATGAGATTGCACGGTATGTTTCTCGAGCGCAGCGAAAGCACAGGCTGTACACGGGAGCATGGCAGAAAGCTGGGCCCGTGGGAAGGGCGTGAGGCAGCAGCTGACACAGGCAATGCTGTACATAGGGGAGGGTTGCCACCTAGGCAACTTTTTAAGACACGCTTATGACAAATACATGTTGCAGGTCCTACAACATGTCTATTTCATAAGCATTCCTTAAATAGTTGCATAGGCGGCGGCCCTACCATAGGGGAGACCCATGGAAACAGGGCTGGAAAAATCCACTCGTCTGCCGACTTCGGAGGAGGATCACACCCAAACCTGTGAGTGAATTTTCAGTCTCTCGCCACATTGTAAGTCCCAGTTGTTTTTTTTTTTATATCTCTGGTTAGTGAATGACTTACTTAGCCTTATTTGCAGCCCTGTGTATAAGCCAGAGGTGGGGAACCTCAGGCCCAGCCAAATCTGGCCCACAAGCAATGTTCATTTGGTCCCTCTCCAGCGCCTGGATGTGTCCCCTGGATCCAGTTCCACCCCCCCAAACTCAGAGAGCGTGAGATTAAAAGACAGGAGCAGAGATACAGGTGTGTACACAAGGAGAGGGGGTGGATCCGGGGGCATAGAATCAGGGGTAGGGAATCCCCCAAATCTGGCCCATGGCTAGTTTTTATGGGGCCCCTTTCCATTCCTGGGTCTGGCTCCTGGATCTCATTCCCAAGCACTGAAAAACTGAGTTGTGGGTAAAGGAGCAGGGACGAGGACCTGCCCTGCACACAAGGAGAGGGGACAGAGCCAGGAGATGAACCTTCTCTTCCTGAGTGCGCCCCGTAAGGGAACTCCTGCCCCCTACGTCTGTGCAGCCCTCGAAGCTCGTACTCATTGTCAGGGATGGGAAATTGGATGGAAAACCAGAATCGAATTAAAATCAGAATCAGATTCAGTTGCTTTGGATTTGAATCGGATCGGAATAGGTATGTATATTTCCCCTCCATTGACTTCAATGGGAACCCGAACCTATTCATTCCAATGGACAAGTCCAGGAGTATCAGTTTTTTGCGCTGGAATCAGATTAATTGGAAATAATCTGAAGGAATAAAAATTGGGTGAATTGGATTAATCCAATTCTGATTTTCCCATCCCTCAGAGGGGAAAGGCTTCCCCAGCCCTGGCAGAGATCTGGACCCTCCGCTTCCTTCTTCCATCCAGACCTCAGAGCTTGTACTAATTTTCAAAGTGGCCCATGGGAGCTAACATATTCCCCAACAGTCACTAGCAGAATGTCACTGGCAGAACCAAAAGCCTTGCTACAACCACTGCTGGGCCACAGCTCTGCCACTAGCCCCTCCCCTGCTTTGCACCTCAGTTTACCCCTCTGTGACATGGGGATAACAATCTTGCTTGAGACGGGGAGCTGCTGGGTGGGTGCTATGGATTATGGGAAGGGCAAGCATGATCCCCAAAGGCTTCTCCCTGCTAGAGTTTGTTTACCTAGCCAAGATAGGAAACAGGCGACTCCAACAGACCAGGGCCCCTGGAGACGGGGAGCTATAAAGCCAGGGCCTGCAATTGGACCCATGTAGCAGGATCTCAATGCATGGGAATGAATCCAAGTGAAGGAGCAAGACCTGACATCAGCCCTTAAGGCCTGTGGGCAGCAGTCTCTTTAGCCCTGGAGAGGAGCACAGCTGGAAGAAACATGGACTAGGGTGCTAGCAGGGGATACAGGGCTCCGTTTCAGTACCCTGCTGGTCTCCCTTGGTGCTCCTGGGTAGCTAGGGCCCCTAGACAGTTGTTGTAGCCCTAGTGGAGAAAGGGTTGGATTTGGATCTGGGGTAGCCATGGTTCCAATTCTGTCTAAGCCATGAACAAGGCACTGTTATTCACCCTCTGTTTTCCCCATCTGTAAGACAGGAATTTATAACAGCCTATCTTATAGAGTTGTTAAGAGGATGACCTAGATAAGGACTGTAAAGCACTTTGAATGCCCCAAACTCTGTAGAAATAATAGTTTGGCCTGCCTAGGAATTGGAATCTGATTTGGTACCTAACAGGGGTGAGGGAAGACTATGGGTGCAGGAAAGATTGTGAAGCACTTGGAAAAGAGGGACAGCTAAGTGCCTTAGCCAAGCAGCCCACTGTGAGCAAAGCAAGCCAGCTGGAACCAAGCTAATTATAGGAAACGCACTTGCAAAGAGAACATTCAAATGGCAACCTCCTTCCTCGCTACAGTATATCCAGCTCCACGTTTTCCAAAGCGCTCAGTACAGCAAGTACTGCAGGGCTAGAGCCAGCCTTGATGGCTCAACTCAAAGTGTCCTCAATGATTGCCCCGGGCTCTGGGTCCAGCCCTGGGCTTGCTTGCTGTGCTAACCAGGGAACTATTAGCAATTGCTGCAGAAAATGGGAGAGGCAGGGCCTAGGAGAAGCAGCTCCCATAAAGGAGGCTAAGAAAGAGTTAGTTCCTGTCATCAATAGACCTCAAAGCACCTTGCAAAGAAAGGTGGCTTATCTGGGGATTCGAGGATCCTGGGCACCTTTCTAACCTCTGACACTCACCCCCTGAATGACCTTGGGCAAGTCACTTTCTCCTTCATGCCTCTAGACATCTCCTGAATAGGGTGATGCCTCTAGACATCTCCCTCCCCTCAATCCCCTTCCCTGCTCAGCTTGGTTGCCAGAAGGAGGCACGGCCACAGAGCACTGTCTCCTGCTAGGTATTATTATCCTTAGCAATAAGAAGGATCAGCAGTGCAGCTATCTGGGGCCCACAAACCGGGGGGGGGGGGGGGGGGNGGTGTGGGAGTGCGGGCCCCCATTCCATCTTATGCCCCAGGGCCCATTCCGACCTAGCTACGCCCCTGTCTCCAATGTGCGTCTCACACTCCTTCTCCCTTTATTCATGGTGCAAACCACTCCCCTTGGACCTGGATAGGCGAAGGGTGTGGGGAGTCTGTGATTGGTGGGGACTCAGTGGCATAATCACAGGGAAGTCAGAGCATCCTTCCCCTCCGCCCCCCATTAAGGCTATAGTGCTTACATCCCTGGTCCCAACTATCCTAGGGAAATCCAGGTGCTACTGCCACTGCCCTACTCACCCCCTGTGACATAAGGGCTGCAATCCCATCCCTTCTGCAGTGATCTAAGGCCAAAAGACTCATGCCCTTAGGAAGGGCTTTTCCCGCTATGGATTAAAGGGAAATGGGATTAAGCCTAGATACACAAAAGATGCTATTTCTTAGCAGGGCCATTTAAAGATTCAGAGGGGCCCGAGGCCAAATGAATCACACACACACACACACACACACACACAATATGGGAAAGTTCCTCTCCTCCTGCAACTGACAAATTGGAGTGGATTCAAAGGAGGGAAACAGCGATAACGGATCTAGACAGCAGGTCCTAGGAGGAAAGGCTGATGGAACTGGATGTGTTTAGCCTAGTGAAGAGAAGACTAAGGGGAGACAGGACAGTAATCTTCAAATATCTAAAGGGCTGCTACCAAGAAAGTGGCCAGGAGCCATTCTTCATGGCTGCTGAGGGCAGAATTAGAAATAATGGCCTCAAATGACAGGAAGGTAAATTTTAGTTAGATTTCAGAGGGATAAAATCCTAGCAGTCAGGGCTGTGCAGCAATGGAACAAGCTGCCTCGGGAAGTCGTAGGCTGTGCTCCGTCATTGGAGATTTTCAAAGAGAGGCTGGGCAGCCATCTGTTGTAGCTGTCGTCATGCTGCATCTAAGCAGGGGGCTGGACTAGGTGACCCATAAGGGTCCCTTCCAACTCGGACATTCTACGGTTTGGTGTAACAGAGAGCAGCCATTTCAAGCAGTGTACTTTCCCCCCCACCTCCAGAGGGGAAGGATTGAGGATGATTTGCGGTGGCTAGATCCCTCACCCACCGCCTTCAAGACTGGGAGAGGGGAGAGCTGAGCCCCTTAGCTGCCCATGATTTATGGTTGGGGCCAAATGGACCAACAGGGTCAGGTGATGAGATTCCACTCTCCATTCCCAGTCTGGTAGGTAGTGGATGAGGGATCCAGTCATCAGTGTGACCACCTCCCTCCCAAGGTATGAGGGGCCCAGGGAAAGTCTACCTTAATAATGGCTCTCATTCTCAGCCCTGATCTGCTTCTTGGTTTAATTCCCATCTATGGAAGGAGGTAAACTAGATTGAATTCTCTTTTTTGCAACCCACTCCCTGTCAAATCCCACACCAGAAAAAAAACCCTCAGATGGACCTTAAATGCTGGAATACAAGCAACAGCCTAGTGAATAAGATGATGGACTTGGATCTGGAAGACCAAGGTAAAAATTCCATCTTAGCCATAAAATTCACTGGGTGGCCTTGGGCAAGCCACTTCCTCTCAGTGTCAATTCCAGCATCTGTGAAATGGGAATAATAATGACCTGCCTCACAGGATTGTTGTGAGGGCTAGATATGGACTGTAAAGCACTTTGAACACCGAAAGCACTATAGAAATAACAATACCTTCCAAGCTGTCCTAGAGACCAGTGCAAAATAGTTCTAAGCAGTCACTGGATTGGAAGAGAAGCGTGTCAGAGCGACCCTCTGTTGGTGTAAATGGCAGCCTATGGTGCAGTGACACTGGGAGTCAGGCCCACCCTGCTGGATCTGGGCAGCTCAGTTCAGTCCCTGGAGATCAGCTGTTCCACACCCCCTCACTGTTATTTTTCTGGCACTTTCCAAGTGCCCATAGCTTTTTTGCAATCCTGGTACAGCAGCTCTACAAGTGAGGCAGGTCCAAACCATCCCGCCCATTTTACAGATAGGAAAATCAAAGCAGAGAAATGCTGATTTCCCAAGGACACTCCAGGAGCCAAGGATAGGGGTGGGGGAACCTCTGTCCTCTTAAGCGCCTCCCACTTTTGAAAAAAGATAAGGACATGCACACAAGGATCGGGGAGAGATCCATAGCATAGATCAGTTCCCGGATCTGGCCCAAGGAACCAATTCCTCCCCCCCCCCCCCACAAGCACTGAAAGATTGAGCACATGATAAAGAAATGGAGAGGAGGGAATGCACACAGGTCCATGGCATAGACCTAGGATCTGGATTCTGGCCCTTTCCCCTCTCCTCGTGTGCAGGCCAGCCTCTCGGCTCCCTCCTCCTGAGCTCAGTCTTTCTGTGCTTGAGGGTAGGGATTGACTTCAGGGGTCAGATCCAAGAACAGAGAAGGGCCAAAAGCCACTGGTCAGATTTGGCACATGGGCCAGACGTTCCCCACCTTTGATTCAAGATTGGAACACAGCTTCAAAAGCCACACATTATCCCCTCAATGCCACCAGGTACAGGCTGGGTTGGGAGGTCCATAAGCCTCCCTGTGCTGTCCGTCACCCTCCCTGTCTGGGGAGATCCTGCCCGAAGGTTGAAAAAATCTAGTTCAAACCACTCCCAGAGCGGATCTGCACCGCCTCTTCTGTCCAACCTCACCGCACCCTCCTCCTCCTTGCTGCCTGTGGTATCAGCCCTAGGGGGCACTCCCTGTGGGGTAGGATGGAGCTATTTTGGGATAATCACCTCTGGGTCCCTAGTTATTTTATTATCAAACTAGATCAGACCCAGGCTCCATCTCACCCAGGCTCATCTCAGACAATGGCATAGTCTTCCCATAAACAAAACCCCAAGAGTTGAAGGGTACAAAGAGTGTGAGGGGTGGGGGGTGGGAATCCCCAACAGGGAAATCAGAGGCCCTTTTATCTCTTTACTTCTGGGAGGGGGCAGAAGGGATGCATTGCCCCCCAAAGCTTTTGAAAAGTAGATAGCTCCTTTAATTTCACCCTCTCCTTAATTTTAAACCCTTTAATTTCAGTGGACAGGACTTTTTGGTCTGTGTCTCAAAGGGATGGATCTTCCCCCTTCACTTTGGACTGTTGTTCTCCCACTGACTAGACACCACCCCCTAGCTGCCTAAAGACCACCATCCAAATCCAAAGGGACATCACTTCCTCCCCCAGGGAAAGGAGGAGGAGAGAAGGGATGATCCCTTTTCTGGACAGCAGAAGCCCTCTCTTTAATTGCACCCCCTCCTTAATTACAAGGCCTTACTTTCATGGTGGAGGGAGGCTTGGGGGGGGGGGGAAATCAACGGGATGGATCTATTCCCCCTCACTTTACAGGACACACACCCCCAATCCGGGGGGAGGGGGAAAAAAGTCTCTAGCTGGGGGATTTGAGATTCTTTGCTCTCCCTGGTTTGGGGGGGGGGGGGGGAGAAGGGACCACATCTCCCCTCCAGAATCTGGACAGTGAACAGCTCCGCCCCCCCCCGCCCCCCTTGCTTAATTTTAAGGCTTTTGATTTCTGAGGGGGCAGGGATTTGGGGAGGGAAGTGCCAAGGGGATGGATCTGACGCCCCCCCTCAATTTGGACAGTCCCCAATTCCAAGGGGGGAGGTGTCACCATCTAGGACTCTTTACTATCTCTGGCCCGGGAGGGAATCAATCCTCCCCGAATTTGGACAGTCACCTTTTTAATTTCAACCCCCTACTTCATCTCAAGCCCTTCTGCCCCCCTCCCCCCCAATCCCAATTTTGGATTGTCAGGACACCGGATGACTCAAACCCCCCCAGTCCCCGATGGAGGGATGGGGAACGGGCCGGGGGAGCTGTCCGCTCCCGGTGGTGCTGAACACTCACAGCGCCTTGGGCTCAGCGGTGGCGGCTCCCGTCCCTTTCCCATCTCGGCTCCAGTGTCCGGACGCTGGCATCGACCCGGAGCCCACGGCCGGGGCGATCCGGGCGGAGCGTCTCTTCCTAAATTTAGCTGCAGCTCCCAAGCCCGGAGCCTATATATGTGTCATCCCCCCCGTTCCCAGGCACCCCTGCTTCCCCGGCGTTGCCACGGCAACCATTCTGGACGTCCTTTCCCCTGGGTTGCCCAATATTGTCCTGCCCCCCCGTCCACGCTTGGCTTCCAACACCGTGCAGAGCCCCCCGCCTATCTGCAGGGCCCCCGCTCCTCTCTGCCTCCTTCCCTCCCTGCAAAGAGCTGACCCGGCCACCCAGCTTTGGGATCCCCAGGGAGCCGGCCGGGATCGGGGTCAATCTATCCCCACTCTCTGTCGATCACTCCACCCCTCTCTGCCCAGCGGTCACTGCTCGGGCTCGCTCCATTTCTCTGGCAGGCGGGACCTTCCCACTCAGTAAAGCACAGCCAGCAATCCCCATAGACTCTCTCTCTCCGTTCAGCCCCCCATACATTCTCACTCACACACACACATTCTCTCCCCCCTCTTTACAATCTGCCCATCCTCTGCCCATCCATCCCCATCCCTCCTCTCCCCGCCCCATGGACTTCATCCAGCCAATTCTCCTCCCTTACTCTCTGCCTGGCTGCCCATCCCTATACATTCTCTAATCCCTCCATACACTTTCTCTCTGTCTATCTTGACCCATGCCAGGGCCATAGCAAGGTTCTGCAGGGCCCAGTTAAGGGCCCCTTGACAGTAAGGGGTCTCTAAAGTGGGGGAGGGGTGGTGTTTATCTTTATAGAGGGTGGGAAAGCCACCCCTACAGGATGCGGCTTCAGGCCCCAGTGCTAGACAGTGCCCCACCAGGATCTCTGAAGGCACTTACCTGCAATGGGCCCTGTGCTAGGAGGGATCCCACCTTGAGGACTCTAATCTGTAATGGGACCCATGCTAAGAAGAGTCCTGCCAGCATCTTTGCAGATCCCCAAGGGCAACTGTGCCCCAAATCCATCCATCCTTTTCCTTCCTTCCTCCATCCATCCATGCTCCCCCTTCTCTCTCTCCTCACCTATCAGTCTCTCTCGTCTCTCTGTCCCTCTAGAATCTTTTCAAAGTTTCCATCCCACAGCACTTTGATGTCCGTTTCTACCAACTGAAGTGGCAGCGGGTCTAAACAAAACTAGATTCTCAATACACATTGTTTTTTTTATTATTAATTATGTATTACTCTTTATTATTATTATTGTATGCCTTTATTCCAAAAAGGCACAGGCTGATTTACAATAACAGAAATAATTAAACAAATCTAAAGAATACATTTTTAAAAATCCCTCAAGCTCCAACCCCCCACCTTATTCCTACTCCCTTGGCTCTCACCCAAGGAACGCCACTTGCTCCCCCATGCTCCTATCCCTCCTTTCACTGGCAGCGTCATGAGTCCCATCCCCCCAAATCCACCCTCTCTCCAAAACATAAAAACATAGAAACTCCCCCTAAAACGCTAACCACCCTTTAACCACCTTTAGTGGTCATTTATGCATGTTTCAGGGCCGCATAGGGCACCAATACAGCCCTGCAACATGCATAAATAACCATCAAGGATGGTTAAAGGGTGGTTAGCGTTGAAAGGAATTAGAAAGGGGTTCAACTGCTTTAGGGTGCAGCCTATCTCTGTTAAGAGAATCCACTGCCCCTGTCTAATAGGGTACAGCTCCTTTCTCACACCCTGCCTTAGGTGAGGCCTATAGCTGTTCCTGGAGAGATAATCTACTGTCCCTGTCTGATGGGGTACAGCTCCTTTCCTGCACCCTTCCCTGGGTGAGGCCTATATCTGTCCAGTAGAGGTAATCTACTGTCCCTGTCTGATAGGGTACAGTTCCTTACCTGCACCTTAGGCAAGCAGCTCCCTTTTAGTTCCCTCGGGATCTAGTGGAAATACTTCAGTTTGAGAGGGGGTGTGTGTGTGTGTCTATTTTCCCCATAGTCTCATACAGGGGAGTCCCCTCCCATTCACTCCCCTCATCTCATGCTCAACACCCCCCCCTCACAGGACTGAGACCCAACCCAATCCCATCTCCTACCCTTCTGACCTCTCCCCCCCAACCCATACCCCCCCCCACAGTGACTCTCTGGTTGTTTCTGCGAGACCCCATCGCACACATGGCTGGATCACATTTAGACTCCCCCATCACGTTCCTGTTTTCCACACAAACACTACGAAATACATTGAGCCTCCTATATTAACAGCACCTATTTAGAACGCTTTCTCTTTCTCTCTCAGTGCCCAGCCGCCCACTCTTTCTATGACTAGGCACATAGGGGAAGGGGAGGAATTAGAGACTACCTGGGACTCTTTTCCCAGAGCAGAGTACACATCTAAGCCAGGCTCATTGAGGCAACAAGCACACCACCATTTCAGAGGCGTAGCTAGGTTAGACTGGGGCCCCAGTGCAGAGCATGGAGAGCTCCCCTCCATGCACCTCTCAGTGGAATGGGATGTAACTGCACTGGGGAGAGTGGGGCGGGCCCCAAGACTTGTGGGTCCCAGGGGCAGCTGAAGTACCTGTCCCATGAAGGCTGTGTTGGCCACTCTCTTTCCTCCTTCTGGTTTTGGGGAAAGGAGGCAGGAGTGGGGAGTAGTGCAGAGCTATCAACTTCCAACCAGGCTGGGATCCCTTACCTTCTGCCAGACACAAGGAGACATGTCCCCTCCATTTCCAATGCAATTCTCATCTGGACCGGTTTCTAAAAATAGCTCCTCGATGCCAGGCCAGGGGGGCACGGCGAAAGACCCCGGGCTCTCTGTGGGATGGGGTGCATCCCTATAGCCAAGCTAGCGAGGTTCAGCTGTAAAAGGCAGCTGGCCTGGGGTGATACACTGTCCACAAGAGAGAGAGGGAGATTGGAGAATCCGGGAATGAAAGATGCTGGGCTGCAGGAATGAGATGTACTGACAGTCTCTCTCTAAAGCATCGTGTCAGTTTTATTCATGCAGGTGGGGAAGACTGTATGCTGGGGCCAGAGGGAGCGGGTGTTATTATAGTCAGGAAGGAGAGAGTGAAAGGGAGAGAGAGAAAGGCAGTCGCCCAGGGCCAAGCTGGGGCAAGCGGTCAGTGCTCTGGGGCAGCTTCGCTGGTGGTGACCCGGCACATCCCGGAGCACCACAAGCAGAGCCAGCTGCCCAAACCTGGAGCACGGGCTGAGCGCCAGTCAGTCTGCTCAGCCGACAGGCCACTGCAGCTCTGATTCAGGTTGGAGTTACCCTGGTAATGCCATAGAGCTGCAGGTGGCAGCCTAGAGCAGTGGCTGATCCACCCAGAGCCCAATGGTGCAGGTGAGGGGGTGGCGTGCAGGCTGACCAGATCTGTTTAAACTCAGCACTGTTGGGGCTGCGTGCAGGGCTGGCCACCCCCAGAGCAGGTCTAGGCATGGTCCATCTAAAGACACCCAATCTTTCTTCCCAAGGACATAGCTAGAATAGGGAGAGGAAGTGCAGCTGCACTGGGGCCCCTGAACCTGCTGGGGGAGAGGTAGCATACTCACTGGTGCAGCTCCAATGACCGAGGGCCTACAGTCTCCCTCGCTTCACCTACCTGCTCCTCTTGATCTAGCCCGTATCCTTCCTTGGTCCTTGCTGCCTGAACCTGCCTGCCTATCAGTTCATGATTGAACTTTGTTCTGTGGTACCTGGCTGGGCTGGGCTGGCCTTGATAGTATTGTGGCTCCCTTGACTCCGACATCCTTTTGACCTTGCCTGTCCCCATGGCCTCAGCCAGACCCCTAGAACATCACACTTGAGTTTGCCTGGTAGCTGGGGGGAAACAAGGGTAGTTCTACCCTGTTCCCTGGTGGCAGGGAGACTATCAACCATCTCATGTGCTTCTCTTCTTATAGCCAGCCCTGGTCACCTGACCTGGCTCATTTCCTGTCACATGACTAATTAGTCCAACCCCCACCACCTGCTTTCCCCTAGGGTTGGCAGATCAGTGTAGAGTTTGAATTCCTGCTTCCAGTGGCTCCATTCCTCTGCCAGGTTTGTGCTTCTGAACTCCAGGGGAGCTGGAGGCTTTAATGAGTGAACCATCTCTGCTCTGCAGCTCCCAGTCTCTCTGTGGGCTGTCCTAGCACCGCTGCCACTATGTAACAAGAAGACTTGGAGTCTGGGAGGCTTATTTAAGTTTCTCATTTATTGTTAGAAGTTAAATGAAGAGCAATCCATTGCTAGTTGCTGCTGTGCAGTCAGCTTGCCCGCCCGGCTGGGAGAGAGGCGCCAAGCGAGGGGCGGAGAGCCAGCAGAGACAGGGAAAACCCCTCCCACAAGGCTGGACTGTACCATGCCCCTCCAGGCCTGAGGTGTGTCCAGTCTCCCTGAGCCTGGGCTATACCAAGTCCCCCTATAACAGCCACCACCTCCCTCCAAGCTTTCACTTTGAGGAGGCAGGGGCCATGGGAGTAACGTTGGGCAAACACTTACACGGGTTTCTGACCCATAGACATAAGTTCCAAAATTGTGGGGAGAGGAAATTTAAGGGGAACATAGTCCCTGTTATAATTACTGCCATGGGCAGGGCTATATCCGCAGGGGTGGAACATTGAAGCTGTTACACCTCTCTCTGATGTAATATAACGATGCTTCACAGGGGGTGGGCCACATTGGAAAGGGGGCAGGACAGTCCCTACAGCCCACCCCATTTCTGACTTGACTGACCTGGAAAACCCTGATTTCTCCAGGTTAGCAGGGCACCCGTGGCTGATCTGAGGAACACAGGGCTTTCCTCCAAGCCCAGAAACTTGGGTTCAAAACCTGGAGAGGTGGCAAACCTGGACAAACCTGGGTTGCTCCTTCGTGCCTGAGCTGATTAAATTTCTTCTGCCTGGGCCTCAGGTGCCATAAAGGGACCAACATGTGCTTCTCTCTCACTTCCTTTCTCTTGGCACTCTGCAAGGAATTGCCCCAGCCTTCCAGGGGCCATCCAATACAGAGATTCAAATGCCGGTGGAGAGCAGAGTGGCCCGTGGGAACATTCCCTTTCTTGGTTCTGGCTGCTGCCAGGGTGGTAGCAAAGCAGCCCCTCGGTGTCCCCTGCAACCTCCCGGTGATTTATCCAAGACCACTCTGCGAGAGCAGGATTAGAACTCAGAACCTTCGACAGATTCCAGTTTGCAGTATAACAAACCTTACTCTCTCCTGATGTTCGCCTCACCCTTGTCTCCCCCACCCTTGTCTCTTAGATTGTAAACCCCTTAGGGGTAAGTGACCTGTCCGTAACTATTGATTGTATATAAATAATAAAAACAACAACAATAATAATAATCCTCAGTTGCGTATTATCTTCCAATGCCCTGGCTGCAGGAGGCAGTGACCCCCACAGCACTGGAGCGCGCTATGTAGCCAGAATGCTGCTGGATCCTCCATCTAGGGTGGCCATACCTCCCCCTTTAAAAGAGGACACGTATGAAAAATACATGGTGCAGGGTTGTACTGGAACCAATGGAGCCCTGCAACATGCATTTTTCATAAACGTCCTCTTTTAAAGGGGAGGTACAGCCACCCTACCTCCATCCTGCATGTGTGTGTGTGCAATGAGTGAAAACGTCTGTATCTGTAAGCACACAAGTGCTTGTGCATGCTTGTGTGTGAGGGGGAGGGGATTATTGGCTGAGGGGCAGAGTTTATGCCCCTTTTTGGGTGCTCAAAATGTTAGTCAGCTGTGCTGTGCATGAGTGGATCCCTCCCAAGAGCTTTCATCTGCCCCCTCCCCCGGGCTCCAAGCTGTGGGTTCTCCAAACAAGATTCTTCCAGGAACTGGAAGCAGTGGAGTTAACAGCCTTCTCTGAGCACAGTGGGGAAGGCAGGGAGGTGAGCAGCAGCAGGAGCCCGGCACAGCAGGGAGCTGAGTTTGTCGTGGGAAGGAGCTGGCAGGGGACAGGGTGGGAGGCTGAGGATCACGGACAAACAAAGATGCTTGAGAATGAAGTAAGAAACCCAGCCTCCTCGCCTCTCGGCTGGGCCCAGGGGGTGGGTTGGGAATGAATCTCCCCCCTTGCTTTTAGCAGTGTGGATGGAGGTGCCAGGCTTTGTCTCACCCCACAGCATTAAAAATGGATGGGCAGGAGGGACCAGCGCAGGCTGAATCCACGTGCGGCAAAGGGGACTGCATGGAGCTAAACAGGTGGGTTTGCAGTGGCATAAGGATAAACGGAACCAGTAGGCCAGCCACCCCTTGGCCGGAAGCATGAAGGGAGCTGTGGGACAGGCAGCCCAAAGCCGGATCACTAGGACCCCTGCCCATACTCCACCCATGACACTTCCCTGACTGCTTTCTTGTGACATGCGCCAATTCTGGACCCCGTCCTGCCCTGACATGCTGGGTCTGGGCTGCCTCCTGCCCTGGCATGCAGGGTCTGGGCTGCCTCCTGCCCTGGCATGCTGGTTCTGGGCTGCCTCCTGCCCTGGCATGCTGGGTCTGGGCTGCCTCCTGCCCTGGCATGCTGGGTCTGGGCTGCCTCCTGCCCTGGCATGCTGGGTCTGGGCTGCCTCCTGCCCTGGCATGCTGGGTCTGCGCCTACACTTACTTGGCATGCTGGTTCCCCATGGCCTTCACACCCTGCACCCTGTGCCCTTGCCCACCGTTGCCACCATGGACTGAAGCTGAGGAGGTGGCAGGGCAGCCTGGGGAGATGAGTGGCTTGTGAGGGAGGCAAGCACCCCAAGAGGGCCAACAATTTGCCTTGCTCTAGGCCTCGAATAGATCTAGTTATGCCTGTGTGTGTGTGTGGAGGGGGGGGGGGTTAGTGTCTTAGGGACCAGCAGAAAGCGTACTGCACCTGATTGCTCATTCCCCCCGCCGCTCTCTTCTTGCTGTGCTCTCTGCATGCACAAAAGAAAACGCTTCTTCTGATTTGATCATGAACAGAGCACGTGTGCTTGACCTTGGCTTTGGGTCTGGGGGAAATGACAGCCTCATGGCTAGAAAAGGTGAACCAGAAGATGTAAACTGAGCCCCACACCCCAACCCAGGAGGGGGAGTCAGCAGAGCCCTCTCCTCCCTTCTGCCTGGTACTGCTTTCTGCCCACTTAGGACTCTAGCCCTGCTTGGCAGAAGGCAGTGCCGTGCCACTGCCATCACCGTTGCTCTGGCTGGGCAGATTCCGGCAGCGAGCAAAGGAAGGTGGTGACATGGCTCTGCCTCCTGGGTGAGATTCAGTTTATTTTATGTCCAAGGAACCCTGTCTCCTGGCCTGTCTCTAACCATGAGGTCAGGGGAAGGAGAGCAGGAGTGAGGCGAGGGAAGGGTCATTGCGTAGCTATGATAGATGGAAGCAGAGCAACTGTCCTGGGGCCCAAGAGCCTGGGAGGAGGAGGAGGGTTTATTATCGTTGGTTTTATTGCTTTAGTAATCCCACGATGTATTGTTTTTATATATTGTTTTAAATATTTTGTAAGCCGGCCTGAGCTGCCGTAGGGCTAGAGGGAGCGGGATATAAATCTTTAATAAATAAATTGAATAAATAAATAATGTTAACACAGAGTACCCGTTATGAACATATGTGTAACATGCATGTTAGTTTTGTGATCTTTACCACAGGCGTTCTATAGGGGCAGGGCCATGTTGGAAAGGGAGCAGGAATTTCCCTAGGGCCCATCCCCTTTTAAACATGCTCCCTCAGCCCCTGCGGAAACCTCCATTTCTCCGCGTTACTAAGCGCGCCCTTGGCTGACCTGGAGTAATTGGGGCTCCCCTTGGAGTCTCTGGGTCAAAATCTGTGTGAAACCCGGAGAGGTGGGAACCCTACCTTCATCTCTGCATGTGCTTGGAGGGCAGAGGGGACCCCTCAAGGGGGCAGAGTACATGGCCGACAAAATTCTGCTTGTACCCCTGTTCCCGCTTGCCGTTTCTCTCTGTCAGCGTCAGCGGTGTTAGCAACAGCAAAGCGCCTCCTTGCCAGCTCACAAATTTATCACAAGAGATGCGATTTCTACACCTGACTCATGAGCTCACCATTAGTGTCACTAATCTCGTAAGAACAGGAGTAGGGCTGATTACTGCGGGGCTGCTGGCCTCCGGTCTGGTGGCTACTCTCTGCTCCCCTCTGCATTCTACAGAGAGCTGAGCTTACACTCTGTGTTCCCAGCCACACTGCAGAGCTTAGCTGGGACCCAACAATAAATTATCTGATTGGGGAGGGGATCAGGGAAGCCTCATCCCAGCTGTGTGCAGCCCTCCAATCAGTCCCTCTTTCCAGGGGGCAGAACCAATTAGAGTGTAGCACACAACTGGGAAGAGGCTTCCCTGCTCCCCTTCCTGCTCAGGTAATTTATCATCGGGTCCCAGCTTAGCTCTGCAGTGTGGCAGGGGAGGCACAGAGTAAGCTCAGCTCTCTGAAGAACAGAAGGGGAGGCAGGAAGCAGTGAGCAGTCACTGAACCAGAGGCCAGCAGTCTGAGAGTGAGGCAAGTCAAGTCAGCTGGTGTCCTGGGGTGTCCCGGGATGTCCTAATACTTCTAAACAAAATGATTGGGTGAGAAATGTATTTATTGATTGATTGATCTGAGCAATTTCTACCCCACCCCCTCACCTAATGGCAACTCGGGGCAAATCACAATCAACAGTACCATACAATAAAATCAAGAATAAAATGTATAAATATATAAAACATCAATTATAAAATCCAAATCTGTGCAAAACCAAAAATCCACCCACCCAATCCCATCTATCCACCCCCACCCCACCAAACTGGTGAGAACTTGTATAGGGACAGAAATCCGGGTGAGATCTTGGTCCCAGTGTTTGATCTTGTGAAAATTTCCGCAATAATATTTTAAATTCTCATTTCTGTCCTAAAATTTGGGAGGCTTGGTGGGAAGCAGGCATCGGGCGGTGCGGTGCAGAAGAGAGCCCAGCATCCGCCCCCAAGAACTAGCAGCAACGGTGCATGTCATTTTTGTTATATCAATAACAAAAACCAAATTTGTCATTTTTGCTATCATTATTCCAATAATGAAAACAACAAAAAATAATAACGAAATCAATAGCGATAACGAAAGTTGTTATTGATTTCATTATTGCCTAGCAGCCTGGCAGGTGTTTTTTGGAGGGAAATGTGGTGTGGGAGGAGGGAGCAGACATCTCGGAGAAACAGTGTTGAACTGGGCCTGTGATTGGAGGGAAAGGACCTGATGGATGTAATCGCTGACCAATGAGCAGCGCAAGCAGATCCCAGGCAGATGAATGGCACCCTGTGATTGTTCAATGCCTCCTGCCTCCCAGAACCAATCAGGGGAGGGCACTGCAACCCTTTATACTGCAGGACTGGGCTACTTGACTCTGGTTCGGTGTTAGCTATTGCTCTGTCAGGGTGCATTTGCAAAATATGCTGGTGCTTGCACTAAAAATCCTCCCATATATATCCCTACCACCTTACCTGTCTAATCCTTATTCCTTACCCTTACATTTTACCTTTTTCCTTCCCTTGCCTGTCTCCCCCTGTACACATATATATGTAGAGAGAGATCTAGGTAGTATAGTTTATATATATATATAGAGAGAGAGCGAGAGAGAGAGAGAAATAGGTGTAGAAATCGCATCTCTTGTGATATATAGATATATATATGATGATAGATATAGAATAGAGAGATACCTCTGAGTTTTCCTTTTCCCTTCTCCCGCCTGTCTTCCCCTGTCCATATATTATCTAGGTATAGATATTAGTTGTGTGTGTATATAAATTAGATATTTAGATACTAGACTGTTTTATTATATATACTAGGCTTATAGGATAGGAATATTTTGTATTATACATAGGTTAGGTTTAGTTTAGATTCTCT
>QEPC01009666.1:2164749-2175958 GCA_003113815.1 Sphenodon punctatus
TTAACCATAGGGTGAGCAAAGAATGATTTAGAACCAGGGAGGGTAACATGCCTAGAAATGTCAGAGAGAGGTGCACTCTTAACGAGGCGCGTGCCAAACCTTTCTCTGCTAATTCTAGTAAATATTGTAGTACTAATTCTACAGACAGTTGAGTGGGAGACAGAGATTTGGCTTGTAGCCAAAAGCAGAATCTTCTCCACTTGGAGACATAGGACTTACGGGTGGATGGTTTCAGTTCATTTTGGAGAACAAGGACTAACTTGTTACGTAAGGATTGAGCCCCTTCGGTATGTGACTCCTCCAAGCGTGGAGGTTCAATCGTCTGAGTTCCGGGTGGAGAATTCTCCCTTGGTTCAAGGACAGCAAGTCCGGGATCTGGGGTAGGGCAAGGGATGAGTTGGCTAGATTTTGAAGCTCATGATACCATATCTGGCAAGGCCACCCTGGAGATAGGAGGATAAGGTTGGCCCCCTCTAACCGAATCTTGCTCAACACCCATGGAATGAGAGGAATGGTGCAAAAAAGGCTGCACTTTGTGTTCAGGGCAGTGGAGAATAGGTCTGCATACCCCATACCACCACTTGGGGGGGAAGGGGGGATGCCAAGTTTTGTCATCACCTAGAGCAGCAAAATGCCTTGGGACGGCCCGGCGTGTACTTTTATGTTTGATTTATTGATTTGCACTATCTGATCACAGTCTTAGACTCAATATATTCTTTATAATCAAGCCTAGCATGCTTGTGCGTGTTTGTTCGACCCTGGGGGGTTCACCAAGGGGGTACTCTATCTAGGTGAGAGCCTAGATGAACCTTTTTCATATAAGACAACCCCACTGTGCACTCCTCATCTTTTATTTGTGTGGGGGGAGAGGGAGTCTTGCCATTTGGCTCTGGCTGGGGTTGGGTTGCCCCTGTGTGTGTTGGACAGCTTTATTTGGGAGAGGGGCTTGCCATTTGGCTGATGTATGGGGGGGTTGCCCCTAGGGTGATCATACCTCCCCTTTAAAAGAGGACACTTATGAAAAATACATGGTGCAGGACTGCACTGGTTCCAGTGGAGCCCTGCAGCATGTATTTTTCATAAATGCCGTGTTTTAAAGGGGAGGTATGGCCACCCTAGTTGCCCCATGTGTACATGCTGCAGTATTTGGTGCCGGGGGCGGGCAGGGTGTGTGTGTGCTTGCCATTCATTTGTCACTGAATAAATTTAGCAGTCTTCAAACAGTGTTTTAAAACTTGTTTGTTTTTGTAAATAAAACTTGTGTTTGTGTAATTTTATACCTCCAATAATCCAAACTGACACTGGCCTTTTTCAGCCCCGCAGACGCAGTGCTTGCATACAAACAAATTGTTAAATATTTCTTCAGGTTATTTAGTGGAAACTTGCCTTTGTTTAGTGTGTGTATTTTTCTGTTCTGTGATTATACTTTCCTGAAAACGTTTTACTGTGGAACACTGATTGGGGGGGGGAAAGAAGAGAGTGACTTTCTTTGCTTTTTCTCACACCTTTTTGTGGCTAGTGATACAGAGCATAATTCTGTTTCAGTCCTGTCTGGCATTTGGGCCTATTTACCTGGCTCCAGTACTATGGAAGAAATCATGTATGCCCTCTGTTGACTTTTAATTAACCTATAGAGCACCTTCATCAACTGTGCTGTCTTTCATTCCTGGAGTTGGTAATGCCAATACCGGGGTATCAATGTGAATGGAGTATGTAAAGCTGATTCTACATGTACTGGAAAATCCAGCCAGTAGAGTGTTGTGTCTATTGATGAATTCTGTTTCTCAGTTCTCATGTGTATATGTGTTCTAGTACCACACTTAGACCAAGTTTAGACCAAGAACTAAGCAACTTCTTTTCTGGTCAGCCAAATAGTACAATAGTACATAGTTGAAGCAAGCCTGCACACTAGAGTTTAGTTTGATGTACATTAGAAGTTGCTGCAATAGGTATCGTACTGATTAACAGAAGATTAATCGCCCACACCTTTGGGGAGAGTTATGTTATCACATGGGGTTCAAGCACAGTGGGCTTAGGAAGCTATGCATGACTGCCTTGTGGCACAATCCCAAGAATAATCACCCAGTTGGGGTTCAATTTGGGATATCACATACCCTAAACCTGGTTTCATCTTTTTCACCCCTCGTTCCAAGGGCAATCTGAGTAACTACTAAGCATTCTTTATATGAGCTTTCAAATCATAGGAGCAGCACATGACATTATATTTTGTAACGTAAAGCTTGGAGGGGGCGTGGCTAGGATTGGAGGGGCATCAAGCGCTCCTGCACTGCTCAATTTAGCACTACACCACCGCCCCAAAGCCTTTAACCCTTAAATACTGCTTAGAAAGGCCTAACTTAGATACTTCCAGGGATGTCCTCTTGTCCCAGGATTCATACAAACAACGGAAGCTGTGTTTTTCATTATTGTGAGCCACATTAGGACAGGGCGGGGTATAAAGCTATAAATAAATAATAAGCAAGGGACTGGGACTAGGGTTACGACCTATGCAAATACATGTTCCAGGGCCTGCACTGGTCCTGCAACTTGTGTTTTTCATAAGTGTTCCTTAAAAACGTGCCTAGGTGGCCCCCCCTAACTGGGAGAGACAGGAGGTGGGTGTGGCCAGGCCTCTTGAGGAAAGTGGCTGGGCTAGCAGCCAGTAGTATAATGAAGCAGTAGCTCCACAGGCCTAGGGAGGAGGGTTCGAGTGTTGGGTCCTCTGGTCCTGACTGTCTCACGAAGAAACAGCCCATGCTACACTCAAATATTCCTGTAGGAGGTGGCAGATACTCTCGCCTAGAGCTGGGTTTGAGATGTCGGGTCCAGCAGTTTTACAGGACGCAAAGGAGTCAGGCAGGCAAAGCATCCCTGGAGGGGGTGGGCTTGTTTCTTATTCTCCGAGGACAGAGGGCTTCATGGCAGCTTTCAGACACCTGCCCTGCCCTTTGACCAACTGTCTTTACTGGAAAAGCTCTTTTGAAGTCACCAGCCCTGGCCAGTTGGGATTACAGTCCTGTCCCTGGTTCTCTCACACAAGCTCTTCAAAGGCCTTGAGGACCTCAGGATTCCTCACCTAACCTTGGTCTGACTAGGCTGGCTTCTGTGGGCTTCTCCCCCTCCCACATCAGAGGTGGCTGCATTTCAGCCAGGCTGTGCAGACAAACAGCATCCAATGCTGAAGAAATGCAAAGTGGGATCATTTTGTGATCCTCCCTCAAGAGTGCGCTGTCCTCACAAACAAACAACCCTGCCTGGTTCCAAAAAGCACCCCTGTCTTCCCCCTTTCCTAATCTTTCCTGTTTGATTCCCAGTTTACAGTTCTGGACAAATGGGGTGTTTACACAGGCATAGCAGGAATAAATGGTGCAGCTGCACCGTGGCCCACAAGCCTAGGGGGTCCCCATTTCTTGGTGCTGCTGCATCCCCTGTCACTACTGAAAGGGGGCGGGAGGTTTCCCCCGTTCCATCGTTTGTGCCAGGACGCCTAACCATGTTCCCGGGCGTTCAGCAAATTTGCCAAAGTGTGGTTCAACCTGATCACTCCTGTCCCTCATGCTCGCTGTCCTCTTCACAATTTGTCTGGCAGATTCACTAGCCTAATGTGAAACCTCATTGGACAGCTGTCAGCACACTGAATGGACAGGCTAGGGGGGTCAGTCAGCAAGCCCAGAAATAAACCTAGGATCACTTAGCTTTCCAGCCCGCCCAATGTCCCCTTTACTGGCAATCTTAATCAAAATCAGAGAGGAGCGGAGCGTATGAGGAAAATAAGAACAGAGCGAAGAAAAGAAGGAATAAGAAAGGACAAGGGAGGGGGGGAAATGCCTGTCAGAATCTTTTACAAGACTCTTGTATCTTTACAAGGCCTGATGTGGTTTTTTACATTTCAGTCCACCATTGACTTGGGGTGAAAACAGACATGACGCTAACCGCCCTTGGTGGTTATTTATGCATGTTGCACGGCTGTATTGGTGCCCTATGCAGCCCTGAAACATGCATAAATGACCCCCAAGGGTGGTTAGCGTCATGTCTGTTTTCACCCTTGGTTTTAAAAAAGCAGGAAGCAGCAGATTTCTCTTGGGGAAAGAAATCAAGCAGAATCTGGTCAGAAGAGTTACCCATGGGCCTGATCCTGCCATTACTAAAGTGTCCTATGGAAAAGTCCCCACAGGAGCCAGTAGGAATGTATAAAATCAGACACTCCCGCTAACAGCTGGTTTTGTAGCATGCTCTTTGCTTAGGCTAAGCTGTTGTAATTCCAGCTCTTGGCAGAGAAATAATGGGTTCGAGAAAGATAGACGTTTTTGACCGATTCGCAGTGTAAGGAGTGATTACACCCCCAACTGACAACTCTCACAAAAATTTCAAATTGCAGATTCCAGTCCAAAATTTCAAAATGAGGGGATACGAAATAGCGGAGGGATTCTGAAATAAAGGGCGTTCGTTATGGTCCATGGAGCTGCGGGGTTTAGAATAAATAACATCTGTTGTAAATAAGAGACGTTCATTATGTCCTATGGCTCTGTAGGGCCCTGAAATAAGAGAAACTGCTTTAGAATAAAGGACACCTGCCTAGCAACCCTAATTGAGCCCATAGGATTGTATAGGGCTAAATCAGAGAGACTGGGGCCCCTCTGACCGCCACGTGGGCACCACCAGGGGTCACTGCTGCCTCATCCGAGGGAAATGGAATGGATGAGTTGTGTGTCCCACTCTGAATCGGTCAAACTTCCCTTCCCTGATTCCCTAAACCATGAGGGTGAGGGATTGATTCTTTTCCCGGCTGGAGAGAGTGTTGCTGAGGAAAAGGAATGAGGGGGTTGGGGGCCCTGCCCAGGACTTTGTAGGGGCTGTTGGGGCCCCTACCTTGCTGTGGGGGAAGGCCCTATCCATCCAGGTTCTCTTCTGTGTGCCCCTACAAGGGGAGGAGAAGGCAGCCCCTCTCCCAAAGAGTTACCATGGAGATTGTGGCCCCATGGGGCTGTGAGGGAAAGGCTAGGCCTGGGTTGCTATGGAGATCGTGTGACTTTTTTAGGGGAGCTAGGGGATAGGGTCAGGGATAGGTTACCATGGAGACTGTGGCTCCTACAGGGGACCAAGCTTGAGCCAACATTAGGGTGGCCAGATATGAAAATTTTATTTATTTATTTAGATTTCTACCCCGCCCTTCCCAACCAGCTCAGGGCAGCTGAACATTTTAGAGGACACTTATGAGAAATACAGGTTACAGGGCTGCAGTGGCGCAAATGCAGCCCTGAAACCTGTATTTTTCATAAGTTTCCTCCCCCCGAGCCACCATAGACACTGTGCGACCCTTGTTGAGGTGTCTGTAGGGCCAAGCTTGGGGTACCCTGGAGACTATGTGCCCCCTGCTGGCAGCATGAGGAAGAGCCTGGCCAAGGTTTAATAGTAGGGGTGGGAAGTTCGGTACATCCGGTATCCGATACTGCTGGTATTTTGCTGTACCAGCGGTATCGGATTACTCCGGTATTTGGGGGTACCAGTACCGGTTCCCCGTGCTGGATTTTTTTACATTGCGGCCATTGAAATGAATGGCCGCAATGTTAAAAAAGAAACAAAAAAACCCAACCACTTTCCCTCCCCAGTCCAGGCTGCGTGGGTGGAAGGAGGGACACCCCCCACCCTACCCAGCCTGGAATATATTTAAAAATATATATATTTTCCCCCGAAGTCCCTGCTAGTGCGGGCTCCGTGCTGCTGCCAGCGACCCAGAGCCCGCACCAGCAGGTAGATAGTGGTACTCGGGTGATTCCTGGGGTGGGGGGTGGTTTAACACACACCACAGCCCAGGGATCACCCTACCCCCCTCACCCAGCGATCGCCTACCTTTTGGCGCTCCGGGCGGCGGCGGTGGCGGCAGCACGGCGGTCCGGAGGCTTCAGCGCTGGTTGGTGGCTTCAGCGCTTACTAGGCCTTCCGGGGAACTTCCGGGTTTCCCCGGAAGGCCTAAAACGCTGAAGCCACCAGCCAGTGCAGAAGCCGCCAGACGGCCGTGCTGCCGCCACCGCCCGGAGCGCCAAAGGTAGGCGATCCCTGGGTGGGGGGGGGTGTAGGGTGATCCCTGGGCTGGGGTGTGTGTTAAACCACCCCCCACCCCAGGGATCACCCTAGTACCTGCTGGTGCAGACTCTGGGTCGCCGGCGGCAGCCCGGAGCCCGCACTAGTAGCAGGGACTTAGGGTAAAAAAATATAATTTTTTTAATCCAGGGTGGGTGGGGGGTGCCCCCCCTTCCACCCACACAGCCTGGGAGGGGGAGGTATTGGTTTTTTCCCCCATTGATTTTAATGGGGACAGTTCCCCATTGAAATCAATGGAATAAATCCAGTACCGGTATCTGGTAAAACCGGTAACTGGTTTTTTTTGCCAGATGTCCCACCCCTATTTAATAGTATGAACGAGTTGATTGAATACAGCATTTCAATTGGCTCGAGGGAGATAAGTCCCGCCCCCTTAGCCAATAAGGTCTGCCTCCTACAAACACACACACACATGCATGCACACGCTTTCGCTCTCTCTCTCTCTCACGCGCACACACTTCCAATTTGGCCACATTCCAATTAATCAGATATAATTGTGCTTACTTCTGTTTTACTCCTGAAGCGTTCACAATCACAAAAAGAGCACTAAACCTTTGTTTTTCAGGAGAAGGAAGAGAATGACGTACTCCAGAAAAGGAACAATACCTTCCGTTGTAACTGTTTGTGTGAACACTTCTCAGTGTGAGGATAGCGATGGAAGTTCAGGGATCATTCCCAGCTTTCTGGAGCTGTTTGTCTGAACACTACCAAAGTGGAGTGGTTACTTCAATTTAATAAAATCAAAGTCGTTCTTTCATTTTACCTCTGTTTGTCATAATGTGACCAGCATAAACACATAACCTGGCAGAGGACATCCGGACTGGCTTCGGTGGCAGATATGGGGGCTCTGCCTTCAGAAGGGGGCATTGCCCGCCTTAGCCAGGACCACAGGATTTATTCTCCCACAAGAGCAGGGCAATTCCACCTAAGGCAGCACTGTTGGGAGGTATGAGATTGTGGGCCATGTGGGGGAAGGAGACCTCTTGGGAGTCTCCACTCAAGCAGGTGCAGATTGCTGTGACCCTATCAGAGTTTCTTCCAATATTTAACCTTTTAGAGAGCCCCTTAGGCATCATCCAGCCCACCACCACCCACCATGCAATCGGATCTCCTAGGAATCCTAGGCCTCCCTCAGGGGAGGGGATGGAATTTTATTCATGGAGAAACATAAAAATGAAGGTTGAAATCAGACAGTCAGACCTGTCCCTGTTAACTGGGAACAGTGAGATAGAAGAGTAGGCCGGTCCATGACCTTGTTGGCTTGCTTGGAGAGAAGTAGCTGAAACAGTTGAGTCCCAAAGGCCTCCTGCTGGGCTATGGGCAGGGGCCAGCTCACCTCAAGAAAAAGTGCTTTTATGTTTCTTTCTCCAAAGGCTGTATTTGGAGGGTACTTTCCCTCCCTTTTTAATCATCCAGATTCAAATAAAAGCTGTCTGGGGTTATTCTGAGACCCTCCTGAGTAGGAAAGAAAAGACGGCAAGGCTTGGATGAAGCTCTTTCTCCAACGCTGTGGCCCTGGGAGAAATCCAAGTTCTTGAAGACAAGAGATGTTTTGTGTCCCTGGCTTAAATAACGGAAGGACGCTTGTTTGGCTAAACTCTGCCACTCTTGCATTGCCCATGGATTGGATGCGCCTCTAGCACCAAGCTGCCCCTTTCCAATCCAGCCTGGGCTTTGGACCGAGGCTAATCTGACAGCTTTCCAACTTTGCCAGAGCTGGCAATGGCTGATGATGGGGACACAAGGAGAGGGGGTGGTTTAAAGGGGAAAGAAAAATCTAGATGGAAGTTGAAAAGAGGCAGCATAGTGGGTGAGGAAGCTTCTGCAGACATGGGTCAGACTCTCAGGCTGAATTGCCATGTCATGACTAGAGCAAAGTGGTCATCCATCCGGTATCAGTAACTGTCAGATTTGTGGTAACCAAAGTGATAACGATCAGTCACCGAGAAGTAACCATTTATTAAGGGTGTTTTCACACAGACAGTTAGTCCGCACTAACTGAATCTTAGGGGGGATTCAGACGTTCTGATTTGTGCGATTTAAAAAAAAACCCAAATGTTTCATGCCTGTCTGAACACTTAAATTTGATTAAATGGAGTCAATATCGCACTAAAGCAATGCGTGTTGAAAAGCTACTCAAACCTACCTTTTTGCTGTCCGTTTTCAATAAATCCGCACTTAACAGCAGTGTGAAAGCAACATCGTACTGGTTTTAACTAGTGTGTAATCTTTTCTGATGTGAATGCAACCGTGCTTCCAAGTGCGCTGTTTTACTCCTGCCCCTACCGGAAGCAGTGAGACCAGCTGGAGCCCTGTAGTTGCCTCGCTGGGTGCAGGCTGCAGCCAGCTTCTCCCCAAAAAAGTTCTTCCCCTCCATGTTTCCCCTCCATGCTTCTCCCCAAAAAAGTTCTTCCCTCCAAGGGACTTTCAATCATCTGCCTCTGCCTCTACCGTAGTGCTGCAGCAGTAGCAGCAGCGGGATACCGGAAAGAAACCAGGGAGAGAAGCAGCGCGCCTCACTATGCGAGGGGCTTCTTTCCAGCAGCCTCAGGCTCTCCGTTTTTATTCCCTGATTCTACAAAGTAGCAACCTTTGCTACAAAGGTTGTAGCAAAGGTTGTTGCAAAGTTTGCAAAGTTGCAGCAAAGGTTGTTGCAAAGTTGTAGCAAAGGTTGTAGCAAAGTTGTACTTTGCTACAAAGTAGCAACCTTCTGGCTCCCCACAGGCCACTTCCTGTAACTGAACCGTACTGAGCAGCCGGGTAAGCACGCACTACAAGAAGGTCTGAATGCATTATTTCGCTGTACTTAAAATCGGTATGGCATGCATGTGAATGCAACAGGACTTGTTAACAGCGAACTATTGAGAACCAGTTTTTAAAAATCCAGATAATTGCTGCACGTGTGATTCCCCCCCTTAGTTTGTTTATCTGAACGCTGTCAATGGCGCTTATTAGTACGGACTAAGATATAAGAACAGTTCTTATAAAACCCCAACCACTTGGTTTTATAAGAATCGTACTTAAAGTAGTGCACTAATGTCTTGTTTGGTAGGTTACAATTATTTTCTGAGTCTAAAATGCATCGCTATGTTAGTGCGGACTAACCAACACTGTACTTATTTCAAACGAGTGTGCATTACTTTGGCCGTCTGAAACGCCCTATCTGATAGCTTAACCGAGTGACCAGATTCTTTATTTGATTTGTGTTTTTATCTCTCCCTTCCTGTAAGGCACAGGGCAGGTTACAAAACAAAACAATAAATGTACAAATTCTCACATAAACCAAAATAAAGCCCCCTAGTCCCTTAATATATTCAAATACAGTCCCCCACCAAAAGTAAAATAAAGTTAAACCCTCCTAACCCACAACATCCCAACCCTACCCCTGCCTGCCAAAGAAAAAGGTGTGGCAGATGAGCAGGCTCAGGCTTGGATGAATTTCCAAGGGAAGGGAGTTCCATAATTGTGTCTTACCATATTACTGCTTTGTGCCATTTGCACCGGAAGTTGTGACGGCACTGGCCTCCTTCCCCTCACTGCGTCTTCTCCTTGCGGGAGTGCCGCCGCTGCTGCCCTCCATAAGGTGTGAATGTGGTATCAGTCCTCCCAGTTCTCCAAGTCAGAAGGAAGGCTTGTCCCAAAGCCTACACCTTCAGAAGACTACAGGTGGCCAAGGAGGGCATGAAAATCGAGGATTCAAGGGTTCAGGATAAAGGTAGGCGATGGCAACGTGATCTATTTTTTTAACCTGCTATGGTTAATTTGGACCCGGTGGGACCCCAGTAAGAGGGCTCTCTATCCCCCAGTGGCAGTGCTTCACGCAGCAGCAAGGAGTTCCCAGTGTTAACTAATGTAATGTCCATCCAATGTTAACCCTTGGAAGTCCTTGCTGCTGGGTTATGCCACGCCCAGCTTCCATCCCTGGGCCAGGTGTTGTCCCTGAGCCAGGTGCCACTCCTGGGTCCTCCAGCCAGGCTCCACCCCTAGGTCCGCCGGCAGCAGTGGGTTCAACCCACCCACTGCCCCCCAGCCTCAAAAACCACCAGCCGCCACTGTGTTCAAGCCCCCAATAAGAGGTTACATCCCCCAACCCTATTTGGCTAATAGCCGTTAATGGACCTATCCCCCAAGAACTTATCCAATCCCTTTTTAAAACTAGCTCCACTACTGGCCGTGACCACTTCCTCTGGCAGTAAGTTCCACAAGTTAATTGTGCGCTGAGAGAAAAAACACTTTCTCTTATTTGTTTTAAATCTGCTGCCAGTTAATTTCATGGAGTGTCCCCTTGTTCTGGTACAGTTAGAGAGGGTAAAAAATAACCGCTTCCGATTTACATGTTCTACACCACTCATGATTTGATAAACTTCTTTCATATTCCCTCCCCATTGGGGCTCTTCAGCTTGGAGAAGAGTCAATCTATCAGGCCTCTCTTCATATAAGAGTTGTTTCATACCCTTGATCATTTTTGTTGCCCTTCTCTGCACCTTTTCTAGTTCTACTACATGTTTTTTGAGATGGGGCGACCAGAACTGCACACAATACTCCCGGGGCGGTCGTACCATAGATCTACATAGAGGCATTACGATATTTTCAGTTGTATTCTCTATCCCTTTCCAAATGATTCCCCACATTCTGTCTGCTTTTTTGATGGCCACTGAGCTGAGGATTTCAATTTATTGTTCACCATGACTCCAAGATCCTTTTCCTGAGCAGCAACTCGTCGTCTGGAGCATAGTATACATATAGTTTGGGTTATTTTTCCCTTTGCACTTGTTCACATTAAATTTCATCTGCCATTTGGATGCCCAGTCATCCAGATTCACAAGATCCTCCTGCAATTCTTCACAGTTCACTCGAGTTTTAACTACCATGAATAGCTTTGTTTTGATCACTTCACTCTTTACTCCCTACTCCAGATTATTAATGACTATATTAAACACAAACAGCACCCCAGTACAGATCCCTGAGACACTCCACTAGTTATTATTATTATTATTATTATTATTATTAAACATTTATAAAGTGCCAGTTGCAAAACCTGGCGCTGTACAGAACATACAATCAGACGCGGTCCCTGCCTGTGGCTTACAATCTAAAAGACAAGGAG
>QEPC01009666.1:2208564-2225097 GCA_003113815.1 Sphenodon punctatus
CTGAGAGGTAAGGGGGAGCCAGGTTGTGAAGGCATTTATAAGTGAATACCAGGAGTTTGTGAAGGATGCATTTGGGAAGGGGGAGCCAGTGAAGAGAGGAGAGGAGAGGCTGCATGTGGTCAAAGCAACGGGCTGAGTGGAGTGGAGTTTTGGCTGGAGCAGCGGCGTTTTGGATGAGAGCTGGGAAGGCCAGTAAGGAGGAGGTTGCAGTAGTCAAGGCAAGAGATGACCATGGCGTGAACAAGGGTTTTGGCTGAGGAGACAGAGAGAAAGGGGCGAATCCGAGCAATGTTACGGAGGGCAAAGCGACAGGACTTGGCAACAGAGTCGATGTGAGGTTTAAAGGAAAGGTGAGTATTGAAGACGGTGCCCAAGCTACGGGCTTGGGGAACGGGGCGGATGGTGACCCCGTCAATAAGGATGGACAGGGAAGAGGGGGAGGAAGGGTAGGGAGGAAATATAAGGAGCTCAGTCTTAGCCATGTTGATCTTGAACTGACGTTGGGACATCCAGGCGGAGATATCAGAGAGACAGTTGATGAGGCGAGCTTGGACAGAGGGGGACTAAAGCACTACTCCAGCATGGCAGTGTAGATGCTTATATCATTATAAGAGTCACAAGGAGACTGCATCAGTCCCATGGTGCCGCACAGTTGAATTTTAGCACCTGATTGGGGAAGGAGATGCATCTCTCTACTCTAACCAGGATCCCTGCGTGAACCTTGTCCATGGTTCTGAAGACAGAGAGGAATAAGCAAGGGCAACCTGACTGGCGTGCTGAGCTGAGGCCCTGCAACTGTGAGTAGCCAGCCAGAGGACTGGGATCTGACTGAGCTGGGGATAGAGAGGGCTGGAGTTGCCAGAAGGCTGCTTCCTGCCGTGAGTGAGGCTACTGAGAGATGCTGTACGCTGGAGATACTGATTATGGACGAGGAAACTGTGTATTGTGTAAATAAAGACTTGAGTGACCTGAAGCCCCATGAAACGTGAGTCTTTGGGCCTGATCCTGCAGGGACTTACCATAGGGCCCCGCCACCCTGTTACAATACCAGATTGGTGGGGATGCCAGTCCCCTTGGAGATAGTGGACACGTCATCTGAACCCTCCATTTCCAGCTCCCTGACCAATCTAAAGGTTTGGTGAGAGACCCAGTATCCCCTGGTCCTGGACGCCTCTCCTGGCTGCTGTGTGGGCAGCTGTGAATCCCTCTCCTCCCAACACCCTTGCTGTGACTATGTCACTTGCTGATGTGGGTCCCTGGAGTAGATGGGTGTGATGGATTCCCTCCACTGCAGGGTCAGAGTGGATTAGGAGGCAGCATGAGTAGCAATTTGTCACAGCTGTCTCTGTTGTAAATCCCTTCCCGAGACATTTTGCCACCAGACTGCAGAATACCATAGAGATGTTGGGTAGAGGGGAGGTAAACTCTACCTACAATTGTCTATGGGGTGCGGGGGGAGGGGGGGGATCTACATCACACAAATCCGGTATTACATTAGTCCGGACTATATAAAACCTAGAAAATAAGGCTTTATCATTCCAGGGGGGGAAATAGAATTCAGATTTATGAATCCCTGGAGATCTGTCCACGCAAACACTTAATCCCAGTATTAGACATGTTTATTCTGGGGGAATGTTTGTGTAGAAACAACCAGCCAGATTCTTAAGCAGGGGCCAGACCACTGAAAATTAGAGGGTGTCTGATAACCTACCCTCCCAAAGGGAGGCGTTGACTACCCCAGCCAGCAATGAGTCCAACGTCTCCCAGCTGGTCTTCACCAGCCAACATGGGCAATGATCTAATTCACAACTGATTGACCACACCCCTCCAAGCACATTTTCTGCATCGGTGGGTGACGCTAATTGAAACCGATCCAAACAAACGGGACAAGGTTGAGCTTCCACAACCCCTGACTCGGCAGGTAAAGTCGCAGCACCCAAGTTGTGGTGAATACGAGTGATTTTATCGGAAAAGTAATTAATAAAAATGTCACGGCAGGCACTAGATGACTCTGGTTTGCGGGAGAGACAGGCCGGATTTATCAGGTCATTCAACACTCGGAACAGCTCCACAAGACAAGACTTTGCAGACACTATGATGTTGGAAAAGAAAGTTTTCTTCACTAGCATCACAGCTGCGTCATAGTGATCTGAGCAATTAGTCAGCTTCAATGCTAGTTGAGCGACACCTGTGCCCTAGCCACCTGCCCTCCCGCTTCAACTGCCTCAAGTCCCCCGTATACCAGGGGAACCTATGCCATCGCAGCGGGGGGGGNGCGGATGCCTGGTTGCAATCGTGTCAATGACCATGGTCAGGATGTCATTCCACAAAGTGACCAGGTCATCAAGGTCAGTGGGTTAAACCCTCCAAAGAGTTCTGGAAATCAATTGGATCCATTAGTCTCTGGGGGCAGACCAACGTAATTGGCCCCCACCCTGATGACGGCGTAGGAGGGCTGGGATCTGGGTCTTCAGAAGGTAATGGTCTGACCATGACGACAGTGTTGTAACAACACCCCCAATAACTGAACCCCCTGTTTCCAGGCTGGTGCAAAACATCAAATCCAATGTGTGTCACGCTTCATGTGTCGGGTCAGATATAGTCTGGAATAGGCCCATGGTTGCCATGGAAGCCATGAAGTCCCATTCTGACCCCCAAAGACTGGTCCCTGCATGTGTGTTGAAGTCACCCAAGACTATAAGCCTGGCTGACTTGAATACCACACCCGAGACCAACTCAGCTAGCTTGGTCAGGGATGCCGTGCAGCGGGGTGGTCAGTCCACCAGCAAAATCCCCAATTGATCCCCAGCCAAATCCAGCCCCAGGTGGACACTCTATATTGGAAGAATTAGGCACCGGATACCCAAGGCGTCTTTGCAGATCACCACCACGCCACCTTCCTAACCCCCAATCCTAGGCTGCTGCTGCATTGAGTACCCGGCTGGCACCATCCGGGACAATACAGATAGGTAGGTAAGTAGATTTTATTGCGTGATCATTGGCCTTGGCAAACAGAACTAAATATAAGCATAAACATGTAACAAATAGACAATAAGACAAATAGGACATTGTAATCAGTCCAAATAGCAGCATATCAATATATTGTCAGAACTGATGTACAACAAAGACAAAGAAAAATAAAAAAATAATATAAGGACGTGGCAGTTACAATAGAAATATTCCACAGGAGTCTACACATATCATTGCGGCTCAAGCTATGCCCCTGAATAAATTTCCCTAGATGGATAAGGCATGATCACTCAGCCACACAAATCTAATTTTCATTGCTTGGGCCAAAAACCTGGCCAACCAGCAGTGACCTCTGTTTATCATAATCCCTCAACAAAAATCGCAGATAGGTCTGTCAAGGATAAGCTTCAACATGGGGCAAATAAGCTCATTCCTTAGTTGCACATATAATCTACAAAAGTACAGTAAAACAGGCTGAACTGATTCGACCTCCCCCTCACCACAAGGGCAAAATCTTTCTGAAAAGGGTATTGCTCTGTAACGTCCCTCAAGTACTGCAGTTGGGAGGGGATTCCTACGTGCATGAAAGACCAACATCCTGTGGTTGAAGACAGCAAGATCTGTAAGAGATGAGGCAGCTGAATACTTAATTGGTAAAATGGAAGTATACAGGGAGAGAAACGATACAGCATTTAGTTTAGTCAAATTTTCCTGGCGTTCCAAGTCAGATAGCCTTAATTTTAATTCCAATTTGACCTTAGGGTACCCCTGAGCTAGTGGGTACGAAAGAGAGAAACCCATTCTCTCTTTTATCCTACTCTGAGCATCAGGCATCAAGTGGTTAGGGCTATTGTCACATGCCAGGAAAGAGAACAAGCCAGATGGGGCCAAGAAAGTCAGACGTAGCCAGAATTTGATGGCTGCTTTCTGCACCAAAAACGATATTGAGGATCTGCCAGCCTCCAGCCTCAGGGCAATATTGGGGGTCCCTGCAGGTGCTGCTAGAAGCATTCTTAGGAATTGACTGACCTACTTCAATCTCTTTGCCTTTCCCAATAGCCCAGAGATGGGCCCCATAAAAGAGCTGGGCAAGGGCCTTACCCATAAATACATGGATTGCTGGCAATATCACATTTCCACCCCTCAATTTGGCAAAGCAGAGAATGACTGTGGCACTTTTATTAGCTTGCTCAAGCGAAGATTTACAGTGGACAGACCAGGCACCGGACGATTGGAAAATAATGCCAAGATATCTAAAAGAACTAACCATTTCGTTGTTATTTATTTCCCACCTATGTTGGGTCCTTCGTTTGGAGAAAACAATAATTTTGGTCTTGCTATAATTTACTGTTAGCATTTCTTCATGGCAATGGTCTGCAAAGCTTTTGAGGGTTCTTTTCATACCCACCCGAGTTTGGGACATTAAGGCTGCATCGTCAGCATAAAGTAGGCAGGGGAAATGCTTTGTTCCCAATCTAGGAGGGCAATTCTCATCTAATAAGACAGCCGGGATCAAATTGTTTATGTAGAAGTTGAGCAAAGAGGGAGACAAAATGCACCCCTGCCACACCCCGGAGGTAACTTTCACCTGGTCCAATAAATAGCCCCTGAAGTCCAGTCTAACCCACCGATTGATACTTGTAGTTGATCATTTATACCATAATCATTCTCAAGACATAAGATCGAATGCAGACTTTAGATCTACGAATGTCACATAGTACTTTCCATTCTTGGCCATATACTTATCGATCAGGTGGGCCAAAACGAAGCAGTGGTCCACTGTGGACCGATGTTTTCTAAAACCTGCCTGCTCGTCATGGAGCATGTTTTCCTCAGCAAACCACTCCTCCAGCTTCCTTAACAAATGTTTAGCATATAGTATCCCAATTATATTAAGGAGGCTAATAGGTGTGTAGTTACTTAGGAGGGTTTTAAGGCTCTTCTTATGAATGAGGATTACAATAGCCATATTCCAACTCTTTGGAAATTGGCCTGCTCTGTCTATGTGCGTAAAACAGAGAGGTCAGTAAAGGAACCCACCAATCTGAGTGGAACGTGAGTAAATCAGCAGGTACAAAAATCTTCTCCTGGCACTTTCCCAGGCTTTAATTGGGCGATTAACTCTTCAACTTCTGTTGTAGTTACAGGTGGCCATACAAGGAAGTCGGACTCCAAAAAAGAGTTGTATAAATCGGTTGCCACACTGGCAAATATAGACCCGTAATACTGTTCCCATTCATTTTGGGGGATTAAACAAGGCGAGGACCAGTTAGGTTGAGATAGTGAGCCATTCACTATACACCAAAACCCAGCACTATCATTGTTCGAAACTGTCAGGGACAAGTTAGAGCTCTCTGAGATGGCTCAATTTCTTGGTCTTAATCAGTCTCCTCCATTGTCTCTTAAGATCGTAAAACTAGGATGGAATCATGGAATGACCAGTCCTCCTGTATGCAGTATACACCTCCTGAATCTCCCGTTTTCTGCCCAAACATTCTGAATTGAACCAACCATTTGTCCGCTTCGACAGTGAGTGGGGAATGGGATTTGAGCTTACTAAATATGGTTTGAGGTTAGCCAAAAAATTTCCATACGAGCATATTCAGGAGAAGCAGAGTTAATACAAGCCTCCCGAAGTTGCAAACAAATAGGAGAGGAAAAAACCTCAGCAATCTTTAGATTTACGTCTTCAGACCACTTGACATGAGTCTGCTGCTCTAGACCACAGAGCTCCTGCATAGCCAGATTTTCTATCTGGGGAGTCCCAATATTGAATGGTAATGTTATCATAAAAATATGGGGCTGGTGGTCACTGATTGGTTGCTGACCAACTGAAAATTGCTTAACTAAAGGCACCAACTGGGGGGGACACTGCCACATAATCAGTTACGCTACTAGAGAGGAACGTGTTCTCCCCTTTCATCCCCCGAGTGACTGCCATTGAGCAGTGACTTCAACATCCATGCTGACACACCTTCCCAGCCCTCTATCTCCCGCTTTCTCTCCCTAACCTCCTCCTTTGATCTCCACCCCCCTTCCACACTGGTGGCCAATCTCTCGACCTCATCTTCTCCAGAAACTGTCCTGTTGCTGACCTCTCCTTTGACCTTTGTCCCTTGTCCAACCATTACCTCGCTTCCTTCAACCTCTCCCCCCAACCCCCATCTTCTTCCCCAGCTTCACGCCCCTTACATGATCTGCAGGCTATTAACCCTTCAGAGTTTGCTTCCTCCCTCTCCCCCCTCCTCCCTCCTGTCTTATCCTCCTCTTCCCCTGACACTGCCATCTCTTCTCCTCTCAACGCCTCTCTCGCCACGACCCTCGACTCTCTTGCCCCCCTCTCCTCCCGCCCCGTTCAACCCCAAACCCCCCGTCCTTGGCTCACCCCTACTATCTGCTCCCTCTGCTCCTGCACTCGGGCTGTTGAACGCCTCTGGCGCAAATCTCGCTCCCACCCTGACTTCCTCCACTATGAATTCTCCCTCACCTCCCTCTCTTCCACTATCTCCGTGGCGAGATAGCGGACTTCGGTTGCCGGAATATGAAAACCATGGCGGAAGCCCTCCACAACGTATGCCACTTCCGCCTGGTCAGGATGGCCGCTTAGGGCCTGTTCAATTTGACTGACCCTAACCGGTGTTGGGGCTTTTGCCTGCAGGTCCCTCGGTACTAGGACTGGAAGTATCTTTGCCAGCTGGCCCATGGTAGGATCTTCCCCTCGGGCCAGGCTTCCCTCGTGTACACGCTGAGTTTGCATGAAGTCCCGGACACGTGGAGCATGCGCGGTGAAATTTGCACGCCGTGCAGGAACATCTCCCGAAATGGCCAAATTCCCAACATTGCGCTGTTGAAGTACCTGCCCCTTTTTTCCCGTCCTCACGAAAGGACTCAGTAGTGGAAGAGGCTCCCCCTTTTGCTAGCAGATGGCCGCTGTCAGACCTGGGCGCATTTTCCACCCCGCTCATGCAATTGAGCCAGAGATCATGGGCGTGCAAATCCCATCTCAAACCCGGGGTATAGGCTGCTCGGTGGCGGAAGGCCTCGTCGTACCGAAGCCATGCTCCGGCTGGCCCGGCCTCGTAGGCTCACCGTACGATGTCGGCGTACTTCAACAGATCTGCAGCTCTTGCTGGGTAGGCCTGAATCATGGCCTCCATGTAAATCGAAAAGGCAGCCGTCCAGTTCGACCAGCTCCGGTTGGCCTTGGGTCGCTTGAATCGCTCCTTTTCTTTTTCGTCCTGTTGTTCAGCGAGGTCCATAATTGGATAGCTAAACAGCAGGGCGAATAGATCAAGATATTCCCCCCTGCAAATCCGTTCCTTAGTGGCCGGGAGCAAATGGCCTCCGATTGGATCGGAGACAGCAGTGTAACTACTGCCCTCTGGAGGGGGCTGCTGAGGGATGGCTGTTGGAAAGGGGTTCCATGCCTGCCCCACGCCCTGTATTTGTGCAGGGGTGCCCGGGGGGGGGGGCTGCAGAGCCTGACCCACCTGTGGCGGGGGGGGGGGGCAAGCGGAGGCAAATCCAAGGACTGGAAAGGGGCCACATAAAAACTTGCCAAGGGCCGCATTTGGCTTGAGGTGCCCCACCCCAGCTTTAAGGGAGCATCTATTATTTCAGAGCCCAACAGTTCCAGAGAACATAATGAACATCTCTTATTTACACAATGGCTGTCTCTTATTTTGAACCATGGAACATAATGGATGTCCCTTATTTAAGAACCCTTCAGCTCCGTAGCGTCCTTTATTTTTGAAACGTTGATCTGGCAACTCTACTCATAAACACCCCACACATCGAAAAACACAGACATTCACAGAGAACACATAACACGCACACAGCCAAATACACCCAACACACTAGACACCTGATCCCTCATATCCCAAATACAGCTCTGACATCACACTTAAATATCTTTCATGCACAGGATTATGGCACCCATACAACCCCCACACCAACCCCTGCAGCAATCTGAATGCTACACAAAACCCTCACATTACATCCTAACACCACCTCAGCCCTGCAACACACACACATACATAAACCACCCAGCGTCAGCTTCTGTATGTTCTCACTACCCCCCACAAGCCTCACACACCATGCACTACACAAAACCATACAGCTACTGTACACTCTCAACACACAGGAACACACAAGTATCACAGAACACACCCTAGACCAAACCACACAGCTCCAGCCATACATTCTCAACACCCATATGTAATTACACACAACACTGCACAAAAACACACAGGCTCCAGCTGTGCACTCTCAACACCCACACACACTATCCCAAGCCACAAACTACAGAAGACTACCCAGCTCCAGCTGCACACTCTCAACACCCACAGCCCTCACACAACACGCGACATAAAACCACACAACTCCAGCTATAGACACTCAGCATGCACACCACAAGCCTTGCACCACAACATGCACTGTACAAAAAACACAACCCGTACAGTAAGAGATGGTCTCTCTGCCCCAAAGCCAAGGGAGCGGGGAGGGGTTGGTTAGGTTGTTTATGGAGGATGTGATGTGAGGGTTTTGTGTAACGTTCAGATTGCTGCAGGGGCAAAGGAATGTCGGTGCGGGGATTGCATGGTTCCAATAATCCTGTGCATGAAAGATCTTTAAGTGTATTTAAAGATTACACAGCTGTATTTGGTATATGAGGAATCAGGTGTCTAGTGTGTTGGGTGTAGCATTGTGGCCCCCCAGGTCAGGCTGGGGCCTCATGGAGCCCAGAGCTGTATGGACACATACCATAAGAGACAGTCTCTCTGCCCCAAAACCAAGGGAGGGAGAGGACTAGGGTTGCCACATCTCTAGGTCTCACACAAAGCTTTCAGAGTTTCAGACAATAAGTCTCACACTGCGCACACACAAACCCTTAACCCTGGCCTTGGGGTTCATTGCTCTATCAGTCAGGGGCATCTTGCTCTCTGGGGCTACGCAATATCCGTACCTCCCAAATTTCCTGCGGCCCGCCAAGAGGGACAAATCCCGCCCCCACAGCCAATAAGCTCCGTTCCTCAGTGTATAAGCTCTGTCCCCTCAAGCACTTACATGCACCCACATGCCCCTCTCAACATCCCCAGTGAATCAAGAGGGACAGAGACGCTCTCCTGCTTCTCATTCTGGGTAGTTTTATGCCATGCCACCATCTCCCCATTGTCCTGGCCAGTGCTTTCCTGAGAGGCCACCAGGATGGAGGTGCCTGATGCTTGAATTCAGACCTTTTTGTCTCTCTCTTGGAAGGGGGATTTTGACTCCCTAAAGCACGGACTGTCAGATTCAGCACCCAAAAAGGGACGGCCCCTCCTAAAATAGGGACTGTCGGGAGGTGTGCAATATCTGCTGTCCCAGGGAAGGTGGCGGCATGATGCCTATTGGACACCTGGACGGAGGACTGTAGGTATGGAATGGCTTAACCCCGCCGCACACTGGGAATCTGACTTGCCCTCCACGCTCTGACCTGGATCCCTGATGCCTGAACACAGGTTTTAACAAGCTGGCTCTTGTTGTCGATTTCAGAATGTCGCCCTGGAGGTGGAAACATGTTTTCAACTGTCTTTCTCTAACTGTTCGGGTTACAGTTTAACCATGTTTGCCTGAGGCTAGGAAGACTGTGTTACCCAGGCACAAACAGGCAATTGAGGGATGATGGGATTCCTACTCCCCAGCTGATAACTCTGGATGCCATGTGCCCCCAAGCCCCCAGGGCAGACTCAGGCCATATGGAGCACAGAGCTGTATGGACACATCAGTAAGAGAGGGTCTCTCTGCCCCAAAGCCAGGGGGGGGGGGGGGAAGGACTAGGGTTGCCCAGAGAGGTTTCATACAGAGACTCCGGGTTTTGACCCAGAATCTCTGGGCTCCAATTCTTCCAAGTCAGCCAGAGGCACCCATAGCTAACTTGGAGAATCAAGGCTAAGTATCGGGGGCAGCAGGTGGTGGCCGTGTCAGAAAGAGTATGGGCTGTAGGGAATTACCTGCCTTTCTCTGACATGGCCCTGCCCCTACGGAGTGCTGGGATGTTACAATGCTCTGCAAGAGGTGTGGCAGCCCCCTTGTTTATTTATTTATTTTGTTATATTCATATGCCCCCCCCATGCCTACGGCATCTCGGCACTTCCCACTTTTCACAACACTCCATAAGGGGCAGGATTATGTCAGAAAGGGGTGTGACAGCCCCTTTGCTCCACTCCCTTTCCAACATGGCCCTGCCCCCTCCCGGTTTTCTCCCAGAGGGAGGAGGCAACTCTAGGGAGGAATTATTCAAGACCACAGGAGAGTTAAGACTCCTCAGAGCTACAAGCAGGTCTGAGGAGAACAGGCAAATTTGACAGTCAGGAAATGCCAACTAGACCCCACCTTGTCCTGCTCCTCCCTGTCTGCAGCAAAGTGGAGGGTGGATTTACTTAGTCAGCCCTCCATCCCAGTTCCTGTTCCTACCAGGACTTTGCCAGCCCATGCTCAGGGCCAGATAGGGACAGCCTTCCTTCCCACAGGGCAACCTGGAACAATCACCCTATAAAGATTTGAAAGGGGTTCAGTTGGTTTTCTGCACCTTGGGTGAGGCAAATCCCTGTCCAGGAGGGTTTCAGCTGCTTTTTACTGCACCTGGGTGAAGCAGGTCCTTGAAAAGGGTTTCAGCTGCTTTTACCGCACCCTGGTGAAAGCAGGTCCTTGGCAGGGGTCCCTATCCAGGAGAGGTTTCAGCTGCTTTTTACTGCACCTGGTGAAGCAGGTCCTTAAAAAGGGTTTCAGCTGCTTTTCTGAACCTGGGTGAGACAGGTCCCCATCCAGGAGAGGGAGGGGGAGATTATCTATTTTCCCGCACCCTGGTGAAGCTGGGCCCCTTTCAATTCTCGGGATCTAGTGGAAATACTCCAGTTTGAGAGGGTGGGGAATTACTCCTCTACTATTTCAGTAATGAATCTTTATTCAATCAAATAGGTATTTATTCAATAATATCAGAACAATTAGCATACCAATTATTAAAGAGACACTTGCATTCACATTTGCTCCCATCTACCCTGTCTACTCAAAATACATACAAAAGCACATATTCTTATGTGATCAGAGGCAAATGGCCTGGCTCCAGAGGAAAGCAGTCAGGGGGCCCAAGAAGCTGTTGTAGAACTCCCTAGATAGAGGAGTCCCAAAGTGGGCACAACCACCAACCTCAGCGGTGCTCTGATAGGAGCTGGCGCTGATTACCATGGAAGGCAAGGAACTAATCCAGAGTCAAGCCTTATATGCTGAGACTATCTTATGATTATCCAGAGTAAGGGATTGTCAGTACTAAGCTTGTGGAGTACTCCCATTGGTTGCCCAGATCTGGGGTACCTTCTTGCTTAGTCATGATGTGAGGCTTGTCCTGACCAGTAGAGTCAGGCCCACTCCTCCCTCCGGAGGTAGCGGTCATAGCTCCTTGGCCCTGGCTTAGTCCGCACGTCCTACTAAGAGTCATCTATTTGTCTGATAAGACCACACTCTTGCTTGTTCAGCTCAACTTCTGCTATCAGGTCCCGACCTTCTATTCTGGTTCCTCCATGTTTCTGTAAATTATCAACATAGGTTGTTTGGGGAACATGAAGTCCTGCTCACTTCTCCAGCACTTCCCCGTAGATATGTGAACATTAGACGTATCTAAAAGCAGCCTATTGGCTCCTGATTACTGAGTTTGATTCTGGTTTTGGTACTAAACTGGGACAGTCTCGTACCTAGGGCTGAAATGGATAGCAAAAAATATTATTATCCACAGTTAATATCTGGTATTTGGGTTAGTTTGGTAATTATTTGGTAACTAACCAGCTACCATGCAGGATGTTATCATTTATCACATTACTATGGTAATGCATTAAATAGTAACGCTGTAAGCCGGATATCTGCCAGATGCCAATCCAGATATCAGATAGAGCTGAAATGATTGCCTGCAAAAACTGGTTCACCCGTTGGAATTGCGGTGCTTGACCTGACCTGGTAACATTGGCTACAAACTGACTGAGTGCCTGACAGGCTGCCCAACTTACCAATTTATTGTTTTTTGTCCAAACTTTCCAATTTCTGGTACCAAGTTTCTGACTTTTGGTACTGAATTTTTTATTTCCGGTAACATTTTCTGTACCAATTTACCATTTTACTGATTTGGTAATACCTGGTTGTGGCAGACTGGTGCCACGATAGGCTAATACACCTTTAAGAAGGAACCCAAGATGGCCACCACCAGGAAGTGGAAGTCGGTGTGCGGCCAGCGCTATAAAGAGGAGCCACACAGGAAGAAGAGGGCAGTCTGGTTCTGACCAGAGAGGAGGACACCTCTCCTGAGAGGTTTCCTGGAGGTTCCGAAAGAAAGAAAGAAAGAAAGGAAGGAAGGAGAGAGAGAGAGAGAGAGAGAGACCTGATCCTGATCCTGATCCTGATCCTGACTAAGAAGACTGACAAAGGGAGTGAGTTGAGGGTAATTGCCTGTGGACTGTGTGTGGCTAGGTTACCTTTGATGTAAGGACATTGGGTGAAAACAGACATGACGCTAACCACCCTTTAACCACCCTTGGTGGTCATTTATGCATGTTTTAGGGCAGCATAGGGCACCAATACAGCCCTGCAACATGCATAAATAACCACCAAGGGTGGTTAAAGGGTGGTTAGCGTCATGTCTGTTTTCACCCTATATGATTGGATGGGACCAAGGCCAGAGGCGTGATACCTGGCTGGGGACTTTGAGCGGGAATAAGCTGCTGTGTATGCAGAACCCTATCTGACTCGCTCGTCGGGACTGATCCTGACAGCACTCACCCCATGGTGACGTGCGGACCTGCTACACTGGTATTTTGGGGTAATTGGGTGCCCAATTCAGTATTCGGGTATCGATCGGCACCCAATACGCTACTAGAAAATGTAGGTATTCCCTGCTGGTAGCAAACCCACTACTCGTTTCAGTTCTGATACTGGACGGATAGTAGCAGATGAGCCTGTTTTTTGTCTGGCTTTAAACTCAGGCCACCTCCCCTTGACTGCACTTTGGGATCCAATTGGCTAGAGCCTAACCTGGGTCCCTAGTACAGTGCATGGAGCATTCTGATTGGTTGGCATGAATCTCATGACTTCCAGTACCATCTGTATGCTGATGATACCCAACTCTATCTCTCCACCCCCCTCTCTCTCCTCCTCTATCCAGTCTCTCCTCACTAACTGCCTCTCTGGCATTTCTTCCTGGATGTCTCATCATCTGCTCAAACTTAACATGGCTAAAACCGAACTCCTCAACTTCCCCCCTAATCCTTCCTCTCTCTCTTCCTTCTCTGTCTTTGTTGACGGGGCTAACATCCAGCCCGTCCCTCAGGCACGTAGCCTAGGGTTCATCTTTGACTCCTCCCTCTCTTTTAAACCTCAGATCGATTCTGTCGCCAAATCCTGTCACTCTCTCTGCACAACATTGCTAAGATCCGTCCTTTCCTCACCGTTTCCTCTGCTAAAACCCTTGTCCATGCCCTGGTCATCTCTCGCCTCGACTATTGCAACCTCCTTCTCACTGGCCTTCCTAGCTCTCACCTTGCTCCTCTCATTCCTGTTCATAACTCTGCTGCCAAGGTCATCCACCTTGCCCACCAGTTTAACCACGTACAGCCCCATCTCTCCGCTATCCACTGGCTCCCTCTTCCTGAACGCATTCTGCACAAACTCCTGGTTTTTACCTACAAGCCTCTTCATGACCTTGCTCCCCCCTATCTCTCAGCACTCATTTCCTGCTACAGTCCTGTCCGGGAGCTCCGCTCCTCCTATGCCACCACCCTCACCTGCTCACGGCTCCCCTGCTCCACAAAACGCATCCTCTCCTTTTCCCTGGCAGCCCCCCATGCCTGTAACTCCATCCCAGAATGCATTTGCTTGACTTCCACCCTCCAAATCTTCAAATCCCTCCTCAAACCCGCCTCTTCCGTCAAGCTTTCCCTGGCTCCTCGTTCCACTTGCCCCCTTGCTGACGTAGCCTGAATCAGCGTATCTTGTATAACATTAAATGAATAACTACACCTTTGGAACTAAGCCAAGCACATGCACCTGAGACCTCATGAGTTCATGTCTGTATCCTTGTCTCTTCCTCTGTCCCCCCTCCCCCATTCTCCTCCTGCCCTTGTCTCTCTTAGATTGTAAGCCTGCTAGGGCAGGGACTGTGTCTCTTTCTTACAATTGTAAAGTGCCAGGTTCATTGCTGGCACTATATAAATGCTTAATATAACCCTTCTCCAGGCTCCAGGGTTAAGCTGGTAGTTCTCAGGGTTAGACAACGATCACCTTCCTGCCCCATGGGTCCTCATATCCCACAAAGGGAGAGAGCAGACGAGAAGTGACCATAACAGGGCTCAAGAGCCAGCATGCCTCCTCAGCAGGCAGCAATGGGGGATACAGGGAGCTGGAAGGGCACGGTCACAAGAAACATAAACGAAAGGTATAGATGTTCCATCTCCTCAAGCCTTTGTAATGTGGCTGTGGGGAGCTGGCTAAATCTTCTTGTCCCAAGAGCCCCTTTTTGCACCTGGGCTATAGGACTGCCTCGTTTCTGCCCTTGCAGCTCCACGTTTCTGATCCCATATTTCTGCTCCCAGGTTCTGTGTCATCAATCCTGCACCTACCCGTGACCCCTATCTTTGTTATCAAACCAACCTAGACATTCTTGTTAAAATGCATATACTGACATGAACAAAAGCACGCAGATATGCCCCAAGTTTCCTTCCCTGTGAGACGTGTAAATGCTGCTGGGGGGGGGGGGTAAGGCAGGGGTGTATTGGGCTGCTAGGGTAGCAGAGGCTGTGACGACGGGTGATCACGTCCCTCCACCCCATTACGAGATGTCAAGGAGCTACAAGAAGCTGCGGGTCCCAAGGGAAACAGTTAACATCTTGCTGTAATTGAACATTAACCACGGGTGCTGGGACATGCATTAATCAGCCGGAGCTGGTGATCGTAAAGGGCACAGTGCCGAAAGATTACAACTTACTACTCGATAAGGATCAACAATCCCCCGTTCTCCAGATGCCAGCTCTGTAAGTTCCCCCCTCGCCCCACATCTCCAAAGAACGAGGCCACTCTTGTCAAGTTACAGGAAGCGACATTGGCTTTGCCAGCAGCGCAGAAGAAAGCAAGCGGCATGAAAGGGAAAGCCAGATGGCTGTTGACTCCTGGTTCACAGTGCATCCTGTACCCATGAACCTAGATTACCAATGATAAATGAATAATACTCCGGGAACTGGGAACCGAATCCTAACCACCCAATGCTGGAGTCTTGAACTGGGGAGTTGGAAGGGACGGCAAGGGTCACCTAGGCCAAACCCTCTGCCCCAAGGCAGGATACCCTCTCCTTACAGCAGCTCTGACGCATGCCGGTCCAGAAACCTCAAGGAGATTTCCACAACCTCCCTAGGCAGCTCCGTTCCATCTCTGAGCTGTTAGAAAGCTTTTCCTAATACACTTAACCTTCCTTTAATTGGTTCTTGCCTCACTCTCAGTGGCAATCAATGGTGAGCAAATGTTCTCCATGGTTTTTATGGCATCCGTTTAAATATTGGGAAATTGCTAACACATCCCTCCTCCATCCTCTTTTCTCCCGGCTAAGCAGACCTTTCCTCATGGACTTGTATTCCAGACCCCTTTGTTGCTCTCCAAATCTTTACCAATTGGCCAGCATCCTCCTTGAAAGGCAGAGTCGAAATCTGAACAAAGTGCTCCAAGAGAGATTTGACCAGGAGAGGGGGGGCATATACTATTTTAGGGGTCTTATTTTATATCTTGTTCAGTCCCCCCAGGCCCTGGTTAACTCCCCTAAGTTGTGGGGCGAGGGGATCTTACAGAGTTGCTCCCAAAGTCAGTGTGATCGGAATCGGGTGCATCTCTTGTTTCCCAAACATGACAGATCCAGGAAGCACTTTGTACTATGCAGGTGGATTAACATTTCATTTATTTGTTTTTCAAATTTTTACCATGCCCTTCTCCATAGATTTAGGGCAGCTTACAACATTAAAATATAAAATGCAATAAAACACATTAAAATCTCTTAAAACCCCAACGTCACCCCAACCACCCACTTGCCCTATCCTTTATCCACCACTTACTGCCAATCAACTCATCCCAACCCCCCCTACACCCAACCCTATTCCGGCCTACCAAACACCTGGGCAAACAAAAAGGTCTTGCATCTCCTCCGGAAGACAAGCAGCGCCGGGCCTAGGCAGATCTCCAAGGGGAGGGCGTTCCATCGCTGTGGGGCAGCAACCGAGAATGCCCCCCTGCACGCCCTCGTTGTAGCAATCGGCACTCGCAAGAGGGCACCCTCAGCTAACCTCAGAGGCTGCGATGGGACATAGGGAAAAAGGCGATATTTCAGATATCTGAGGCCCAAGCCATTTAGTAGAGGTGGGACCCCGGGCCCATTACCGGCTACCGGATTTACCGGTTACCGGTTCTCTAAAAACCGGATTCCCGGATTAAATCCGGTATACCGGTACCGGTTTTATTTCACTGATTTCAATGGGGCACTGTGTCCCCATTGAAATCAATGAA
>QEPC01009666.1:2245918-2318772 GCA_003113815.1 Sphenodon punctatus
AATTACTTAGCACCTCATTGGGTGGGATGGTCTTCTCTCTTTTCCAAGTGGGCTCCATCTAGCAATGGCCTTGGCTACGCTTAATAAACAATTGAATTGAATTGAATTGAAGTGGGCTCCAGAAGCTGCACCCCCCATTCTCTTTTCCAGTGCCTGTTAGAATCCCAAGCCTAGTACATTGGGCTTACAGAGCATGGGGGGCTTAATGGACCTGCGAGACAAAGGTTCATCTTGTCTTAACCATAAAACTCACTGGGTGGCCTTGGGCAAAATCACTCTCAGCCTCAGTTCCCCCACCTGGAAAATAGGAATAATAATAATAATTAATAATGAGCTGCCTGGGTTGTTGTGAGGGTGAAATGAAGAAGGATTGGATGGTAAATCACTCTGAACACTGGTTAATGATTAGCAGTAACAATGATTATTAATAATAGTTCCTATGTCAATGGCTCAAAAGCTTTCACAACTTCTCCCATAGATACTCACCCAGTTTTCCCCCCACTGATCCTAGAAGTCCTCACTGTGCTGTTTAGTGGATTATTAAGGCAGAGGGGTAGCTGTTTCGAACACTAATTCTCTCTGGTGAAGATGCATTCTCCAGAGTTAATGTATATAAGAACTTCAGGCTAGTCTGAACTGACAAACAAGCGTGGGTAGCATATTCACACACTGCCTCTGACCCGAGCGGAGTGGGTGGGAACTTCTAGATTAGGGCTGGTCAGGAACGAAAGGCCTGGGCCCAGGCCAGTGGTCTAAGATGGCAGAGTAATTGTCGTAGTCAAGCCTGGGTATCACGGGTGGCTTTAGGCAATGAATATTTGCGGTGAATAACATATATAATGACGTTGCCCACTTCGATTCAGATACAACAAAACAGAAATGAATGGTCCCGCTTTGCTGGATATTTGCTGCAGATATTTTGTCTGTGGCAAAGGCTTTCCGGGGGGTAGCACAAAAGCTGTCCGTAGCAGCACCAACATGAATAGCCTGCCGCTGTAAGCAGGTCACCGGCAGAATTGAATTTGGAGGGGTGGGGAGGCGGCGGCGGGACAGAAGAGCCGCTTTGCCCCAGCCTTTTCCAATGGGACCACGCCCCTTTTCTGAGCATTCTGGCGTCATGGTGCTCAGAAGGGGGCGTGGCCACGTCACAAAGGGGCAGGGAAGCTCCTCCCCCTTGCTCGTTCCCAATGTTCGGAAGGGCTAGGGGCCCGAGGGGCCCTTTCACACCCTTCCCGCCGGCACCCAGGGTGACTATCGCAGACCTGCTATTGCTGTTCTCATGGATAACTCTTGCGCAGTTCTTGGCTCGGCTCCCAGGAGCACTGCATTCTGGGAGATTTGACAATGCACTGTGGGATAGGAGCTGCTCAGGATGTATGTCAGCTGCCGGCAATTGAGTCGAAATCAGCTAATGAGGCTGCTGAAAGACCAGCGTTCAGACCGCCTGGCCGCTCATTCAGGCATCACTACTGGTACAATCGTTGAGACCTGTGTGTGTGAAATTGTGAATCAACTTGAAATGACATCCTGAGAGTGAGAAGCACTGGCATAAAATAGTGACTCAGAGTTACAAATGCAGCAAACCTGTTTTGGGGGGGAGCTGAGGGGGGGGGGCTTGCGAAAGTGCCCCCCAAACATGGGGCTCACGAATAAACATTCCTGCGGGAGGAGGGGCCCCACACTCCTATTTTGCACAAGGCCCCAGTTTCCTTGGATCTAGCGCTGACTGAGGCGGGGGCCTAGCTGCTACAGAAGATGGAATGGCATCCCACCTCCCCTCCCTATCAGAGGGGACACAGCAGCTGTTCTGGGGTGGCTGGTCTGCGGCAGCCCCCTAGGCCTCAGGTCTGCGGCAGCCCCATCCCTGTTAGAACTACACCCTTGCTTGGCCTCAAATGGGAGTGCCAAGTCTGGGTTAGGTTTGCATCCCTCCTAACTAGGGCTGCCTCCTATGCAGATTTTTAAGGGACACTTATGAAAAATACATGTTGCAGGGCCAGCATTGGCACCTTCCTTAAAAATATACATAGGTGGCAGCCCTAATCTCAAGGGTCCCTATTTAGGAGGGGCAGCCTCCCTTGAGTGCTGAATCCCACTTTCAAGCACCCTCTTTCTGGAGAGAGAAACAAAACGCCTGATATTATAGGGCTGAAACAAGATTTTGCCCCAAAATGGGAAATCTCGTTGAAATCCCGGTTCCTGATACTGTGTCCTAACCTCTCAGTACTAAATAATCCCTCGACCGACATTTCGTTTTGTCAGTTTAACAACTTTCCGCTTACCGCTTTAACAACGTTCTGCTTACCGCTTTGCCGTCCATTTCAAATCCCAAGAGGTAGTACCGACCCAATACCGCATTCCTTGCACTCCGCCTTCCCTTGTACTTCCTTGTCACTCATTGATTGGGACACAGATTCCTTTACTAATCCGGTTGCAGACTGGTCAAAGCAAAGGGAACAACATTTTATGTTGGAAGCTGCCCTGAGATGCAGTAGGCATAGGGGGCGGCATATAAATGGAATAAAATAAATAAATAAGAACAACAATTTTGATTGGAGGCGCTGGAGGGGAGGTTAAGGGGTCACTTAGTGGAGGTTAAGGGGCAGTGGAAGGGAGGTTAAGGGCCACTGAGGGGTGGTTAAGGGGCACTGAGGGGAGGTTAAGGGGCACTGGAGGGGAGGTTAAGGGCCACTGGAGGGGAGGTTAAGGGGCACTGGAGGAGAGGTTAAGGGGCACTGGAGGGGAGGTTAAGGGCCACTGGAAGGGAGGTTAAGGGGTGGGATAGTCACACCAGTAATTGGATCAGAAATGTGGAAACAACAAATCCGGAAGTAAACCAGTACCCGCAGCAATGCAGTAAGTGGTAAATGAATGGTACGCGTTAATGGTAAGTGGAAAGTTAGTCAATTGGGACGGTATTGTGGTATTGCAAGAATCGAGAAATCGCATCGGTATCGGGAAATGGTCAGGAAATCAATCCCAGTTCCCGATATGGCAAACTTTATCATGAGCAGCAATTTAGCTGCTCATTTCAGTCTTGGTATTCCAGCCCCGGACCCCTCTTTCCTGGTTGCCTCCCAGGAAAAGCCCTTGAGAGGCTGACGGGGAGAGGATGGAACGACAAGAAACCCAGAGGAAGGAGAAGCAGGAGAGCGTCACGCCGTCCCTCATCAAGGATTTGGAATGTTGAGAAGTGTGTGTCTGTTAGTGCATAAGGGGGTGGGGCTTATTTGCTATGAGGCGGAGCTTATTGGCTAAGCAGGTGGGGCTTGTCCCTCTTTGGGCCACTTGAAATGTTGGGAGGTATCGGTTTGGGCTTGGCAGGAATGTTAAACTCAGGTTGCAGTTGGGGCTTGGTGGGTCCCTCCCTGTCCAAGCAAGCCCCTAATCTGAGCTCCTACACAACCTCTAATCCTAGCATTAGTACTGTCCCCAACCCAGCCCTAGCCTCTAATGTGCCTAACCCCAAACCTAACCCTAGCTGGGCATCCACACCAAACCTGGCGCCATCTCCCAACCTCGACCCTAACCTCACCTCAGCGCCCCAACCCAGCCCTAACTAGGGTCACCACCTCCCTCTAAGACCCCAGGTATTGCTAAAGTGGTTGCCCCCCTGCTGCCTGTAGCAGCAGCCCCAATTCTCCAAGGAAGTCACAGGCACCAGAAACCTGAAACATTGGCTAACTCTAACCCCTAGCTTTAACATTAATGCAACTTCAGCACCCTGGCAGGGAGAAGGGCTTAGGAGGAGAATCACCCTAGTGAAGAGGCAGGGAGCCCCATTACTCCCCAACAAAGTAGATCCAGTTGGGGATGTATCTCCCAAAGTGAAGGGAGATGGCCTTGCTAGGCTAGAAACAGTATACCTCCCAAGCAGCTAACGGGACAATTCCTGCCCTCTCTGCAGATAAGCTCCGCCCCTCCTACACTTACCTGCGCAGCCCCCTCCAACATAAGGAGGGGCAGACGCTCCTGCTTCTCATTCCACTTTTACCGCATTCACACCTCGCGGCGGCGCAGCAGCGGCACTCCCGCGAGGAGAAGACGTGTCGGGGGAAGCGGACGCCGTCACAACGTCCGGTGCGAATGGGGTTTTGTCACGACAATACTCGTGAACGGCAGGGCTGGATTTTGACCCCCGTCATTTGCCTCCTTCCCCCCCCCCCTGCTGCGTCTTCTCGCAGGAGCGCCACCGCCGTAAGGTGTGAAGGCGACCTTCATTTCTTGTCATCCCAGCGGGTAGCTAGGGGAGCCCCATTGGCCTCTCAAGGGGCCTGAAGGTCTTTCTCGCTCTGTGCAGAAAGTGGGACTTCCACCCCCTGAAAGAGGGACAGTGAGATCCAGCACCTGGCGATGGACTGTCCCTCTTAAACAGGGCTGTTGGGAGGTATGAGACAGTCATGGGGTAAGCTACCCCAGAGATCTGTTCCTGACCCCTATCTCTGTGGGGATGGCGGTAAAAGGGCCAAACTGGTTCTGTGTGAGCCTGTATTGTTAGTAACATTGAGTGTAGCTACTGTAACAATCAACCAAATCCCCTGGCCTGTGCCCTCCTATTAGCCTTTATCTCTCCGGGTTTTATTCTCATACATTTAGTGGAACAATGGGCCATTAAGATACTGCCAGGAGCGCTGGGCTTTTAAGCTGCGGCCCAGCATGCTGAGTGCCATTACATGGATGTACGAGCACATGGAGCTTAACCCGTGTCATGCTGGCATCTTCCAGCCTCCTTGCCCCAAGGAGGTGGAGAACCACATCTGGCCCAAAGTTAGGTTTTATTTGTCCCCTTTCCAGCTCCTGCATCTGGCCCGGAAATCCAGTCCCTACCCACAAAAACTGAACGAGTGAGTGAGCTATGGGGAAGGGAGCAGAGATGAGGGTCTGCATCCCAAAGGTGCGGGAATGGATTCCATGGCACAGACTCAAGGCTCAGACCCTCCACTTTATTTCCCCATCTGGACTCTTAAGGATTCTCCCCACAAATTCTATCGAGCCCGTGGTGCTCATACTCATTTCCAAAGTGACCCATGGAAGGGAAAGTCTCCCCACTCCGCCCCATAGATTGCTCCCAAGAGTAGGGTTTTTTAGACGGACAGTTGCCCCACCTCTGCTTTGTGTCATTCCTGGGCACCTCATCCCCGTTTAAAGGCACGGGGGTGAGATGGAGCAGAGGTGGGGTAGGCTGTCCGTGTTCTGGGGCAGTTCTGCCGGCGGAGCTCCTGAAGATGTCCCAGAGCACTGCAAGCGAAGTGGGCTTCCCAACCTGGGAGCACTGACCAGGGGTGGAGCGGTGGTCCATCTGCTCGGCGGACGAGCTGACTGACAGTACTATCAGGGCTGAGCGCGGGGGATGCGAGGCTGGTCACCCCGGAGTAGGTCCGAGAGTGGTCCATCTAAAGACACCCAGAGTCTATCCTCAGAATCTCCCCTCCTCCCTTGTACCTAAGCTAAGCACAAGCGCCTGCAACTTCTCAGCTTCATGGATGTCTTCCTGGTCCTCCTTAGGTGCCTCTCCTCTTGCACATTCTAGAGTGTAAGCCCTTTGGGGCAGGGACCTCTCTCTACAATCCCGATGGTGCAATGCCAGGCACATGGCTGGCGCTATGTAAATAATTAGTAAAATGAGCAAGGTTGGAGCGTGAATGCTTTGGCAGCAAGTTTGGATGATCCAAGCAGGTGCGGACAAGAGGTAAAATGAGCAGCAGAATAACTGCTTGCAGTTGTTGTTTTTTTTCAAATTTAGAGCAAGTCATTGTCAGGCCTTGAACCTCTGGCCTTGGGGGCTTCTAGGGGGTACTCTCAGCAGCCTGTGCTGTGGGCAAGGTGCTGCAAGGGATGGCTCTCTGCCTGTTCATGACACTCTCCCTTTTCTCTCCTGCCTTGCTTACCACGCACACCTGGTGGTGGGCGTGGCCACACCTGCCACGGTCTGATTGGCTCTGGGGAGTACTTAAGGACTGCTGAGGGCAATGGTGGAGCTTTGAGTCATTTCCCCTTAGACTTGTGCTTGGCCCACTCACCTTGTTCTTTCTCTAGATGCACCTTGTTTGCCCTTTGTCTTTGTTGGGCGTAGTGTTTGGTGGTGGTGAGTTCTGTGTACAGTTTCCCTCTCACACCCTGCCTTGCCTTCATGTTATTCTGTCTCCCTGTTGTTCCCTCAATGCCCTACTGTAAGTAATCCCTATTGTTTGCTGTATTTGTCTCCCTGTTCCTTCCTAGTTTCTGTGTAGCCTGGTGTCTCTGCATCTAGTTGTCTCTGTGTTCTAGTTCTCTTTATTCTTGTCCCTCGCTCTCAGGGTTTCCTTTGCTCCCCTCCTGGCTCCCTCGCCTTGGCTGTTCCTTGCTCCCAGGGCTCCCTTGCCTTGGTCCCTCCTCATGCTCAGGGTTCCCTTGCCCCCCCTCTTGCCCCTAGGGTTTCCCACTCCCTAGTCTTGCCCCCTTGCTCCCTAAACTTGGTTTCTCGCTCCCTAGTCTTGGCCCCTTGCCCCCCTGCTCCCTAATCTTGGTTTCTTGCTCCCTAGTCTTGGCCCCTTGCTCCCTAATCTTGGTTTCTTGCTCCCTAACCTTGGCCCCTGGCTCCCTTTCCCCTGGCTCCTTGTTCCTTACCCCTGACCCCTTGCTCCCCTGCCTTTGTTTCCTTGTTCTATACCCCATATCCCTCATTCCCCTGCCCCTGGTTCCTTGCCCCTGATCCCTCGCTCCCCTGCCTCTGGTTCCTTGAACCCTGCCTCTAGTTCCTTGATCCCTCGCTTCTGGATTCCCTGTCCCTTGACCTCAATGATGAGCCGTAGGCGTTCTTAGACCAGCAGAGCTGGGATCCATGCTGAACACCCTATCTCCTTGGTATCGGAGAGCGGCTGAGAGGTTTCCCCGTGTGTACTAAGGGACATCCCAGATTCCCTACACCCCGTTCCCCCCTTCTGTCTACCCACTTCCCCTCCCCTTTCCCTGGCTCCGCCCCTGGAGCCTGACAGTCGTACTCAACCTAAACAACGTTCATCAAAACGTTTGAGCAACTGATTTTCCACAATTTTAGTTCGTTCATTTTGTCTATTTCTGGTTTCCTATTTGTTTTCACCAGGAAAACAAGTGGTGGGAAATGAGTGGTCAAATCTGGAAATGGCCGAACCGAAGTGAAAATGCGAAAAGGGGTAATAATCGATGGAAGCGCGGGGGCAGGGGTAGCATTCGTCTCCGGCTCGCTTGTTCTGGCGCGTCCTCTTCCTATCCCTAACGTGGGCTGCGTGACACGTGTGGCCAATACACGGGGTCCACCAATAAAGCTGGAGTGACAACATGACCGTGAGATGCACTGGCCTAAATAGGAAGCCTCACAGATGGGGAGCCTGGGCCTACAGGAGCCAGTGGCAATCCAAGAGGGCCACCCCAACTCCTGGGTCTGTGAGTAAATTACATATGTATATCATACGGGGCAGCAATGCAGGGAGAGCTGGCCCCTGTCGTAGACGGTTAATGAAGCATCGATAATGAATTACTATCAGGGCCGGCCTTCCCACAGGGCCCCCTCTTTCCCTCAGCAGCCCCTGTTTTCGCCAGGGTGTGGGGGCCCCACTCCCTCCCAGCAGGGCCACAAATATGGCCGCCTTTAGGGCCCCAGACAGAGGGTGCCCCCAAAGGCCCTGCATTTTATCATCACCCTGGGCTCTGCAAATTCTAAGATTCGGCTAAGAGTTTCCTTTTTCCAGAGCGATCCTGTGTATGTCTGTCAAACACACCTACGTTAGGAAGGGACCCCACACCACTGTTTGCCTTAGGGTCCCAGCTTTCCTGGCTCAGCCGCTACTGGTGACACAACATTAGGGATGCTGTTGCTAAGATACTTGTGTAGCGCTAACCTATGAAAGGCATTCAGAGCTGGGCTCTGCCCCCTGCCGTCCTCATGGAACTCTTTTGAACTGAGGCAGCTCTGGGAGGTGAGGGGCTTAGCCAGGGACTTAAATCCCCATTAGTCACCCATGCTGACATGGAACTTATGGAGCTGCAGGGTGGGTTAAAGTTATGTAGCTATAAAATAGGGTTGTCATCTCTCAGGGTTTGGTGCCTCTCCTCTTGCACATTCTAGAGTGTAAGCCCTTTGGGGCAGGGACCTCTCTCTACAATCCCGATGGTGCAATGCCAGGCACATGGCTGGCGCTATGTAAATAATTAGTAAAGTGAGCAAGGTTGGAGCTTGAATGCTTTGGCAGCAAGTTTGGATGATCCAAGCAGGTGCGGACAAGAGGTAAAATGAGCAGCAGAATAACTGCTTGCAGTTGTTGTTTTTTTTCAAATTTAGAGCAAGTCATTGTCAGGCCTTGAACCTCTGGCCTTGGGGGCTTCTAGGGGGTACTCTCAGCAGCCTGTGCTGTGGGCAAGGTGCTGCAAGGGATGGCTCTCTGCCTGTTCATGACACTCTCCCTTTTCTCTCCTGCCTTGCTTACCACGCACACCTGGTGGTGGGCGTGGCCACACCTGCCACGGTCTGATTGGCTCTGGGGAGTACTTAAGGACTGCTGAGGGCAATGGTGGAGCTTTGAGTCATTTCCCCTTAGACTTGTGCTTGGCCCACTCACCTTGTTCTTTCTCTAGATGCACCTTNAAGCGTTTGGCAGGTGAGGATCAGTGTAGTTTGATTGGGGTTGCGGGGGAGGATGGGAGTTTGAAGTGAGGATGTTTTTATTGTATGAACGTTAATGTTTTTAACGGGGGGGGGGGGTGCCTTGTGGGAAGGGCGGCATAGAAATTCAATAAATAAATAAACCGGGGCTTCTAGGGGCGGACCATAGGGATGTCATGACATGAGACTCTGTAAGGGGCAGAGTTAAGGGGGCATGGCAGCCCTTTTGTTCTGTCTTCTCTGGCATGACCCTGCCCCTCCTCCTGGTTTCCTCCTACAGAAAGGTAGCAATCCCAGCTGCAAAGAGCTACAGGTCACAGAGGTAATAGAGACACCTGGGGCTGGAAATCCCTTCTATCCTGTGTCTGCAGGCGAGAAAACGGATCTCTTCTTCCACAAAGCACCCTTTGTCCTGCTGCTGGGGGATTACAGGGCAGGCTCTCCTGTTGGCTCCAAACCCCTCTCCCCCTTACCATCCCTCAGCCTGTTCGCCTCAGTGCTGCTGCGAGGTTTTAAGCATCAAGTCTAGTGGGCATAAGAAAGGGCCGAATTCACTACAAAGCTCCCGTAGCCCAGACAGTGGGGATTTTTTGCCTGTGCTCACACCCAATCACCCAAATGAAGCCATGCAGGCCCTTGGTAGACAGACCGCACATAGCCTTACATCCGGTGTTGCCCCTAGCCCCACAAAGAGACTGGGGCTCCCTTCTCCCTCCAGCAGGACGTTCTTTGCTGAATCTAGAGCTTGGGTCTACAATTGGAATAGCCTCAACTTTTTGGAGCAGCCAGAAGGACAAGCCCCCCCCCCGCTTACTTAAAAACCCTTTTTTTCATACAAAAAACCCAACCCCCCCCACACACACACACACACACACACACACACACACCTCCCCCCATTCCAAGTGCAAAAAGAGGACAGAAGCTTTCCAGCTTCTCATTCCACTTAGTTTCTTGTCATTCCATCATCTCTGCATTTTCCTGAGGTTTGAATACTGGCCTTTTTCTCTCTCTTCCCCCCTGAAAGAGGGGCAGTGGGATTCAAAGAGGGACCGTCCGGTCTAAATAGAGACTGTTGGCAGGGATGATCTAGGGTTGCTACCTCTCAGGGTTTTGACCTGGGCTTTTCCAGAAACTGTTATTTCTCTGGGTTACCCAGGTGATGTCCCTGGTACCCAGGAAAACGCAAGATGTCTGGGAATGGCAGGGGGTAGCCACATCAGAAAAGGGGAAGGTCGTAGGTATTTTCTTGTTCCTTTCTGCTGTGGCTCCGCCCCCCAACATGCATCTTTGATTTGAGATCCACCCATGGCCATTCCTCAAGCACGCCATGTCCGCAGGGTCAGAGGAGACAGCCATCTAATGCTAGAAACAAAACACTCACCTTCTTGTGACTCGAAAAAACTCCTTTTTTTAAAAGGAAAACAATCTGCTTGGAGAAGGTCCCGGGAATGAGGTTGCAGGGAACAAGATCTCTCGTCTATTCACTGCCATGGCAGATTGTCAGCTCAGATTTTGCACAGCGGAGTTTTTGGATGAGTGATGGCAGAAGGACCTGATCGTCCGCCAAGCCTCAGCAACAATCAGTTTAGCAAGTGGGAGAGCCACCGCCTTGAGAGGCAAGAACATCGCCTCCAATTCTAGCCCTAAATAACACCCTGGCCAGGACAAGGTAAACAAGGGGAACCCACTCTGCTAGCAAGTCTTAGCAGGACCCAGCTCAGAATGCACCAACATTACATGGTCTTTCACTACTTTGTGCATTCATTTACACGAACCGTTTTCCACAGGCTAATCTCCTGCCCCCTACTCCCGAGTACTTAATTTGGTGATAATAATTCACTTTGCAGAGTATAGAATCACAGAGGAGGGCTGAAAGGAGATCTCGCAAAAGCGAGAAATCACACCGGGATCCCGGTTCTCGGTTCGTCTTGGACAAATCAAGAACTTGGCCTGTTTTGCAGAGTTCTCCGTGATAATTTTTTTTAAAAAAATAATAAAATAAAATCATTTTTCATGTGCAAAATGGCCTCCAGACTTTGCGTATGTGTGAATGGTCACTGCCCTTAACCAAAATGGCGGCAGTAGCACTGCCATCTTGGATAGGGGCAACATGTACAAAACAGTCTAGCAGCCATTTTGCTCATGCACATTCTACTGTCCTTAACCAAAATGGCGGTGACTCTATTGCTGCCATTTTAGTTAAGGGCAGCAGCCATTTTGCTCATGCACATTCTACTGTCCTTAACCAAAACGGCGGTGACTCTATTGCCGCCATTTTAGTTAAGGGCAGCAGCAGCATTTTGCGCATGCACAAAACAATCCAGTGGCCATTTACGCATGAGCATGTGTTTTTTTTGTTTTTTTAAAAAAGTTAGTGTCTCACCCAAAAACTCATTCCAGGACCAAGATCTCAGTGCTGGTTCTCGAAATTGTGTTTTCTCACGAGAATTTCCCCCCCCCTCCTCTTCAGCCCTATCGCAGAGTTTTAGGGCTCAAAACAAGGAAACTCTATGGTCATCTAGTCCGACACCTTCCCCCAAGGCCGGAGAGCCTCTGCCTGCCTACAGCATCGCAGACAGAACAAAGCTCACCCAGCCAGAGCTTGAGAACCCTTTGGCCATTTTAGTTGCCCTCTTCCAAGTCTTCTCCAAAGTCTACACCCTTTTTGAAGTGTGGTGCCCAAAACTGAACAGTCGTAATTGTCCAAGAAGAGACTACCTACTCCTAGGGAGTTAGTGGCTGTGTGTGAACAGCTCAGTGCTAGGTGTGAAATGCCTTAACACACTTTAATTAAAAATATTTCCTTGTCTGCATGATCGTTCACCGCAGGGGGAAGCTACTGCACAGTCTGTACTCCTCTTTAATGAGGAGTACATATCCCAGCGGGGAACTCCCAGTTGCTTTTCTTTAAACGCTGTGTTTGTGAGAACAAAAGCAGAGTTAAAATGAGTTTAGGGGTAGTAATTATCCCAGTAGTGTCTGTAGTCGGACAATGGGGTGGGCATGTTGCTGACATACAGAGGAGCCTTGTTCAAAGGCCAGTCCCTTGTTCCGCTCCCAGTGAGCTTTCTGGCCCACTGGTCTGCCATAGCCCAGAGCTGGATCCTTACCCTCTTAGAGCTATTCTGGAAGTTAGCAGACACTTGTGCATACTTCCCTAGGCAGGACTACCCACTTCTATGGGGCAATCCCACTGTATTGCCAAAGACAGCAATGCCCTGCTTTTGCAAGTGGCCACCACCAGAATTCAGTCAGCGTACCCATCACCAGGCTCCCGCAGCCTGGTCCTTACTCATCACCACTAGCTGGGGAACTGCTGGAGAGGGCGTGAATATGTGTGGAAGAACGAGTGTGAGTGTAGGTGGAACGTGTGAGTGAAAGCGTGAGGGTATGTTTGTGTAAGAGTGTTTTGGTGTGTGCGTGCGCACAACATGCTTGTGTGTCACTGTGTATGTGTGGAATGTGTGCCCGTGAGGGAGCAGAGCTTATTGGGTGAGGGGGAAGTGCTTATGTTTCTCCTCGGCCACTTGCAATGTTGGGAGGATGCGCTTACCAGCCCGATGGGAGGAACCCACTTTAGGGCCGGGGATGAAGAATTGGGCTCAGGGGGAAAGGAGCAGGGGAGACAGTCTGTTCTCAGAGAGGGAGGGGCAGAGACACCTGTCAACCGGAATGGGCGCTGTGATGTCACAATGCTCCACAGGCGGGCGGAGCCGATGATGTCAGAAAAGGGAAGGGGCAAAAGAATTGTCATGTCACGGTCTAACATAACACCGCCCCTAACAGAGCATCAATGTGTTCTATAGGGGCGAGACCACATCAGAAAGGGGTCAAGAAATTCCCTATGGCCTCCCCCATTATGACATGACTTCCTCCCCCCCCCCCCCCGAGAAGCCCCTATTTCTTTGGGTTTGCTGCGGGTGCTCCTTGATGATGCAAAGAAATTAGGGCTTCCCCCTGAGCCTGGAGCATTTGGGTCAAAAGCCCAGTGTCTCTGGGTGAAACCTGGTGAGATGGCCACCCGAAGGCTGTCATGCCGTGAAAGAAGGCATGACCAGAGTTCTGCTGTGCTCCCGATTTCCAAAATGTCTGCTTGGGGATGTGAGGAACCAGAGCAAAGCTAGAGCGCAGCATAGAGGGGACTAGGATTTACTGTGGATGGGTGAACGGTACGAACCAGCTTTGCTGAGCCCAGCTTGACAGGACCCAAGAGTCATAGCTAGAGGGTGACTTGAGAGCAAATGCATACCTCCCAACATTTATCAATTTAAATAAATAAATAAACATTTTGAGCAGCCTGAGGGAGAAGCCCCGCCCCCTCAGCCAAAAAACTCCACCCCTCAGTGAATCAGTTCCTCTCCCTCATGCACTTGAACATGCACACGCACCCCTCTCGACATTCCCGGTACATAAACGGTCTCCTGCTTCTCATCCTATTAGAGAGGTGCGGTCGCGCCTCTGTTAGTTAAGGCGAGATGGTGTTTTTGTTGAATCTCTGCCTATCTTTAACATGGGAGTTTTGAGTCACTTGACTTCCGAGTTGAGACTAAAATCTGTTGCAGAGGATTTCTACTTTACTGAAGAGTGTATTTGAATGTGAATGGTTTAGAAAATTAACTATTGAATTTTTTTTTTGAGGGGGAGGTGTTTTTAATAAAACGTTATAATTTATAAAAGAGGCTGTTGAACAGAAGGGAAGAAATCCTTATGTCGCGCATGCGTGTTGTCTCTGTGCTGGGAATGTTGAATATACATCATATCGAGGAAGAATGTGAGTTGAGAGATCAGGTCGCTAGGGGGAAAAAAATGCTATTTTGCGATGGAGGAGTTTGGTGGGAGGAGAGGTCACCTTGAGGTGACACCATGTTGTGTATGGTTTTTGGCTGGGTAAGTATAGGAAGGGCTTAGAAGACCTAATAATGTAGTTTAAACATCTTCTGCGTGAAGTTTACTTGACAAATGAGGTACAGAGTGGGAAATCGTGTACTGGTGTCTGGGGGTAAGAGGCGGCTCTATGGGGTATAGTCACGTACCCTTGAGTCAGGGGAATGGTTGCAAGACCCTTGGGGACTGCTATAATAAGTGTTGTATTCATGACACAAACTTGAAAATGTAATGGCAGTTACCGCAGAACCGTGTCATGTTGCATATGCAAGAAAGTCTGCAGAACATCTATTTTTACAATGTAATTGTACTCCAAATAGGTTTATCAGCTGGAAAACCCAGACTACAAAATGGGGAACATTGTGTATTGTAAACCATCAGTTGGCCTCAAAATTACTTGTATGATTCCCCGCCGCCGCAATTGACCATGGTTAACATCGGGGGGGGGGGGAACTTCCGGTTCCCCAAAAGACGTTACAAGGCCATTCCCCACTACAGGGTATTGACTGTGGTTGAGCGTGGTCTCGTAACATCTGAAAATACCCTAAGGCATGGGAATGATAATTAATTTTTTTAAATTAGAGTGTGTGAAGTGGTGTGATATGCTTTGTCATGACAGAATTGTCATGTTGTTGAAAGATGAAAGGGAGTGATAATTTTGAAGGGAGAAAGACAGAGAGGGTGAAAATTAGTGATCTGATGAGAAGTAATAATTTGAAAGTGTAGGAGTTAAGGTTCTCAGAGATTATTAAACTGAGAGGATTTGAAAATATTAGGAATGATTAATTCGCCTTAACTATTAATTTAAACGTTTGGTTTTTAAATGTTGGAATTTAGTTTCATGTCATTCCAGCCTCTCCCCGTTGGCCTCTCAAAGACTTTTCCTGGGAGGCCACCAGGAGAGAGAGGCCTGAGGCTTGAATTCCGGTCTTTTTGTCTCTCTCTGCTGAAAGAGGGACTTTGACTCCTGAAAGTGGGACAGTGGGATTCAGCACCCAAAGAGGGACTGTCCCTTCTGAATAGGGATTGTTGGAAGGGAAGATAAGGCAATGTAGAATTTGTGAAATCAGTGGGCCATAGTGGGCAAGTGGGTGATTTTGTGGTGCAAACCGCTCCATATTTGAAGGCCAAACCTCGCTTCTCGGAAGCGTTTAAGTTCTCCCTTTGGCAGGGAGGCTGCAGCAAGACTATTGAGACAACGGAACCCTTTTGAAGTAAAGGCAATGAGCCCAGGACTTTGTGGCACCCTTCTTTGGTGGATGAATGCTAACACAGGGCTTCCCCGGCAGCCTGTTTAGCAAATCAATGCTTATTATTTCTTGGAAGGCTGCACCGGTAACTTGGGGAGAGGGGTGAGGGAACCTTGAAAGGAGTCTGTGAAGAAAACTGGACAAGAGGAAGTGTGGCCATTTTGATGACTCAGCCAAAGGCCTCAGAAAACCCCAGCGCCGCAGCCAAGGCAAACAAAAACACCCGCAGGCCTCAAAATGCCACCTCAGATTCGCGGCCCTTGGAAGCTCCTCCGCTCCTCTTTGCGTTCTCCTCACCCTGTCCAAATGATGGTAATGAAGTTGAATTTATCCTCACACCAGCGCGACCTCTGGCACTAAGAGACACACTTGCCACTGGGCCCTTGGGCCACTAAAATGTAATGCTCCCCAGTGCCGATCGCAGGCTTATTATGGGCAGGGAACATTCTGCCCCCTTTCAGGCAGACAGATAGACAAACAGCCCATCAGGAGAGATGGCGTGAGGATGGACAGAAGAATATTTCTGGACCTCCTCAATCCCCTCCCACCCGGCTTTCACCGGAAAGCCCGGAGAAAGGGAGGGGAAGCGGCCGAGGCCTTTATTTCAATTAGAAGTTTCCAAACATTGACACGGACATGAAAAGGACCTTTCTTGTTCCCTACAGGCTTGTTTTCCCTTTGCAGGGAACAAGGTTGAGGATGGGGGAGAGAAAAAACGGAGCGGGGGGGGGGGCACGAACGAACGGGCAGTGACTCAATCGGAAACACACATCGCTTTCTTCCCTGATGGTTTTTGTCTCTGTCTGGTTCTATTTTCTCTTTATTTATTTATCTCCCTGCAAGGAGCGGGGGGTTGTGATTGATGAGGCGCTCCGAAAGCTAGGCTCAGCGGGGACTTATGTAATGGGGCCAGCCTTTCAATGCAGATTTTTTTTCTCCTTCCTCCTTTTGTCACCCCCAGCTCCTCTCTGTCCCCAAACCAGGCCATTTCTGAAGCCTGTTTTTCAAGGGTTGACGATCTCCCCGGGGTTCCCTCAGGCCAGAGGGAAGGAATGTCCAGGGTACCATGGCCTTGTTGATGGAGGGTGCAACCCATTTCTATGGCAACGTCAGGCTGTTGTGGGAAGATGATGGTGCTGAACTGGGGGCTGACTGGCCAGGAGAGTTTGCTGGTATTAGAATTTGTGAGGCCAAGGGCAAATGTAAATGTGGGGCCCATACTGCTCCTGGTGTCACCCTTGCCCCACCTGGGCACCCCCTCTGCTGCTCTTGGGGCCAGCTCCCCTCGCCCCTTCCTGCTCCTTCCACCAGGGCCTCCATCACCATAACTGCTGTCAGCAGCAGTGGGGCAGCAGCCCCAGTGACTGACAATGGCAGGAGCAGCGGTGGATGGGGGAGGCTCCAAAGGGCCCAGGGATTGGGGGCTGAAAGTGCTGGGGCCAGGCCCAGAAGGTGGTTGGGAGGACCAACACAGGAATGACTGACCCTACAACCTGATTGGGGCCCCAATCCATGCTCTTAGGATTGGCCCTGGGTCTACTGTATAACGTTATCTCCCTAGGACAAGACAAATGGGCCCATTGCCCCAGACCTCGCACTTCCTATGAGCCTTGTGCTGCTGACACTTCCCTGCTCCTTGCTAAAGGGCCCTATGCTGCTTCGGCAGGGGGCACACTCCCAGCCCCTCCCAAACCAGCCACTAAACTGCGCTTCCCTCTCGCCGCTCAGTATTGTGCTTGGGCCCACAAGCCCGGCCCTAGAGAGCCGCTGCAACGTTCAGCAGCTTGTTCCGTTCCAGTAACGGCACCTGTCCACCCCGGATAGAGTCTTGCACTGTGCTGAGGCAGGAGTTCTGCGTTGTGGGTAACAGGCTTCAACACCCACTCAATCAATAGTAGAATCCTGTGATTTCATGGTGCATCGCCTCCGCACAGTTAAAGTGTGTGCCAGGTTAGCTGCCTTAAGGACCTTAGCTGAATTAGAGTTGGCTAAAAAGCAAGAAAGCTTCATGCTGTGGTCCCAAAATGTTTACAGAACCAATAATTTCTGTCTGACACTCTCTATGAGGGGCCAGTCAAAAATATAATGAGCCAGATCCTCCACCTTCTGCTGAGCACATGGGCAGAATCTAATCTCATGAGGAACATGGTTTTGTCTGCCCTCGTCGTGGGCATTAGCTGAAATCTCAGCAAAGTAAGGGACTTACATAAGGTGTAATTAGATACTACCGTAAAGTAGTTCTCAAACTGATGGCAAGTCTTAAACAGATGTAAGCAAGGAGCTATCTTGCTCTGAGTCAAAGCCGCCAAATCATTTTGTATAAAATTGTCTGCAAGGCGGCCCAACACCATTTGTCTAACTTTAATTCTGGGGAAATGGGACAAAAAACGTAATTGAAAGGCCCAGTCGATCAGCTGACGTAATCAAGCTGTGCTTCCATATAGAATTAAAAACCTCTTTTTGCTTTTCTGTCCAGCATAGTTTGGGGAGTGAACAGTCTACCATGTTTTCTAGCCTAAGCCAGTAAAGAAATAAATTCATACGAACTTTTGTATCATGAAAATTGCAATGGCTTTTGGCCACGCAAATAAAATCTTATTCATTCATTCATACGAACTTTCAATTCGACTGGCAACACTCCTGTCTCAGCACGCAACATGCTTGTAGCTGTACCATTAAGAGCACCTAAAACTGACTGAAGGACCCTATTTTGAAAACCCCCTAAACCATCAACTTTGACATAGTCCCATATTTCTGCCCCATAGACAACCTGAGGTTTCAGCTTGTGCTCTAATAACTTCAGTGCAGGAAGGACAAGCCTCCCACCTTCAGGTCTTCAGAACCTTAATACTCCATTTGTGGATTGAACCATTTTGAGTTTAATCATTTCTAGATGGTCATTCCATAATCCCCTAGAGGAAAACATTAACCCCAAATATTTATATTTGTCCACTTGTTCCAGGGGAATAGAGTCTAACTTCCAGTTCTTAATTAGGGGGGATTCAGACGTTCTGATTTGTGCGATTTTTTTAAAAAAACGAATGTTTCATGCCTGTCTGAACACTTAAATTCGATTAAATGGAGTCAATATCGCACTAAAGCAATGCGTGTTGAAAAGCTACTCAAACCTACCTTTTTGCTGTCCGTTTTCAATAAATCCGCACTTAACAGCAGTGTGAAAGCAACATCGTACTGGTTTTAACTAGTGTGTAATCTTTTCTGATGTGAATGCAACCGTGCTTCCAAGTGCGCTGTTTTACTCCTGCCCCTACCGGAAGCAGTGAGACCAGCTGGAGCCCTGTAGTTGCCTCGCTGGGTGCAGGCTGCAGCCAGCTTCTCCCCAAAAAAGTTCTTCCCCTCCATGTTTCCCCTCCATGCTTCTCCCCAAAAAAGTTCTTCCCTCCAAGGGACTTTCAATCATCTGCCTCTGCCTCTACCGTAGTGCTGCAGCAGTAGCAGCAGCGGGATACCGGAAAGAAACCAGGGAGAGAATGCGAGGGGCTTCTTTCCAGCAGCCTCAGGCTCTCCCTCTTTACTCCCTGATTCTACAAAGTAGCAACCTTTGCTACAAAGGTTGTAGCAAAGGTTGTTGCAAAGTTTGCAAAGTTGCAGCAAAGGTTGTAGCAAAGTTGTACTTTGCTACAAAGTAGCAACCTTCTGGCTCCCCACAGGCCACTTCCTGTAACTGAATCGCACTGAGCAGCCGGGTAAGCACGCACTACAAGAAGGTCTGAATGCATTATTTCGCTGTACTTAAAATCGGTATGGCATGCATGTGAATGCAACAGGACTTGTTAACAGCGAACTATTGAGAACCAGTTTTTAAAAATCTAGATAATTGCTGCACGTGTGATTCCCCCCTTAGCCTCTGTTTCGCAAAAATCATGACTTTTGTCTTGTCATAATTTACACTCAGACGGCTCTCTTGGCAATATTTACTCAGAGCCTGCAACAGTCTACACAGCCCTATTTCAGAAGTAGACAAAAGGACCATATTGTTTGCATACAACAGCAACAAAAGTGATCTTCCCTGGATATTGACTGGATGAAAAGCAGGGCCGCTCAACTCAGAGATTATATCATTAATTAAAAAATTTAAAAGGAAAGGCGTCATCACGCAGCCCTGCTTGACACCATTGCTAGCTGGAATATCTTCTGTCAAATGTCCATCCTGAGAAAGCCTAACCCGTAGGGACGTTTTATGGTATAATGTCTGTACCAGTAAGACCAGTCTTTTATCTACATTTGCCATAGTTTAGTCCATAGAATGTTCCTATCCACAGTGTCAAATGTTGCTTTGAGATCAGCAAATGCAGCATATAATTTCCTCTTCCGATTCTAAACTTATTTTTCAAAAATGTGCGACAAAACAGAGCAGTGGTCCGCTGTCGATTGGCCTGCACAAAACCTGGCCTGCTCCCGAGGAAAAAAATGACTTTCTTCAGCCCACAATGCTAATTTACCCAAGAGGTACTTTGCATACAGGTTGGCCACAATGTCAATTAAACTGATAGGGCACTAGTTTCCTGGGTCAAGCCTACTCCCTTTCTTAAATATAGGGACGACTAGGCTGGTGTTCCAGCCCAAAGGGGGAGTTCCAAAAAATGAATATGATCATAAAGCCTTGATAAAACAGGAACTCACCATTCCATATTTTCTCAAAACAATTCCCCCTGGGGCCTTACATGAAGAAAGATCTGATATAAGTGACCTCCGCTCTGAATGATGAACCAGGTCCCATGGGGGAAAAGTGACTGGTGGATTGTGCACACGACGACCTGCCCCCATAAGGAGATAGGCCGCTGCATTCTGCACCAGCTGCAGCCTCCGGACCATGGTCAAGGGTAGCCCCACGTAGAGTGCGTTGCAGTAGTCCAGTCTAGTGGTGATGAAGGCCAGGTCAGAATTCGAACCATATGGCCACAGCCGTCATAGCAGATGTAGCTGGCAAAAGGCGCTCCTTGCCACAAGCCTCCACCTGGGAATCCAGGCAGAGCTCTGAATCGAGAAGCACCCCCAAACTATAGACCTGAGCAGCTAGCGGAGGGCAAACCCCATCAATGACGGGGGTTTAGCCACAGATGAACCCTGCAATTGCTGTTCCAATGTATCCGGTGTGTCATTCCCACACATGCTTAAAGTGACGTGTTAGTGTGTTTGCCGTTATGTCCGGTGAACGATCGTAGAGTTCAACACACAAAGTGGCTTGGGTTTGTCTTGCTTTCCTGCAAAACTAAAGCTACTTCCCTCTTGCTTCTAAGCAGGGTGACAGCGACCGGGAATCCCAGACAGCTGGGTGCTCAGATCCCCCTCACCACAAGGAAGCCTTACTGGGTAATTTCAGATGGGACGGGCCCGGAGGCCCGCCACACTGAACCACGGACCGGAATCCATTTCGGATCCCGGTCAGGAATCAGGCCGTCCATCCTTTAGATGTGCCAGCCCGATTCTCACCGGGGATCGGGGAGGGGGCGGGGCTGCGCGGCACGACGGGCAGCCGCACAGCCCCCCCCCCCGCGCGTTCCCTCNTGCGCGGCACGACGGGCAGCCGCACAGCCCCCCCCCCGCGCGTTCCCTCAGCTGCCCCCCCTCCAGGAGACGGGCGGGCGCAGCAACCAATCCGGCCACTGCGCTCGATCCTGTATCGCGGTCAGGACCACGATCCAGGATGGGCCAACGGTACAGACGTCACTTTTGGCCCATCCCAGAATGTGGCCAATCTAACCACGCTTCCTGAGGTGAGGCCGGCCTCACCTCTGGAAGCGTGATGAATTTGATTCCCGCCAGGTATTCACCGCGGTAAACATCTGGCGGGAATCTTTTAGACGTAACGGGACAAACGGCCACCGCAGGGGGTTCACTGGGGTTGACCGTGGTCCCGTTATGTTTTAAATGACCCACTGAGAGGGAGAGAAAGGATCGAGATTTCTGCTGCTGCTGCTGCTGCTTAGCCCTGCATGAGCATACGCACTTTCTCTCGCTCTCTCTGGCCAGGCGGGGAAGGAGGACCTCCTTCTGCATGGCTCTGCCCCTGTGTGCACTCATTTAGAGTTCCCCACTCCTCATCAGCTTGCCCTGTCCCCTCTCAATGTGCTCTTTCTATATGAGTCACTTCACTCTTTCTCTAGCTCCACTCCCTTTTAAAGAAGATTCACCATTAGCGATTGGAGGGGAATTGGAAGTGGCAGAGCTGTATAGCAAGGGGAGGGAGCAGTGCATCATGGGATATCATGCTTTGGACTGGGGGGAAGGAGCAGTGCATGATGGGATATCATCTGGGGAAGCGGTTGTCCGTGCTGACATCCAGTGTTTAAGCAAGCACCATCGTAGACATAATTGTGACGTAAGCAAGTAGACATAATTGTGTAGGTAGCATTACACGCATTCAAACACACTTTTACGTTGTGTCTAAAGGCACCCATCAATGGGGGCTAATTGGGGGCAAACGTGGGTCGGAGAATCGTGTCAACACACGTCCCACCCCACCCCCCTTTGCCATTGTGCCTATAGGTGCCAAAAATTACTCAGCCTGGGACTAAGCTGAGAAGAACCTGCTTTTCTTGAGTCTAAGGTTGCCTTCCTCCCCATAACCCCTGCAAAGCCAGGCCACATGATTGCATAATTAGCGCACATCATTTGTATAATTAGCATGCATAATTAGCATGTTCCACACAGATAATTCATGTTATTTTCAGCCAGGCAGAAAAGGAAGGGGCAGTCCAGGATTTGTGTTGTTCCTGTCACAAATAAATCTGTGGCAGCATGATACTTTCCATGGGTAGTATCACTTTAAGAAGTGCTGCGCTAGGTCAGAGCAATGGTTCATTCCAGCCCAGCATCCTGTCTCTGACAGTGACAGCTTCGGTAGCATCAGAGAAGTACGTACAGGTCAAAATGGAGTGATCCGTGTCCTGCTGTTTACTCCCAGTCCCCAGCAGTCAGAGGTCCATTTACTCTGCAACCTTATCCTCTAAGAACGTCTCTAATCCTTTTTGAAGCTAGTTAGGCCATTGGCCTTCACAGCATCCCCTGGCGCATAGTTCCACAGGTTAATAGCATGTTGAGTGAAACTTACAGCACTTCCTTTTCTCTGTTTTAAAGCGGCTGCCAATTCACTTCATCGGGTGTCCGCTAGTTCTTGTATTTGGGGAACAGGTGAATAGCAGCTCCCTATTTACTCGTTCCACAACACTCGTGATTTTCTACACCTCTATCCCATCCCCCTTCCCTCTTAGCTTTTCTAAGCTGAAGCGCTCCACTCTCTTGAGTGCAAGCCGTTCCAGACTTTTAATCACCACTGCCATTTTAAATTATCTCTTTAAATGATGTGGGCTAGGACCCCATGGGAAAAGTGATTCTGTGGCTTGTATGTGGCCTAGCAGACCCCCGGACTCACTCATTTTCACTCCCGTGAGTCACTTGGAAACTTAGTACAAGTTCTGCCAGCTGGATGGGAGCTGAGGATGGGTAGGGTTACTTACCATGCCTCCCCTTTAAAAGAGAACACTTATGAAAAATGCATCGTGCTAAAATGCATTGGTTCCAGTGCAACATGTATTTTTCATAAGCATCCCCTTTTAAAGGGGAGGCAGGGTAACCCTAAGAATGGGGGTAGAGTTAGGGACTGGGGCATATTGGCAGGGCAGGACAAATTTATGGGGACATATGAGAAATACAGGTTGCAGGGCTGCATTGGTAGCCCTACAGCCAGTGCAGCCCTGCAACCTGTATTTCTCATAAGTGTCCTCTCAAAGTTGCATATCTGGCCACCCTAGTTGTCACACCCCTTCCGGACGTAACCCCACCCTTAATGGAGCAGCATGAGGCCCACCCAGGGCGGGGCCACGTCAGAACAGGGACAGGAAAAGCCCTATGACTCACCCCCTTTCTGACGTAGCCTCCCCCTGAAGCCCCTATTTCTCTGGCTTCCTTGGGGGGGGGCTCTGGCTGACCCAGAGACTTCGGTGTTTCACTTGGAGCCTAGAGACTTTGGATCGAAGCCCAGGAAGGTGGCAGTCCTAGGCAGGGATGGTATCAGGGGAAGGAAGGCAAGGGTCCATCCCCTCCTCTCCTGCTCCCTTCCTCCAGAGCTTGTTCTTTCAGTGCTAGAGCCAAGGGATGGATCTATAGGTGAGTTCCAGGAACTGGAACGAGGCTGGGTAAAAACTAGCCATGGGCTGGATTTGCCTCACCCGCCGGAGGTTCCTGCCCCTGATCCCCAAGGGTTTATCTAGCAGGTCCCCTCTGCAGCAGCAGGAAATGAGCATTACTTTGTGGCCTAAGCAGGGAAAGCAAAACATTTCCATGTCGCCACCAAATTCCATGCCAGCAAAAGGCATTCAGTCCCAGCCATGAATCTGTCGTCTCCTCCCAGGCAAGCAGCTGACGTTTCCTTCAAAACAAAGCCCAAGCCGGACGGACCAATTGCTGTCTGGAGGGGGAAATCATTGCTTTGCCTCGAGGGTCGTGATCCTGCCAAATCCACTCTGGAAGGAGCAGGAAAAGGGGGACCAGGGCATTGCTGTACGGCTGCAGGATGCCCACTCTCATGGGAAAATTAGGTCCCTGCAGACCAAACCAAAAGTGATAGGGATCCAGCTGGCCCTGTTGGGCTTGGTTTGGGAATCTTTCTGGCCCAAGTCCCTCAAACTCAAGCTAGGGCAGACTTTCTAAGGGTGGGAGGCCTCACCCATGCAGAGTGCTGTGATGATATCACAACGCCATACTTCCAGACTGATCAAAGAGGGACAAGTCAAGTTCCATCCGCTCCACCCATCAGTGGTGAATAAACTCCACCCCCTAGTGTTTACACGCACACACACCTCCGAACACAAGCGCCCAAAGAGGGGCAGATGCTCACCTGCACCTCATCCCACTTAGTTAAGGAGGCAAGCGGGAAAGAGAGGACGGAGGCTTGAATCCCGGTGTCTTTTTGTCTCGCTCTCCTTAACGAGGGACTTTGACCCCCTGAAAGAGGCACCATGGGACGAAGCGTTTTTACACAGATACTCATCCCAGGATTATTTCATTAGTCCCGGGATGACATGTCCGTCTAAATGCAGCATTCAGTGATTATAATTCCGTGATCATGGAAAACCTCCGGGATTACAAAACCCCTTTTTCATGGTATTGTAAAATCCAGTTGTTAAATAACACCGGGATTAGAGTAGTCAACTATCCCAGGATTATTACTACAGAGTGTTATGGCAAGAGCGGACATTCTGTCTATACAGTTCTGCCTCTATGGTAGTAATACATGACTGTGGGGCGATCAGGTGATCATATAAAAAGAAATCTGATCTCTCTTTCTCTCTCTCTGTATACATCTCCTCTGCTCTCTTCCAAATTGCCTTGCTCCCAGGCTCTGCTCTGTAGTGTCCACTGATTGGACAAAAAGCACCAGGGAATTGATATTCATCATCCCAGATGTTCTCAAACCGGGATAACAGCAATGGACTATTCATTGAACTATCCCGGGATGGATTTCAATACGGGATAGAAATGTCCATGTAAACAGGTACCGCTTGTAATCCCTGGATAACAACTCCGGGATTATTTTCCCCTAATCCCGGGATGAAGGGTCCGTGTCAAAACGCCCTCAAAGAGGGACTGTTCCTTCCTTCCTTGGGCTGCCCCTGTTACGTCAGCCCAGACCCAGGATCTATTGAAATTCAGTAGACAAAGTCCCCCATGATATCCTTCTTCACAAGCCAGTTAAATATGGGCAAGATGCTACTACCGTTAGATGGATTTACATCTGATTGAAGAACCGAACCCAAAGAGTGCTCATAAATAGCTCCCATTCAATCTGGAGGGAGGTAGCGAGTGGGGTGCCTCAGGGCTCGGTCCTGGGCCCTGTACTGTTCAACATCTTTATTAATGACTTGGATGAGGGAGTAGAGGGAATGCTTAGCAATTCTGCAGCTGACGCAAAACTGGGAGGGATAGCTAACACCTTAGAAGGCAGAAACAAGATTAAAAATGATCTTGACAGGATGGAAAGCTGGGCCCAAACTAACAAAATGAAATTCAACAGAGATAAATGTAAAGTTCTGCATTTAGGTAAGAAAAAAATCAAATGCACAAGTATAGGATGGAGGATCCCTGGCTTGGCAGCAGTACATGTGAAAAGGATCTAGGGGGTTGTAGTTGATCACAAGCTGAACATGAGTCAGCAGTGCGATGCAGCTGCTAAAAAGGCTAATGCAATTTTAGGCTGCATTAACAGACGTATAATCCGGATCACGAGAAGTAATAGTTCCACTCTATTCTGTGCTGGTCAGACCTCACCTGCAGTACCGTGTCCAGTTCTGGGCACCGCATTTTAAGAAGGCCATTGACAAAATGGAACGGGTTCAGAGGAAAGCGACAAAGATGGGCCTCCAAAGATGGAGGATTGGATCAGGTCCCAAACCAGAGGCATTTGCAGGGGGGTGGCTTTGTCTCTATCCCAAAGAGACAAAGTGGTTCAAATGATCTCTTTTAGTGGCCCAACTGTTGTTGGTGGAAGCAAGCCAGCTTTGGGGCTTGTAGCACAACTGGTAGAAATATATTTCTACAGTAGTTATATTTCTACCAGCTGTGCTACAAGCCTGAGGAAGGGCCCTATCTGGCCCCAGAGCTGGCTTACTTCCACCAACAACAGGTGATCCACTAAAAGAGATCATTTGAACCACTTTGTCTCTTTGGGATAGAGACAAAGCCACCCCCCTGCAAATGCCTCTGGTTTGGGACCTGATCCAATCCTCAGAAGAAGAAGAACCCATTCACTTTGGATGATGCCTTTGGTGCGTCTGAGTGAGGTGATGGCTCCCTCTCGTGGACAAGGGTAGGAAGGCTGGTTTAAAGCAAACGTGTGCTGTGCTGAGAATGTGGGCCCATGGTAAGGTGCCGGTTTGCAGCTAGCCGGGGAAACCGGCGGAGTGGCTTGCCTGCTCCTCTCCCCCTTGGAGTGCCAGCCAGTCTGATCATGCTATGGCTGGACACCCCATCACCTAAAAGACTGGCTAGACCAGGGGCGGGGAGGGAACCTCCGGCCCAGGTGCAAACTCTGCCCTGTGGCTGGGGTTTTTAATTTGGCCTCTTTACAGTCCTTGGATCTGGCCCCTGGATCCAGTCCTTCCCCTCAAGCACTGACCGAGCGAGCTCAGGAGGAGGGAGAAGAGAACTATGCTCTGAATCCTCCCCCTCCCTTCCTTCATCCTGAGCGCACAATCACCCCCGGGGCACCCCTTCCCCGACTCCTTCCCGAGCCACGGAGCTTCTGCTAATTTTCCAAGTGCCCCCCCGGTACCAGAACCAGCCATACCACAGGGCGGCCGGGGTGACCGCCTGAAGGTGGCCAGAGGCGCAATTTGTTCCAGGACACTTATGAAAAATACATGTTTCAGGGCCTGCACTGGCACCTTAGGCAGACAGGCCATAGAGGGGTAATGGCTTATGAAAAATACATGTTGCAGGGCCTGCAACATGTATTTTTCATAAGTATCCTGGGAATATGTGCCTATCTGGCCACCCTAGGCCGCCTCCGGCGCTGCTCTTTCTGGGGGTCACCCCTCTTTTCACCAGAGCAGGGTATGTGCCCCCCCCACTGCCTCCAAGTGGAGTTTCCCAAACACGACCCCCTTTAGGGCCCCACAGAGGGCAGCACCAAGCGGATAGGGACACAGGGGAAGGGCCCCCACATTTTATCTTTGTTCTTGGCCCCTCGCGTTCTAAGGTGGGCCCTGACTGGGACGGGAAAATTCCCCTCCCCCCTCCTGGTCTAGACGTTCTTTGCACAAACAAGATAGTAACAAGACCGTGCCAAGCTGAGGCCGCTCTCACAGCACCCACTGAGCTGAGACACACAAGGCACCCATCCGCGATCTGCCTGCCTGCTCTATTCCCCAGGGCCGCCACTGGTTAACTTTGGCTTAATCAATAGAAGCCAAGTCTCTTCTCATGCTCCTCGGCTTGGGATTAGAGCGACACCTGCTGGAGAAAGTGGGAAAGAGGGGTTGATAAAGGGCTTGAACGAGAAAGTAAACTCATACTTGTGAGAACCAGGAACAAGCTCTCACGAGATCTCGCTCCGGATTCTCAAACGAGAAAAATAAATTAAAAATGTTTTAAATTGCACATGTGTAAAATGGCCACCTGACTCCTTTGCACATGCACAAAATGTATTATTTTATTTTGTTGCATTTCTGACCCGTACCCTCCTGATTGCAGCAGCTTGGGGTGGCTTACAACAACTGCGTATAATAAAATGCATATAGAAATATAAAACACAATTAAATTAAAAATTCACAGTATAAAATGAGCACATAAAGGTGGAGTTAAAAAAAACTCCAACCCCCCCACCCTTCACCTATCTCCCCCACCAAAAGCCCGGTGGAACAGCCAGGTCTTGTGCTGTCTTTGGAAAGAGGGAAGGTCGGCGGCCAAGTGGACCTCCATCGGGAGGGAGTTCCACAGCCGTGGTGCGGCCACTGAGAACCCCCTCCCCATGGTTGCCACCCGAGAGACTCAGGGGACCTCGAGAAGGTCGCCCCCTGACTGATCACAGGGGCCGATCCAGGGTCAGAGTGTGAGGCGGTCCTGCAGGTAGGCAGGGTCGGGCCCGGAAGACACTGGGCAACCAGTGCAGAAGATGGAGGAGCACTGATGTGCTCACGACGGCCCGTGCCCGTAAGGAGAAGGGCCGCCACATTCTGCACCAGCTGCATTCTCCGAACCATCACCAAGGGTAGCCCCACGTAGAGCGAGTTACAATCGTCCACTCTTGAGGTGATGAAAGCACGGATGATGGTGGCCAGGTCAGAGCCCAAGATATACGGCTGAAGCCGTCGCAGCAGATGTAATTGGTGGGCAACACTCCTCGCCACAGTGGCCACCTGGGCATCCAGGCAGAGCTGTGAGACAAGGAGCCCCCACAGACTACAGACCTGAGAGACCAATGGAGGGCGAACCCCATCAATGACAGGGGCCACCACTCCCTCAGCCCCTCCCACCAGCATCACCTCCATCTTGTCAGGATTCAACTTCAGACGTCTCGCCCTCATCCAGTCCCCCACAGCCTCCAAGCACTGCGTAAGCACCAGGGCCTGAGTCAGCTGAAAATAAGAGTAAAGGTTGGGTGTCATCGGCGTACTGGTGACACTGTACACCAAACCCTCTCACGACCTCGCCTAAAGGCTGCATATACACGTTGAACAGGAGAGGGGACAAAACCGAGCCTTGCGGGACTCCACACGTGAGGTCCGGGGGAGATAACGAGCAATCCCCCAACAACACCCGCTGAGTTCTCCCATTCAGGAACAAACCGAACCATTCAAGAACAATTCCACCCACCCTGACTCGGTCCCACAAGCGAGTCACCAACATCTCGTAGTCAACAGTATCAAATGCAGCCAACAGATCTAACAGGATCAAAAGGGCTGATCTGCCTTGAATCTGATCCAACTCACGGCACAGGTCATCGACCAAGACCACAAGCGCAGTCTCGGTGCCAAAAGCCAGACTGCGAGGGATTCCGAAAACTGACACGATCCAGATGCCCCTGAAGCTGCGTAGCCACCACCCGTTCAGTAACCTTCCCTAAAAAGGGAAGGTTAGAGACCGGCTGATAGCTGGCAAGGGAGTCAATGTCAAGCAATGGTTTTTGGAGCAGAGGCTGCACCGCCTCCTTGAGGCAGCCTGGCCCTCTGCCCTCCCTAAGGAGGGCATTGACTACTTCCGCCAGCAACGGCCCCAGTGCCTCCTGGCTGGCCTTAACCAGCCAGGACAGGCATGGGTCCAGTTCACAACAGGTGGCTCTAACTGCCCCAAGGACACCTGCTGCATCAGGGGGTGACACCCACTGAAATTGATCCCATAAAACAGGACACGGTGGGGCTTCCATTACCTCTGGTTTTCCTACTGCATCAAGTGCGGCGTCAAAGTCATGATGAATTCAAGCGATCTTATCCACGAAAATGTGAAAAACAAGTCACAGTGAGCACAGGAAAATTCCATTTCCAGGCAGAGGGAGGCTGGACTGACCAGCCCCTGCACCACCCGGAAAAGCTCAGCAGGACGCGACTTCATGGATGCTAGGAGAGCAGCAAAGAATGCTTTCTTTGGTGCCTGGACAGCCACAGCATAGGTTCTTAAACTAACTCTATGCCGTAACCGGATGGCTTCAGTGCAAGTACGGCACCACCATCACTCCAACTGCCACCCTTCATGCTTCATCCCTCACAGGTCCTCCATAAACCAGGGGGACCTGCGTTGGCAGCACTCGGAGCGGACACCTAGGATCCATTCAGTCGATGGCCTCAGTCAGTGGAGTACTCCAAAAAGCTACGTGGTCATCAAGCGGACGGTCGTCGAGGTTGGAGGGTAACTCCTTGAGAGCATTCCGGAACTTCTCTGGTTCCATAAGTCTCCAAGGATGGACCAACCAAACTGGTTCTCACCTCTCCGGGGACAGATATGCTCCAGGAGACCAGCCTGAAGAAGGTAATGACCACAGCCCTTAACCAAAATGATGGCAATAACGTTGTCGCCATTTTGGTTAAGGGCAGCGTATTGCGTGTGTGCAAAATGAATGCTGCCCTGTTTTGCGCATTCACACATGGCTGCTGCCGTTAACCAAAATGGAGGCAACGCTATTGCTGCCATTTTGGTTAAGGGCAGTGGCCATTTCGTGCCTGTGCAAAACAGTCGAGTGGCCATTTTGTGCATGTGCAATTATTTTTATTTTTTAAAAAAATAAATTTTATTTTATTTTCTCTCCAAGACGAACCGAGAACCGGGATTTCAATGAGGTTTCTCACTTTTACAAGATCTCATTTCAGCCCTAATTATAATCCACAGGGCATGTGAATTTCTCCAACCCTGCGGGGGAGCCAGTGAGGAAGAGCAAAAGCTTGCATGCAGTAAGGTTTCCATTGTTGCTGGGCTTGGCTGAAATTAGCTTAAGGGAGAAAGGCCGCAGGGTATTAGTGGCCTAGCAAGGGTCTGGCTAATTGCAATTTATATCTATCTCTCTATCATGTTTGCTAATTTCATTTCTGTTTTGCCTCTCACGCCAACTGAGGTGCCTGAGAGGCAAAATAATGGGCATTTTTAGACAAGATGAAACTCCCACGAGCGGACAGTTAAAATTGCAATTAAAACGTGCGCCTACTTGCGTGTGAACGACTCTTGCACATGCTACGTGGACACTTCCATGTCTTAATCTGGTTCCTGGAATCCTCAATATTGAGGGTTCCAGAATGTGCATTCCCAAACTCTCAAACTTAAAAGATGCGGATTAATGTCTAAACGCCACTCGCTTGAGAGTGCATTTGCTCCAGTTGTCATTTTGAAAGCATTCCCATGCTCCAATGAATTGAATCCAATTGAACTGAATCCAAGTGAATGCTCCAATGGCCCCGACTGCCATTTGCTCCAATTGCCATGGCTAGAATGCGGCTTTTCGGGTACCTTGTGACTTTTTTTTCACGGGTGCTGGGTTGGGGGGGGACGTGTGATCATGGGGGATTATTGTAACCTGCAAATTTCATGCACGTGTAAAAATGCCCACAGAGACAACTCATTCATTCATTCATTCATATTTCTATGCCACCTTCCCGCAGAGGCTCAGGGCGACCACAAAAATAGAACAAAAAAGCCATTAAATTAATTTTAAAAACCTTAATACCCCACCCAATCCACCCCATACCTCCCACACAATCCCATCCCTGCCTGCCAAATGCCAGGCCAAATGAAAAGGTCTTACATCATTTCTGGAAGATGAGCCGGCTCGGGCAAAGGGAGAGAGTTCCATAATCACAGGCAGCCACTGCGACGCCTCCCTGCGCATCCTAGTTGTAAAAACATCACGGGGAGCTGGTACCTGCAAGAGGGCGTCCCCAACTGACTTCAGGGGCCGCTATTAAACAAAGGCAAACCATGCAAGTGAATTCCCATTAACATGAATGAAATGTCGTGAGAATGAATGGAAAATGAAATGGTAGTTATTAATAAAATATATTTATAAAATCATTTTCTACCCTGCCCCTCCTGCTCCAAGCAGCCCGGGTGGCTTACAACATTAAAACACATCAAATGAATAAAACCAAACAATACATTGAAAGAGAAGGCAGAGAACCAAAAACAAACAAAGACCAGAACCCCTCCCAACCCCCCATCCCACCCTACATCCCATCTCCCTCGCCAAAAGCCAGGCGAAACAGCCACGTTTGACACATACGGCAGAAGGAAGGGAGATCCGGGGTCTCCACCGGGAGGGAGTTCCACAGCTTAGGTGCGGCCACTGAGAATGCCCTCTCCATAGTGGCCCCCTGGGCCACACAGGGGACCTTGAGAAGGGGCCGTCCCGGCGGACCGCAGAGGCCACTCCAAAGCACAGAGAGCAAGGCGATCCTGCAGGTAAGTTGGGCCAAGGCCATATAAGGCTTTATAGGTCAAAACCAACACCTTGAATCGGGCCTGGCAGACTATTGGCAGCCAGTGCAGAGCCCGGAGTACCGGTGCAATGTGCTCACGCCAACCCATCCCCATAAGGAGACGGGCCGCCGCATTCTGCACTAGCTGCAGTCTCTGGACCGTCGCCATAGGTAGCCCCACGTAGAGCGCGTAGCAATAGTCCAGTCTTGAGGTAATGAAAGCACGGATGATGGCGGCCAGGTCACTATCTGAAACATACGGCCGAAGCCGTCACACCAGATGTAATTGGCAAAACGCACTCCTCGCCACAGCCCCCACCTGGAGATCCAGGTGGAGCTGCGGATCGAGGAGCACGCCCAGACTGCGAACCTGGGAAACCAGCAGGGGGCGGACCCCATCGATGATGGGAACCGCCACATCCGCTGCCCTCCCCCTCCGTTTAATCACCTCCGTCTTGTCGGGATTAAACTTCAGTCGGCTCGGCCTCATCCAGTCTCCAACAGGGCAATTTTAAACGAAAACAAAATTTAAAACAATTTTTTTTTTACAAGGAAACTGAACGAAAACGAAATTGTGCCCTCCTGCACAGCCCTAGTCTTTTAGCTCTGTAGACTAACAGGCTCGTGAACCTGCAGGTGTCCTAGCACCACCACACCACTAGAGGGGGCCAGAGTGCCCTGGACACTCTCTGGACACTGCAGTAGCGTTGTATGGAAACGAGAATGATCTCGTTACCCCTCTGGGCCACATCCATCCCATGCCATCCAGTCACTCAATCACTTAAGCCTACATTGCCCTCACTGTGTGTAATCCCAGCTTTCTCCATGGTGTTTCCTAGCCCTCTTCTCATTTCCTCTACCCTCTTTTTTTCTTTTTTCCAGATGACTTCTTCCACCAAGGTCTACTACAGCCAAACTACGCAGACCGACAGCCGCCCCCTGATTGGCTCTATCCTGCGCAAGAGGCGGGTGATGACGAAGGACGGTCGGAGCAATGTGAAAATGGAGCACATTGCTGACAAGAAGTTCCTCTACCTCAAGGATTTGTGGACCACCTTCATTGACATGCAGTGGCGCTACAAGCTGGTGCTCTTCTCAGCATCCTTTGCTGGAACCTGGTTCATATTTGGGGTCATTTGGTACCTGGTGGCTGTGTTGCATGGGGACCTGTTGGAATTTGACCCTCCGTCCAACCACACACCGTGTGTCATGCAGGTGCACACACTGACCGGGGCCTTCCTCTTCTCACTGGAGTCCCAGACCACCATTGGCTACGGCTTCCGCTACATCAGCGAGGAGTGCCCATTGGCCATCATCCTGCTCATTAGCCAGTTGGTCCTCACCACCATCATGGAGATCTTCATCACTGGCACGTTCCTGGCCAAGATTGCTCGGCCCAAGAAGAGAGCAGAGACCATCAAGTTCAGCCAGAACGCTGTAGTGGCCCAGCACAACGGCAAGACTTGCCTGATGATCCGAGTAGCCAACATGCGCAAGAGCCTTCTCATTGGCTGCCAGGTCACCGGCAAGCTTCTCCAGACCTACCTCACCAAGGAAGGTGAGAGCGTCCGGCTCAACCAAGTCAACGTGAACTTCCAAGTAGACACCTCCTCCGACAGCCCTTTCCTCATCCTCCCCCTCACTTTCTACCATGTGCTGGATGACAACAGCCCCTTCCGGGGCATATCACTGCGCTCAGGCAAAGGAGACTACGAGCTGGTGGTAATTCTCAGCGGCACTGTGGAGTCCACCAGTGCCACCTGCCAGGTGCGGACCTCCTACCTGCCAGAGGAGATTCTCTGGGGCTATGAATTCACCCCCGTCATCTCCCTCTCAGCCAGCGGCAAGTACGTGGCGGACTTCAGCCTCTTTGAGCAGGTGATCAAGGTGACCCCCCCTTGCTGCGTCCATGAGACAGTGCGGTTCGGCGATCCGGAGAAACTGAAGCTGGAGGAGTCTTTCCGGGAGAAGTCAGAGAAGGAGGGCAGTCCCCTGAGTGTCCGGATCAGCAATGTTTGACTTCCCCAAGACCTTGGGGCAAGGCCAGTCTCACAGGAGAATAACTATGGATTCCCTTTCTTAGCTCTTTTCTCTTCCTCTTCCTTCTTTGTCCTTTCCCCTTCTCTCTCAAGTCTCGCAGTGCAGCTCAAAAGGACCCATTTCACATCAGCAGATAGAGCAGTGGGCAGGACTGACCCACAGCCCCCTGCTTGGGTGACCCACAGGACTGGGCAATCAGGATACAAAGCCTCCTCCTTCTGCTGCTGCTGATCGTTTTTCTTCCCATTCCTTTGGTTATTTTCAACAGAACACAAACCAGTGGCAGCACCGTTAATGGGGAACCGTTGGCCTACGGTTCCCTAGAGGCAGCTGAATGCAAAATCGGCAGGACTACACCTTCCAAGGGCCGAAGATAACCTTCCAGTTTTTAAAGTTTGCCTCCCTAATTAGCACAACCTATGACCTAATCCCCAGCTAACATGCAAAAACTTGACAGACACAGACGGAAGTGGCACCAAGAGAACTAGATCATGCTGTTGAGAGTGTCACCTCCTTTCCCGCACCAGGATATAGAAGTTTCCCATGCGCTGCCAAACTGGACCAAGCCAGCGGGTTCATCTAACCCAGGATTTTGTCTCCACTAGTTACCAGTAGCAGATGCTTCAGAGCAAGTGGGAAGGAGTTTCTAGAGCAGGCAGATCTAGAATTATCTACTTAAGTTTCCTCCTAGCCTTCTGCTAGAGGACAGACATCTTCCTTTTAAAACTTTCCTTTGCATTTCTTTGTGACGTCCAACTCTGATTTTCCACCCAGCTAAATCCTCGGCCTTGGCATTATCCTGTGGCAGTGAGTTTCACAGGTTAATTACAGGGGGTGGAAGCATTTCCTTTGGTCAGCTTTTAATTGTCTGTCGGCTGTGTCCTGGGAGATCACAGATGAAGATGCCAGGACACAATGGGCGTGACTTCTGTTCTGCCAGCTTAAAATATCTTCCTGAATCAAAGCAGTGCACTCTGTGTCATCCTGGAAGACTCACTGGTTTGTCCTTGAAATGCTGGGAATTCCCCTTGGAACTGTGCAGAAATTTTAACCCCTTAGGGAAAGGTTGATTTTGTATTCAGTTTTCATGCAGTTAATGGCCAACGGGGGTCGTTGGGAGATGGTTGGCTCCCATGCTGCATGCTGAGAAATGGGCTACAGCAAAGACAGGACTAAGACATTCCTGTTCCACAGCCAGGACTCCGACAACCTTAGCGAAAGGAGACTCCCCACTATCTGAAAGCCGTATAGGGTCAATGACATAGGTCTGAGTCTCTCGTCTCATTCAGCAGCACTGACAAAGTCTGGACACGCAGACACAGACAAGGACAGAGAGTCCTGTGTTTAAGCAACAGCCACGGGAGTCTGGAAATAATACAGACTCTCTCTCTTGTGCCCATCCCTCTCCACTGTACCCTGGGCACTCCCTGGGCACTGTCTGCGTCTCTGACCCACCCACATTTACCTCCTCTCAGAAAAGACCTGCTGGAAAATTCTCAACATCAGAAATGCTGAATCAAGAAGCCGAGATTATGGGAAATTCGATCCATGCTGAAGAATTGCTTATCCTTGCTTCACCCCCGGCTTCTGGCTCTGGATCGTTTCTCCCGCATTTCAAGAGTCAATGGGGTACACAGAGTAGGGTGCGAGATGGAACATTAAGATGCCTTAATATACTAACCTGCAACACTCTGGCCTAGCACTAGGGGGAGCTTGCCAGCTGCAGCCAGTTGTATTCTGGGCCACTCTGTAGCTGTAACTAACGTCGACTTAATTTTGCCAGTGTCTTAAAGGCCGTTTTGTTCTTTGCAACAGGTTTCTTTTAAAAGAGGGGGGAAATCACTTGGCAAAATAGGTATAGCTACAAATGTTAAGACCTTGAGCAGGCGTGAAGCATCTTTGCTCTCCCAGGGGACACTTTGAAAATTAGTACAAACTTCAAGGGCTGTGTAGAAATTTGGGGGCAGGGGGGCTAAGGGGGGCATTCAGGAAGAGGAGGGTCTGAGCCATAGACCTGTCCCCTATCCTCGAATGCAGGCCCTCATCGTTATTCCCTTCTCCTGAACTCACTCTTTCAGTGCTCGGGGGTAGGGTCTGGATCTGCGGGCCAGATCCAAGAACTGGGAAAGGACCAAATAAAACACAGCCGTGGGCCCGGTAGGAATCGGGGGCGAGGGCACTTAAAGCCTTTTCCCTTCCAGGGGCCACTTAGCAAATGAGCACCAGCTCCAAGGGCTGCAGAGAAGCTGGAGGTAGAGCTGCATAAGGGGTGGTTTTGGGAACAGATGGGTCCCAATCATGGATCCGTGCCATTGATCCAGCTCCTAACCTTGGGTGCACTGCAGGCCCTCATCTCCGCTCCTCGGCCCGAAGCTTAGGCTTTCAGGGTTTTGCGGGAGGAACTGGATTTGGGGGCTGGATCCAAGAACTGGAAAGGGGGGCCAAATAAAAATGAGTCATGGGCTGCATTTGGCCCCTGGGCCTGAGGTTCCCGTCCCCGGGCTTCAGGGCTGGGCTAAGGAAGACGAAGACCTGGATAACGGCTCTGTCCCATCCCCTGCCCTCATCTTTGCTCCCATCCCCTGAGCTCACTCTTTTGGTGCTTGAGGGCAGGGACTGGGTCCAGAGGCCGGGTGCAGGAATTGGAAAGAGGGTGGAAAGGAAAACCGGTCATGGGGCCAGATTTCTCCCACAGGTTTACAGGTTTCCTCACCCCCCTGCCACATTTTGGCCTGTCTCCCCCACATTTTTAATAAGCCATTTCCCACAAATGGTTTTAGGGAGTGATCTATTGCATGGCAGCTGCTTGCCGTTTTTCCGCTAACACTGCCGCCAAACAATGTTTAATTCACTAAACTGACGGTATTGTATCCAAACGCTGAAAGAATCCCAGCCTTGCTTCTCCAAAGCCTGTTATTTAGCGGAGTGACAGTAATAGGTCTCTCGCAGAGTAGGTGGGCTGTTATTGTTTTAATGAGGTAAGGAGTTGCCATTCAAAGCTAGGCAGGTAAACACTTAGAGGGTAAATATTTACACGCTAGGCTGTTACAGTTGTGAGCTATCCTGACAGGGTATTTTTTGTTGTTGTTGTTAATACAGCGAGCATGATGGATTAGAAAATCTCCAAGGAAATAACAGCGGTTGAATACTTTCAAAACTCAACAGCTCACGAGTTTTATTGTTAAACTCTCCAGAAACACCAGCAAGGCTTTAATCAGGTTCTACCACAGAGAAACGGCACACAGAACACAAGCAACATTATTGTTTCCACAGCACTTTCAGTGTTCAAAGTGCTTTGCAGTCATTATCTAGCTCACCCTCCCAACATCCCTGCATCGTAGGTCATAGTTGTTCCCATTTTACAGATGGGGGAACTGAGGCTGAGAACGAGTGACTTGGCCAAGGTTACCGAGTACGTTTGTGGCTAAGACAGGCTCAGAACTCTGGTCTCCCAACTCCAACACCTTATCCATTAGGATATGCTGCCTGCTCACACATGTTAGCGCTAAGGGAGGAGGATCATGACCCAGGGACAGGGCTAGGCCTTCCAATCTGTCAGCTCTTACTTGGCCCTGGAAACATAATGTGTTTTCCCCCCTTTCACATTTTGTCAAGTTAAATTTTCCTGCAAAGACAGGGTTTCAATGCTGCTTTCCCAGGTCCAAGGCCGGTAGCTTGACCACTAAACTAGACTGGCTTGCAGCAAAGGAGCCATTAAATTGCATTGGCAGAAAGGCATTATGGAAGCCTGAACGAATCCTCCCACAAATCTGACTCCAGGCACCCACCTCTCACCGCTGAGACACTTCCCTGACAGTCAGCTGTTTTCCCCACCTTCCCATCGCCCAACGCCTCCCAGGGACCCCCTTGCACTGCCGTGTGGGCTCTTGCAATGCCACGGGGGGAGTGCTCCTCTTGTCCACCGATCTGCTGGAGTCAGCCATGCTCCCGTCCCTGAAAGCCCCAGCGGGACGTGGCCTCATCAGGGGAGGAGGCCACTCTTGCTCTTGTCTTTGCCAAGATCAGCTGTGGATGGCCCTAGGGTTGTCACCTCTGCAAACTTTTAAGGAACACTTATGAAAAATACATGTTGCAGGGCCTGCATTGATGCCTTAGGTGCCAATGCAGGCCCTGCAACATGTATTTTTCATAAGTGTTCCTTAAAAAATTGCAGAGGTGGCAACCCTAGATGGCCTACAGGCCAGCATCGAGGGATCTGCAGAACCCCTTGCTGCCACCACGTGGAGGCCGCTGCCCGAAACTGAGGATCTAATCCTGTCCAATCCTGGACCCAGATTACTTTCAAGCCTCTGTGCAGCAACTGAACCAATCCCCCTTCTCCCTCTGCCGGCTCATTTGCATGTTTGGAACCCATTGGTTGGGAAGCTTCTTCAGGAGGCTCTCTCTGCATACGTTATTAGAACAGACTTTGCCAAACATTTTGCACTGATGGAAAATGGTCAAACCTCAACGTTTCTCACAAACCACCTCGCACATGCCCCCTACCCCATCTCAGCAAAGACTGAAGCCAGTTTTGCTGCGCCCATGACCAGTTCCGCAAACCTCCTGCCCTGATTTTGTGAACTACCAGTGGCCTTCAGACCCTAGTTTGAACTATTTCAGTTCTCAAATAGTACAGGCCCATACCCAGAAGTCAGTTCACTTTGCACTGACAGCTCCCTACACACACACACACACACACACACACATTTGCATGTGCATTGACCCACAGCAGTTCACATGCATCTCTCCACCCACATATGCATGTCAACACATGCACAAACCACATTGATTTCTTACAGGGAAAATGTCCCAAGTGACATAATATCAAAGAGAAAGAGGGAAAGTTTCTGTTCCCCGTATAAATAAGTCACTTTAGAACGACCCAGAAACATGCATAACTTTGGTGTGTTCCATCGGATCATGAAGCAGCAGCATCCAAAGGGGGTAATGCTGTTTCTGTTATGATTAGTAATAGGTAACCATCGAGTCTGCATTATTTCTGTAGGGACACACCAAATCTTTCTCTTTCTGCGTAAGCTGACATACATACATATTCCTTGCATATCTCTATAAGTATTGTATTATGTTGCAGAGCGAGAGAGAGTATCCATTATATATGAGGGAGAGAGATTGTGTATTTCTATGTATACTGAAATGATTAGATGATAGATAGATAGATAGATAGATAAACCTGAGACCCAATGTGAGTCTGGCAGGATCCAATTGGTCCTGTTGAGGCCAGGCCAAATTAGGTGCATCATCTACCCAAGTTTCCCAGGCTTGGACTGAGAGAACCATACAAAGCAGTCCATCTCGGAGCTCCGAGGGGGATGTTGGGGAAACACCTAGCCTTGCCCCTCTTCTGATGTAGACCTACCCCTTTTTCCAGTGTAACCCCACGCCTTATGGCGTGTTGTGATGCTCAAGGGGTGTGTGTGTGTGTCACATCAGGTATGAACTCCAAAGAGTCCCGCTGTGTCTGGCCTGGGTCAGGCCCATCACAATTGGGTTTGGATCCACATGGATTTTTGACCCACACCGGTCTCCAAAAGCTATTGCACTGAGGTTCTACATTCTATTCAATCCACCCAAACTCATCTCTGGTTATAAAGAATTGTAACTTAAGACTGTGTTCCCATGAGCAGTTGATAAAAGATTAGTAGGAACCAAATCAACAGAGTGGTGAATGAAGGTGTTATTGCCTCCTCTTGTGAACATACACCGCGGTTCACATTGGATTGATACATTTGCAATGATAACCACAACAACTCGAGCTTACTTTGGTGTGAGTAGGAGGCTGAGGAAAGGCAGGTTCACTACTGCAGCACTTGCAAACTCAAGGGGGAAGAACATGGGGCGACATCTGTGCCAGTTTCCCATGGTTCTGTTGTGTATGCTCCTGGAATCACTATTTACACAAGAACATGCCACCTCCATGGGAGACACCTAGTTGGGTAAAAGGATGAGAAAGGAGTTTGGGAGACCATCTGAGCAGTCCAAGTCAACAGGGGTGATCAGAACCTTATCTGCTCCAATAAAGTTGGAGACGAGTTATTTTTGCTCTTGGAAGGCCAATGATTTTCGCTCTTGGGAGGCCTTCAAAGCCAGCACCGAATATGGGAGGTTGTGACTGTGGAGAGTCCATGAGAATGAAGCCGCTAGGGTCAGGCTAAACAGAATTGTGGGTCACTGGATGCTGATGGTGAGAAGTCTTCTGCTCCATGTAGGAGCCATATTTTTTTGTAGAGTTGAGCTAGTTTCTTACAGGAACGGAGTTTGAAGTGACATAATGTAAAGAGAGAAAGGAGAGGATCATTCACTCTCCATATAAAATAAAATCTATTCAAATATATAAATATATAAATAAATGAAATATATATATATATCTTTATTTTATTAGGGAAAACTAACAGAACCACTGAGCACTTTGTGGTTGGAAGGTTGAGGAGTAGATGTCTAACAGGGCAAGTCAAAGGCCAAATTCAAGTTGGCCACCAATTTTTTGACATTTCTGGAAATTTCAATGGAAAAAAAAATCAGAGCAATGTCACAGAAATGTAAAGTTCCAAGGAAAACGTTCATCGAAAGTTAAAACTTCAACAGGGAATTTTGTCAAACTTTGTGGAAACAAATCCAAGGAAATTTGGTGAAATAGTGAGATTTTATTGATATCTCCTTTAACATCATCCAGTTTTGACACTGAATTGAAAATTTTCCTTCACATTTTGAAACTTCGATGAAAAATATTTCCTTGGAAGTTTGACACTTGTGACAAAAAGTAGCTGGTATCCAGAAACGTTTTAGTTGAAATGGTAGTAAAGACATTTTACAGACATTTCCATTATAAAAAAAATAATCAAATTTTGCAATTTGAAATTTGAAAATTCAATCCAAAATGTTGTGGCTGAAGTGTTGAAATTTGACATTCCTTCCAAAATGTTCTTAAAATTTGACAATTCCATTTAGAAATTCCAGTGAAATTTGGACCCCAAAACAGGAGGACGTTTGTAGCAAAATATTCATAATTCCCCCATTTTTCAATCAACATTAGAGCAAGTACCAAGTTTGTACAATGAGCAATTACAATGTGAAGTGGGGGGGGGGAATGTGATTGTTTTAAGGCTGTCATCAATTGAGAGGGGCTGATGTGCTTGTAACCCTAGGATCAAATCACCCCAAAGAAGTTAAACTCAGGGTGATTTCAGACGTTACGTTTGTCTGAAATCACCACAGTCAACCTCAGTCAACCGCGGGGGGGTGGGGGGGTGAACGGAGGTGAACGGCTGTTTGCGTGCATCCAGATGTTCACCTCAGTCAACCACCCCCCGCAGTGAATCTAACCACACTTGGGGTGATTTCAGACGAGACGGGGTGGCATTCGCCCCGTCCTGGAATCACCCTTCTGATTTCCCGCCGGAATCAGCCCGTCATGTCCAACAGACGTGCCGTCTGATCCCGGTGGTGAATCGGGGAGGGGGCGGGGCCGAGCGGCACAACGTGCGGCCGCACAGCCCCGCCCCCTCACACTCCTCCACCGCCCGCCCTCTGGGGAGACGGGCAGGCGCCACGGCCAATGCGGCTGCAGCGCCCGCCCAAATCGACCACGGTCCAGAATCTCGCGTCCGTGGTTGCTGTCCAGACGAGACGGGCCCCTTCATCACAGCGGGGAATCACGTTCACCACACGATCGGCGCCAACCCCACCGATTGCGTGGTGAATGTGATTCCCCGCTGCAATTGAGCGTGGCTAACATCTGGGGGCCGTGGTTTGGCGGTCCCCACAGCCGGGGGCGAAAGGGGGAACGTCTGTTGGCTCCCCCCTTCACCCCCGGCCGTGGTCCGAACCACCCCATGGCCCGTGGTGAAAGCGCCCGGCCGTAACATCTGAAATCACCCTCCGTTCAAAAAATGTCAACTGGCATTTACCATGGTCACCCACTTCCAGTAACAGAACAGATCTGGAATGAATTTGTAATTTATATTTGTTAATTGAATTTGAATATTCATTTACTGAAACAAATACACAAAATCAGATTTGTGGTTCCAGTTAAGTTCACAAAATTTGTAATTTTGGCACTTTTTTCTTGTTATTTGATACTCGAGTGGTTTGGATTTGGTGGACTCAACTGTTTGGCATGTGGGTACATCATGGGATGTGGGTTATCCGATGAAGAGTTCACAATCTTCAGAACAAATCACTGGATGACAAACTATGAATAATGAACCTCTAAACTTTTCAATCTGGGCAATTAATTAGATTTGATTCCAGCCGTTGGAATATAGCACATTTGATGACATTTGAAATCTGCTTTGAATATTTGCTTTAATATGAAACTCAAATCTCATTCATACAACACCCTTCCCCCCCTTTGCAAACTCACCACTTGTTGCTTAATCTGTGTTTGCCTTGCCCAGTAGCAACACATTCACACAGCTGCTGGTTACCCTATTTTCCAACAGCCCACCCTTTGCAGCAGGTGGTAGAGAACTCATCAAAGGAGCACAGAAGTGGAAAGGATTTCACACAGTGCTCAGAATGTGGATTTGGGGCACTACCTAGTCTAAGTAAGTGTTGTGTGAATGACTCCTAAGAGCATATTCCTAGCTAAAAAAAATTCCCCCAGCCTCCAACTAGTTTGAATTCCAGGTGAAGACTCAATCATCAATATACCCAAGTTCATGTCTGTGGGTGCACTTCTCAGAGGCATACATGGAGGCGCTTTTGGGAGCTGTACAGAAGAGAGAGCTTTTGCCATTTAATGGTTCCAGATGATAATCAGACAGAAACCTTGGAGACACTGCTACACCTTTTATTTCCTACGTAATCATGCTTCACACTTTTTAACAGATCCTCTACTTCAGGGTGAGCTCTGCCATCTATAATACAAGATTACCAAGGCAATCCGACTTCTTAGTATGATTCATCTGGTAGACCAGTTAACCAAGGCAATAACCCTAAAGCTTCTCCTGCTTCTAAGTCCCCTGCCTTTGCAGTTTCCCTGCATGGAAATGCATCCCATTCTTGAGCTTCCTGCTTCTTAAAGCAAAGCCAATCTTGCTAATTTAGTTCACCTGTCTATTAACACATTTGTTTGCAAGTTAATTTTTTCCCCCAATTATCACCTGTTAATTATGTACTGTACTGAAATATTTTATATATATATATATATATATATATAAATATATATAAATATATATATAAATAAATAAATAGGGAAGAAAATATGTTTTTATCAATGGCAAAAGACTTGGCACTAAAAGTCTGGTTTTATGGGGGTAGCGGGGGGAGAAGGAAGGGGAAATGTTCTCTCTTATTTTTTGTTTCTCTGTTCAGTAAAAAAACAAAAACAAAGCTACTAAATAAAAAAAATTCAGATTTTAAAATCTCCTTGGAACCTGCCTTTTCATTTATGCTTTCAAAACAGAGGAAAAAGGCCTGGTTACATTTTCATTTGCATGGGGGCCTGGATCACACAAGTCCAGAGCTAGCGTTTCCATGACCCCGTCGCCGTAGTGTCCGACAGAGGGGGCGGAGGCGGAGCCACATTGGCAGGGGTAGGAGCTGTCTAAATGCTGATGTCACAAGGCTCTACCTGTTGGAAAGGGGGCAGGGCAAAGGAGCTGTCATGCTGCCACTTTCTAGCATAACCCAGCCTGCTTACAGAGTGTCATGATGCTCCAGAGAGGCGTGGCATTTCAGCCCAACCCCAATGCAGTGAGCTATGAGAGAATCCACACAATGTCATCTATCAGAGAACCTACACAGGAGATGACATGTCTGGAGTGGGGGGGGGGGGGGAAAGCTTTATTGTTAGCGAGAGATCTGTGTGCACGGCCTAGATCTCTTTCAAGGGGGTGGGAGTTCAAGGCCAAGCAACTGGGGGAAGAGCTGAGAGGACTTTGAATCAAAGACTGGCAAGACAAGGGTTATTCTATGGATTTGTGATTCCTTCTATTTTTATTTTTTTAGATTGCTTTTTAAAAAAAAAGTTTGATTTCTTCAGCCCAGCTTCAAAGTTAGGTGATGGGCTATCTTAAGTTTGCATTAAAATCACACCAATTACATCACCTATGTAAATTTCAGGCAAATAACGCTCCACCCTGTCAGTGATGAAAATCTCCCTCTTGCTAATCCATCCACCTCGGCAGCTCGGTTAAGAGGGCAGCTCTGGGACGTGGGCCTCAGCGATAGAACAGCAGCACAGCCGACTCGGTTAACTCCCTGGAAGCGCTCCAGTCCTTGTGTGCCCCGTAGCCATTCCAGTCAAAGCCGGTGAAATCGCCACACTGCCGTGGGCTGCCTTCTGCAAAAAAACCTCCACCACCAATGCAGTGCTGGGGAGGGGGAGGACAGAAGAAGGAACAGATAGATATAGAGAGCAACTGTGTGACGGCACAGCGTTGGGGTCCCATGGGGTAAGCTTTTATCTGGAGCAGGCAGGGCTACATTAATGGGGGTGGGGCCATGCAGCGGTCACACCCCTTTCTGATGTAAGCCCGCCCCTTACAGAACATCATGTCATGACACTCATTAGGGGGTGGAGCCACATCAGAAAGTGGGTAGGAATGTCTCTGGGGTCTCAAGGGCCGCTAGCCCAGCTCTCTGCATCGACACAGGATTCACCACACCCCAACCCACCCAAAAAATCCATCTGACAAGAAACAGAGCCTAGAATGTGTGCTCCCAGAAGCCCCAGTTTCTCTAGGCTACTGGGGACACCCCTGGCTGACGTGGGGATGGTGGGGATTTCCCCCAAGAGTCTCTGGGTAAAACCTGGAGAGGTAGAGACCACTGAGCCCTGCACCACAGCTGCTGAAGAGGAGCAGCCCACAACCACTTGGAGAAACGCCCTCTTGCTTCTATTTTGTGAGGCTTTGTAACACACATGGTCTCCAAAAGGGATGCAACGGCATGCTGGGAAATTCATTCGCATTCACATTTTGCATCATTTGTAGGATTTAATTAACTTGTTTACTTTAGTCTGCTTTGCACAATCTGGATTTTCTACTTTTAGAAATTGGGTTTCCGAGAACACATGGGACCCTGGGCTAGTCCTTCCATGTGGAATGTAGAGAGGAATGATTGATCTTTGGCTCTATACTCTACACAGCAGCAGCCTAGGTTCAGGGGAGCTGCGAGCTCAGAATGATGCTTGCTCGTAGCTGCCCTAAACAGCCTGGGGCCAGCTTGGATCCAGCTATGGCAGTTGTTCTAAGGCAGTAGCAGCAACGTGCCAGCAGTTCAGTCTTAGAGACACAATTTTCTAGTGGGACCAAGTCCCTTTAATCTCAATGGACGAGAGTTACCACTGTTGTCAAGAAAACTAGCCAGTTCTCCCATACTCCCCTCTAGACAGATACTCACATGCTCCGTGTTGCAGCCTGTGACTTTCACACCAGAGCACAGAGCCATGGCTGCTTTCTCCTGATTAAACACTCGGAACTGGATGAAGCCAGCAACAAATTCACCTGGGGAAATGGGAGAAGATAATTTGCCATGAAGATATGCACGAGAGAGGGAAGGAGCAGAATGCAGACCAGTCCCTATGTCCCAACCCCTTGCTGATGTGGCCGTCTCCTGCTACTCCCAGAAACTCTGATTTCTCCCCATTAACAAGGGTTCCCCAGGCCAACCTGGACTTTCCCTGGAGTCTCCAAGTCAAAATCTGGAGTCTCCAGGCAAACCTATGAGAGGTGGCAACCTTAGGAACTGGTGGACCTCGAGGAAAGATATAAGCCCTTTCACAGCCAAGAAATCCCATCGACTTACACTTTCATCCAACCCCCCACAGCCCCACCTTAGGAAGCGAGGTGGCATTACTTCAGATGCACAGACCCATGGGTTCTAATGTAGAAGCCCCGCCCTCCCAGCTGAAATCAGATGGCACTGATTGTAAGTGGGAAAGCAGGGCACCATCTTTCCTCTCTCAGTACTGAGACTCACCTCGGCTATTGGGAGAGAAGTAATTGGCGGATTTCTCGGCGTTGCCCAAGTCATAGACGATGGGCTCAGCCGGACCGTTGTTCACCTTACAGCTGCCAATGCCATATTTCACTGGGTATTTCTGAAAGGAAGATGCAACATCATCAGAATCCAAGGGGAGCCGCTGTTACTGCTTCTCCGAGCTGGCAGTTATGCAGAGTCTGCTCCTGAGAGCCCTACTGGGGCGAGAAATCCTGCTCTCCGTGGAATGCAAACAGAGCTGCTTCAGGCTCCACCCAAGCGCTGGACCGAGAGCAATCCTGCTTCAGATGGGGTTAACCTTTACATCTTGGAGCACCTACTTTGCCAACTCATGCTCTAGGCCAGGACTGGGGCTGGCATTGTTGCCACTGATCAACTGGCACTACCAATCATGACCTGCCCATGATGATTAGGGGTGTGCATGTTGTTTTTTTTCATGATTACAACGATAACAATAATTTCCATCATAATTACTGCAATAACGAAAACGACAATCGATAGTAATGACAACGATAATGAAAACAACAATGTCGTTATTATTAGTGCTGTGGCAGTTGGGTTTGGGAGGGAAAATGTGGAGAGGGGAGGAGGGAGCAGACATCTCGGAGCCCTAAACAGGGGTGAACTCTTGAACTGAGCCTGTGTTGGGAGGGGCGAGCAGCTCCGCAGTATCTGATGGATGTATCGCTGGCCAATGAGCAGCACAATCAGGCCCCAGCAATCTCACGGCACTCTGTGATTGCTCAATGCCTGTTGCCTCCCACAACCAATCAGGGGGCTGTGGGGGAGGGCACTGCAACCCTTTATAATGGAAGGGCCAGGCCTTTTCTCTCTGTTCTGTGAGAGCTCTGCTTGTCAGGTTGCGTTTTACAGAACTGGTGCTTGCACACAAAAAATCCTCCCTAGCCCTCATTGTATTACCAAGTCCTTTCCTTCCTCATACCCTACATTTTACCTTCTCCCTTTCCCTGCCCTTCTCCCCCCTGTATATTATAGATAGACAGGTAGTATAGATTAGATATAGATATATATTATAGACATATAGATTAGAATAGAATAGTTATATAGATAATTGATTAGATAATAGCTAGTTTTCCTTTTCCCTTTCCCTGTAGATTTAGAGAGATATTACTTGTGTACATATGTAGAGAGTTTAGATATTATATAGGTATTTAGGCTAGTCTGTTTTATTATATATACTATGTTATAATATTAGAGAGAGAGAGAGAGAGAGAGAGCATCTTATAATATATAATATGTCTATCTTATTTTTTGTAACGTGCCAGGCACCATCGCTGGCGCTATGTAAATAATTAAAATAATAATTATAATAATAACTATACTACTACTAATAGTAATAATAATATAGAAATATATATAAAGAGAGATATAGATATTATGTTATCAGAATTAATACCGATACTGATACCAAAAATAAAATCTTCGTTTGAAACGATACCAATAATGACAACTATAACAAAAATGACATTGTCGTTAATAACGATAATGAAAATGACAATGAAAAACGGAAATGACATGGGGGCCTGGTGCACTCCCCTAATGATGATGCTCTGAAGTGGGCAGTGCTGTGTCCCGGGGCGGAGCTATAATAGGTTCAGCCCCCTCCCGACTCTCCTGTAGGGTGGCCAGATATGCAAATGTTAGAGGACACATGAGAAATACAGGTTGCAGGGCTGCCTTGGAGCCAGTGCATTAGTTCCAGTGCGGCCCTGCAACCTGTATTTCTCATGTGTCCTCTAAAATTTGCCTATCTGGCCACCCTACTCACATGCCCTCCCCTGCCTCAGTGACCCCCCCAGTCTTCCCTGCCCAATTCTAGCTTCTGCTTTCCAACCAAGCTACACGCCGCCCCTGTCAGAAAGACGAGGGGCAAATGGACTCTTCCACTGCTTTCTGATCTAACCCCGCCAGCTTCACAGCATCATTGGGCAGATCTTCCCCATATGGGCAGGGTTTCCCCAACTGAAGAACCCAGTTGGGCCTAGGCAGAAAGTGCACCCAGATGGGACTGATCCGACTCTGCTCTCCTCTCCCCTTCCCGTCCAACACAAACTCCTTGTCCTCATTGTCAAGGCTCTTCAGGGCCTTGCTCATTTCCCACAAACATTTTGCTCCTTGCTGCTATCCCTCTCACCCGCCCAAGGGTCTCCTGCTTCCATCCTAACCCAACTGTGTCCCTTCTCCCACGATGGAACTCCATCCCTAACACATTCATTCTGTTCCCTTCCTTCAACTCTCGCCTGAAAACCTACCGCTTCCATCAGGCTTTCCCTAGTTCCTCACTCCCATCGATACCGCCTTACCCTTCAGGATTCCACTCATCCCCATGTAACTCAGCTAAGCACAGACTTCGGTGCTTCTCAACCTTAGGAATGCTGTCCGGGGCATGAGGGTCAGGGGGCTGAAGGGAAGGACTAGGGCAGCTGACAGAGGACAAACCTGGGGCCTAGAGAGGGGTAGCAATGAGGTAGGTAAGGGAAGACCTCTCAGCCATTCTCCCATCTGAGCAGGGCCGGTGCTACCATTAGGCAACTGAGGAGGCTGCCTAGGGTGCCAATTTGAAGGGAGGAGCTATACTATTCCTAATCAAGCTGTCCGTGCTGCCACCACCGGTGATAAGCTCTGTGCTGGATGGGACAGGAAGGGACCTTCCAATTTGCTGCCCTAGATGGCCTTGCCAATACACTCTGCACTGGATCGGGGATAGGAGAGGTGGTCTCTAGGGGGCTGCCCCCCAATCCAGCTTTCGCTGCCACTTCTCCTGCCCCTGATCCAGCTGTTGCTGACGCTTCTCCCCTAAGCTGAAGGGGGCACCTCTCCCATCCCCAATCCCAGCCTGACTACCAGCCTGTTGGCCTGTTCGTCGGGGCCTTTGGGGGAGAGGGGGGAGAGGACTGGAAGCAAGAGGAGTCCAAGAGATCAAGGCTAGGAAACACAACGGGGTCAAGACAAGCAACTCACGCAAACCACCACCATAGGCTAGAGGGATGGGGGCAAGAGAAAGGGAGAGGACGAGGGAGTGGGAGCAGAGTTAGAACACCGGTAGCGACAACAGTAAGGACAGAGGATCACGGGGCAGGTCTTCCTTCCCCCAAATGGCCTTGAGTATTGACTGGTGGCCAAACAGGAAGTTGGGAGACAGGACTAAAGCAAATGGGACACAGCTAGGGGTGGCCAGAACTGCGCCTTTGACAGGACACTTATGAGAAATACAGGTTGTAGGGCTACACTGGAACCAATGCATTGGCTCCAATGCAGCCCTGCAACCTGTATTTCTCATAAGTGTCCTGTCAAATGTGCATCTCTGGCCACCCTAGGCCCAGCTGGGTTCATTAATGGGTGTGGCATGGCAAGGATTGGGAGAACATGGGGAGAAGGGAATTGGACTGATGTCAGGCCTGAGTGGTCAGTGGTGTTAGCGGTCAGCAGTTTGAGACCTGGGCCTGACTGACACCTGCCTCTTGCTCTGGTGCCATCACTTGCCTCTTGCCTCCCTCCTCTTGTCCAGTCTAGACTTAGAGGTGTAGTTAGTTACCATGGGGCTCAGTTAAGCCTGGACTCTAAGGGGCTTGAACACCGCTAGGAAACTTGCAGTGTGGGCAAACACTCCAGCCCCACCCACTCTGAAAATGTCCACTTGCAAAGGGCCCCACCAAGAAGGAAGTTTTCAGAGTGGGTGGGGTGCTGGCCCTGCTGACTCTGAAAACGTCCTTCTTGGTGAGGCAGCTGCCACCCTGGACCTGGGGGGCATCACTTGGAGCCAGGGCAGGACCACCACCTTTGCAGGGGGAGGCTGAGGCTGGGGGGGAGCCCCCTTGGGATGGCTTCTGTTCAGGGAGACTGAAGACCCCCTTGCCCTTAGGGGAGCCCATAACTGGGACCTGAGTTCAGGCCGATCACAGGCTGTTTTGACACAAGCATTAATCCAAATTAAGTGGCTCTTAATGCAGATTAAGTTGATCGTGTGAACACTTTAGTTTGAATTAATGACCCCAGATTCAAAATTTAAACCGGGTTCTGGAAACCTAATTTCTGAGGATTTATTTTAATTCATGGATTAAGCTCAGTCCAAATTAGTGATCGTGTGAACAATTAATCCGGACTGAGGCCCAAGCACCATAGAGTGCTGCAGATAGACATGTCTCCCCTCTAGCCATCCGTATCTCTATGGTAGCCTGCAGTTTTTTCCAGTAGTCTCTGCTTGGCAAGCCAATTTTAAAATCCACCATGGTGATTTTTAAAAGCTAAAGTGAAGACCCCTCCATTTTGCAAGGTGGCTGCCTTATCGGTTGCTGTCACTGTACTCCCAGAAATCAGAGCGGAAGAGGACACTGAAATCTGGTTGCCCTGCACCATGGGATTTTGCAGTCTTCCTTGTGACTCTGAATCCAGAATAACCTGTTCACACTGCAAATCAGGATTAATTCTTATTCCCGATTTAAAATGATTGTGTAAACAGTTACTCCTGAATAATAACCTCAAATTAATGGATTTGGATTAAAAACTAATTCAGATTATCTGTGATTGCATAAAAACAGACAAAGTCTTGCTACACCACCATCTAGATTGTAAGTCCCTTGGAGCAGGGACCTGTCTCTAACCATAAATGTGCAGTGTCAGGCATATTGCTGGCATCATCATAGACCCACAGAAATGTTGAAACTACCTAATCAAATATTTGGGCCCCTCCTCCCACACAACCAGGCCCCTCCCCGAACATGCCTTTCCCCAAGCTCTTCGCCCCCGTTACCTGGTAGAGTCTGAGAAGGTTCCCTCCATGGAGGGATAGGAAGCCGGTTTCCGTATGATACCTCAGAAGGGCTGAGTCTTTCCATTCCCGCATTGGGGTTTTGTTAGGTACGTGCCAGATGGCCAGGTCTCGAGCCTCAAGGTCATAGTAACCAGGGTTCTAGAAAACCAGAAGTTAGGGTGAGAAAAATGAATGCTTAAAAAAACAAAACAAAAAAAAGCCCTTCAGATTGGATTTCATACATCGAAGATGCTAAAGAGGCTTAAATGCCTTCTCTAGAATTGCTGAAATAATTGAGTATGTTTAGCCTAGAGAAAAGAGGACTAAAGGGGGACACGAGAGCAGTTTTCAGATATCTGAAAGGATGACACACACAAAAAGATGGCAAACTTTGGTTCTCCACTGTCACAGAAGCGAGAGCAAAGGGGAATGGGGTCAAACTGCAGCAAGAGACACTTTGGCTAAATATTAGGGAAAAACTTCCTAAGTGTAAGAACCGTTGGGCAATGGAATAAGTTGCCCAGGGATTTCGCCTGTCTCGAAAATCTTGTTGAGAACAGGCTTCTCGACAAGATTTTCTTCTTTCCAGATTTTCACGAGATTCTCGCCAACCACGAAATAGCCAAACAAAATGGTCAGTGCGCGTGCAAAAATGGTCACCAGGATTATTCTGCCCAGGCGCGGCGGCCATTTTCCACGTGCACCGATCATTTGGGGGGGCCTTTTGAGAATCTTGAGTTTCTCGTGAGAAGCTCATGAGATCTCCCTGGGGCTGCGAGATTCTTGCAAGAATTAATTTCATTCTTGTTTCACCGCCCTACCAGGAGGCTGTGGAATTTGCTTCAATGGAGGTCTTCAAAGCATCTGTTTGTGATGGTGTGGGTGAAGGGTAAGCCTGACTTGGAGCGGGGGGTTGGATTCGATGACCCTCGATGTCCCTCTAGTTCTATGTATCAAGTGACTGCTGGGTGTTCCTGTCTTATTCACTCAAGAAATGATGTGTAGAAACCACACAGGAAGCAGGAGAGCCATAGGGTTGCCACCTGAGGATCTCCAAAATAAGAAACAGGGGCAGGAGCTCCAGTCCCCAGTTACCCCAGGCAGGGGAGCCACACTGCGCCATGGGAAGGAGGCATTTAGCAAAATAAGGAAGAAACTGTGTTCCGTATTGACTGGAAACGGCACTCTACATTTTAATATTCAATATGGTACCGTTCCTTAAAATATGGAATGGGTGGCAACCCTACGGAGATGTTCAATACCTGCCTGCCCCTTGTGTTTTCATGCTCATACACATTGGGACAACGCCTGGTGGTAGCGAAGGACAGAATTCTCCTTAGCAGCGGCCATTTTGGGAAGCTTCGTCCTGTAAGGACAGCGAGCACCGTGAGAGCTGCCACCAATGCAAAACTTTAAGGAACACTTATGAAAGATACATTTTGCAGGGCCTGCAACATGTCTTTTCATAAAAGTGTTCCTAGTCTCTCAAGTCACGCAGAGAGAAACTATGCAGCTCCTCTCCCCAGCAGTAACCTTGGCCAAGTCACTTCGACGCTCTGGCTCCTTCCAAGCCCACGTTTCCGACCCAGCTGCCGACCCCGCCAGGGTCTGAACTGGGCCCACGTCTGGCAGGCCCAGAACAGACGTTCGGGTTCGGCGCCGGCCCACATGGCTGCACCAGGCCAGCGTCACATTGGAAAACGCCCCCTCTCTCTGTGGCTTGGTGCCAGACAGGGACAGCTTTAGAGCAGGGAAGGCAGGGTAGCCACTGTGGGCCTAGGGTTGCCACCTCTTGTGGTTTTGACCGCGAGACTCCCATTTTGGCCTATGGGAGCGTCAGGGTCAAAACCCCAAGAGGTGGCAACCCCTACATGGGCCCCAAGGCGGGGGGGTTCAGGATGGACGCGCTGGGCCCAAGAGTCTCAGGAGCAGTCGCGTTCTTGAGGTCCTTGAGTGGATACTCCCTGCGGGCCCCTCCTTCTAGAAGCACCTGCCAGAGAAGAGGCAGGGGGAGGGAGACGGAGAGCAGCCCCTACCACTCCAACCCCAAATGGCAGCGTTCTGCCACCGCCCCTAAGGCTCCTGTTGGGGCCTCATTCCCTTTCTGCTCAGAGACTCCTCTGTCCTGCCAGCGGCAGGAGCAGGACCTCCGCGGGAGCTTTGAGGGTCGTGGTGAGACAACAGGCCTCCACCGTGCTCCCCGATTAGGGAGAGGGCAGGCATTTCTGTGGGGCCCTCGTCACCATGGGATGGCGGCAGGGGGAGGGCCCTCAGGAAGTGCCAGCACTTTCTGCGGGGAGTGGGAGTTAGGGCTGCCACCTAGGCACATTTTTAAGGAACACTTATGAAAAATACATGTTGCAGGCCCCAGGTTCCTAAAAAAGTGCCACTCCCCAAGAGCAGCTTCCAGTCCCCAAGGCAGATGCTTCTGCAGACCCCTGAGCCCCCAACCTCCACCCCTGACCCCTCTCCTCCATAGATGCTGGGTTATCATCAAACCCACTCTCCATGCAGGGCCTCCCCCAACCCAAGGCCCCATCTTCTCTAAGTCTGGCCCCTCACCCAGCCTGCCCCCCCTTTCATCATGGCAGCTGCCAGTGGCAAGGGGGTCTCAAGCAGACAGAGTGTGGGTCAAGGAGGAGGTTCTACACCCTCTTTAGAACACTTCGTGGACAGGGGACTCTCACCTTGTAGTCATCGCTGGTTGAGGCCACCGCTGACCCAAAGGTAGCATGATTGGCCCAGTTCCCATCCCCCTCTGGCTGGTTCTCATTGTTCCCCTGCTGGCTGGACCAGCGATCCCCCGCCGTGCACTTCCCGAAGAGGTTGTTCTCATGTACGCTGGCCACCAGCGTCCAGCCACCTCCACTGGTGGTCATGTCACAGAAGGTTTGGTAGATCTCGCCGTCCTCGGTGGCCAGGTTGTACAATCCATCTGCACAGGGCATCAAGGCACAAGGAGAAAGGTGCATGCACACACCTGCCCCCCTCACCTCCACTCCCTGGGCCTTTCTACCTGCCGCTGCCACGACTAGAGTCACCACAGCTTCAGGCACCAACCCCGGTGAAGGGCCTGCCCTGCTGTGGTTCTTGGCATTCCCTAGAAGCAGGAGAGGGAGACCCTGTTCCAGGGACAGGCATATCCTGGGGCAACCAACAATGGACCCACCATTTGAGAACCTTAAGGACTGGATCGTTATTTGGGGAGGGGGGTAGGTCAATTCATGGATATTAGCCAAGTAGTTTGGGAGACATAGGGTGAAAACAGACATGACGCTAACCACCCTTTAACCACCCTTGGTGGTCATTTATGCATGTTTCAGGGCTGCATAGGGCACCAATAGAGCCCTGCAACATGCATAAATAACCACCAAGGGTGGTTAGCGTCATGTCTGTTTTCACCCATAATCTCTCACTGTTGGGAACTGGGAGTGAGTAGTAGGGAACGTCTTTACTCCATCTTGACCTGTTGAGCACTTCTCTGAAGCGACCGAGATTGGCCGCTGTTGAAGGCAGGATGCTGGGCTCCGTGGACCATCGGTCTGACCAGGAGGACACTTCTTAACCTCTGTTCTTCACTCACCTGCAGCTCCTTCCCGGGAGACTTTGATTTCCTTACAACTCCTGGGCAAGGGTTGGGACTGGCTTGGGGGCAGGATTGGAGGAGTCTGGGAGCAAGAGTAACTCTCCCACTTGTTCAGAAGGTTGAGGACATCCTGTTTCATTGAGACAAGGCTGCAGCTGGGATCTACAGGGCAGAATTGATTAATGTTAGCAATTGTATTGATTGTCCTTTCATAGGGCAGACAAATGGCCAGGATGCATCAGCACGAGCACCAGCAAAGATACAAGGGAGTCCCACAGGTTATCCGTCCCGTAGCAAAGCGGTGAGTCGCCACCCGTGTAAGCGTTCCCAACTCTCTCCAGACCGTCACCCGGACGGGGTGGTGCCATGGAGCACGACATCACAATACTCGGCAAGGGCAGGGACGTGTCAGAAAGAGGCTGAGCGTGTGCATGTGTGTTTGGGGGAGGGGCACCCCTGGGGGAATCTGATCCTAAGTGGAGCCTGTCGCTCTGCCCCCCAAATCCTTTGCCCCATGCAAAGGAGCTGCCACGTCCCTTTTTGAGACAAGGTGGTTCCCTTACAGAGCATCATGCCGTATAGCCAGGTGTTTGGCAGGGAGTTGGTGGATCGATATGGGGTTAGGGGATTTTATTTGGTTTTATTCTGTGCATGTTCCATTTTTTATTTAATTTATTTTGTCTTGTAACTCTGACACCTCAGTTCTCCCCCTGAGATTTTGGAGACAGAGAGAAAGGCTCCAGGATCAGGTGCCCACAGGGGTGCCGCTCCCCACCCCCAAAACACACATACACATTGTCAACCTCATGTGACGTTCAATCCCCCAATGGAGCAAGTGCCCCTGTTCCAGGTGGGTTCAGAGTCCCAGCTGATTCCGGAGGGATCGGTCTTTCTTTACCACCCCTTAGTTTGCCCTGCACGTGAATGCCTTCTCATTGAACCAACCCAACCCGGCCCCTTGTTTATTCCATTGCAGTAGTGAGAATTCCTGCCCGCAGGGGGCAGCGCTGCCCCACATCCGAGTGAGCCCGGAGGCCCCAAGCCAAACCCCACCTCCCCCTGGAATGTCTGTCAGGGCTGCAGGCTGCTCAACCCAGGAGGCCTAGGTCAATGCTGGGCGGAGGATTTGTTTCGGGAAGAGAGAAACATCAAACACTCACCACAGGCTTGGGCCATGGTAACCCCTGTCCAGAGGAGCAGCAGGAGGGGAACTGGCTTCATTGTGGATTTGCCTGGGGTGAGGGAGGGAAAGCAGCTCAGACCCAGTGACTAGCCAGGGCAGTTAGCTTCACCCCTGACTCTGACGCCCAACTCAGCCGGGAATCATCCCAGGAAAGATTGGAGGGAGGTGGGGCCCAGGGTGAAGATAAAATGTGAAGCCCTCCTCCCGCTAGGGTCGCCATCTATGCAAATTGTAAAGGAACACTTATGCAAAATACATGTTGCAGGGCCCTGCATTGTCACCAATGCAGACCCTGCAACATGTATTTTGCATACGTGGAGACCCCCTCCTCCCCCTTCCATGGCCCTTCCCTCTGCCCTGGTGAAAATAGGGGCCGCTGCAAGGGTCTGGGGTGGTCTCACTGGGTTGCCCGGTGTCAAGGCTGGCAGTGGCCCTGGGTGGGTCGTGTTGCTACCTCCATCCAGACACACCAGCTTTTAAAGAACATCAATGCCCGAGTCAAACCAACGGTCCGTCCAGCCCAGCATCCTGTCTCCGAGGTCACTTCACAGAAGTACCGTGGAGCGATCAATTTCCCTGCTATTTGCTCCCTGCTCTCAACAGTCAGAGCCCTCAACAGACTTGACTAATGGCCATTGATGGAGCTATCCTCAAAGAACCTATCCAGTCCTTTTAAAACCCTGTTATATTATTGGCCTTCACAGCATCCTCGGACGACAGCAAGTTCCATAAGCCGAGGAAGTTCCACACACTGAGTAAAAAAAAGGCTACTTCCTTGTTGCTAGTTTTAAATCTGCTGCCAGTTGGCTTCATAGAGTGTATTCCCTAATTCTAATAAGAAGTGAGAGGGTAAATAACAGCTCCCTATTTACTTTGCAAACTTCTGTCCCCTCACAGTCATTTCTTCTTCAAGCTGAAGAGCCCTAACATAGTGAGGGAGCTAGAGACTCAGGGCTCTGGGAGAAGGCCCAATTATTGAGGCGCATGGGGCTAAAACCTCGAGAATCGGGATCAGAGGCCATATCAGAAAGGGGGTGGCCCATAAAGACTTTCCCACCCCCTTTCTGACACGGCCCACCCCGACGGTGTGATGTGATGTCAGGATGCGCCGAGGGGGGGGGGGTTTACATCAGAAATGGGTGTGACATCCCCTGCACAGGATTGTGACATCACAATACTCTGTACGGGGTGGGGGGCATGTCAGAAAGGGGATGTAGCAGCCCCACTGTAGCAGGAACAGGCTGGGTGCCGGAGCCTGGCTCTTTAAGGCAGGTAGCACCAGCCTGGAGTGCAGGTGCTCCTAGGGCTAGAGGCTTGCGCCTAGAGGGCGCTGCAGACCAGTACAGGTGCTAAATAGAAGAGAGGGGCCCCCGCCCCAGGCCCATAGTGGGTTAGAGTCCCCTAAAGTAGAATTGGGGCTCGATTCCTCTGAACAAAGACAGAAATTGGGGTTAGAATCCCCTAGCAGAATTAGCTTGGAGAATGGGGAGTTTAGAGTCCCTTGGAAGTGTTACAGTGTCCCCTAGAAGCAAACACCCCTTTGCCCAACCGGCTTTCGGTGGCTTCAGTGCTGCATGGGCTCTTTCAACTACATAGCACCCAACAGGGACCACACCTGCGTTTCATACGTATGCAGCATTTATTGATAGGATAGCAAGCAGCATCGATGGTACAATAAGCAAGCAAAGCATCCTTACAATGAGTGTCTCACCGATCCAGTTCACCATCAGCGTTCCGTGATGCCGGTGCCCGTGACTAGAGGGCGGTGGAGCTGAGAGTAATCAGCTGCCGCACCGTCTCTGTCTTGCTCTTTTACACACTTTGGTTGTTTCAGACTACCTGACCACCTGACCGTTACTGACCAATCTAGTCCAGGCCCTCCCTTTTTGGCATCCCAAAGCGTGAGTTTGGGGCCGGATCACCTGGCTAGAATTGACCAATCCAGGCTTGGTCCATTGTTTTTGGCAACCCGCGGCAGGATTCTAAAGTCTATGGCCCCTCCCTAATCTTCTTAGCCCTTCTTATCTTTGTCAGGCTAAAGTCGCTGGCCTGAATCCATAGCTACTCCCCGGTACCGAATGCACTCTCGCTTTGGTTGCCAAGTCAATATGGAGGCCTGCGAGCTTCTTTATTTTGTGTAACCAAAGTTTCTCATCAACTGCTTAAAAGCAAAATATCTTTGTGAACGTGTCTGTTTACTGTGTGAACGAATGTTCACTGCTGTTTCTGTGTGTATACAAGTGTTCTGGATCAACTAAAATAAAATGATCTCTCTGTTCTGAGCTGGTCTTCTACTAAGTAAAATACTATGGGGGTGTGTAAGTTCCCCCTTCTGTCTTTTTTCTAGCTGGGTGTTCTAGTAAAGGGGTTTGGAGCCTGGTTCATGATAATCTGACCTACTTGTTTGAGCACCCCAACATTTGAATGTGAATGAGTATAATAATTTAAAGGTGTGTCTAGAATACAGCTGTACTGTCGACAGAAACCTTTAGGAGACGCTCGTGCATTAGCAAGTTGCAACACCATTGGACGAGACACCCAGAAATATTTCTGTTTTCTGCTCTTGCACTGGTTGGGAAAATCTCTGTGTTTATGTCAGAGCAAGCAGACCTGTCAAGTTTTGATAGCTTGTTACCTTGTTATCTTGTTATCTGGTACCAACTAAGAACAACCCTGTTTGTGTTGAAAATTTTTGTCTTCAACTGAAAGTTTTAACCCGTGTGCAATATTTTTCACGGCCTGCTCTTAGCATCTGTTTTTCTGGCTCGCAATGAACACCCCGACTGCTGCCGTCACCTCCGCAGACAGTGGTCATGGCTGTCACCCCTATGTCACACTAGGAGGGACTGTGCTTGAAGTTGTTTTATAGTTATTAACGAAATGTCATTTTTTGTTATTGTCATTATAGATATCGGTACCAATTTCAAACAACGATTTTGGTTTCGGTATCGTTACTGTTATCAATATCGATACCAAATATGTACTGTATGTGATCTAATCATACAAAACCTAACCTATATATATACAATATGCCTATCCTATGATCCTAATATGTATAATAAAACAGACTAGCCTAAATACCTATATAATATCTAATCTCTCTCTATATGTACACAACTAATATCTATCTAAATCTAAGGGAGACAGGGGAAGGGAAAAGGAAAACTATTATTTATCTATATAATTATTCTAAACTAATCTAATCTATATGTCTAAATATATATATCTAATCTATACTACCTATCTATACATAATGTACAGGGTCCCCTATATATAATGTACAGGGCAGGGAAATGGAGAAGGTAAAATGTAGGGTATGAGGAAGGAAAGGTATTAATACAATGAGGGCTAAGGAGGATTTTTTTGTGTGCAAGCACCACAGTTCTGTAAACGCAACCTGACAAGCAGAGCTCTCACAGAACAGAGAGAAAAGGCCTGGCCCTCCCATTATAAAGGGTTGCAGTGCCCTCCCGCACAGCCCCCTGATTGGTTGTGGGAGGCAACAGGCATTGAGCAATCACAGAGTGCCATGAGATTGCTGGGGTCGGATTGTGCTGCTTATTGGCCAGCGATGCATTCTTCAGACACTGCTCAGCTGCTCGCCCCTCCCAACACAGGCAAAGTTCAAGAGTTCAACCCTGTTTAGGACTCCAAGATGTCTGCTCCCTCCTCCCCTCTCCACATTTTCCCTCTAAAACCCAACTACCACAGCACTAATGGTAACAACGATAACAACATTGTCGTTTTCGTCATCGTTGTCATTATTCCCGATTGTCGTTTTTGTTATTGCAATAACGATAACAAAAACGACAATTTTCGTTATCGTTATTGTAATAACAAAAACAACATGCACACCCCTAAGCTTGGAGAATGGGGGGTTAAAGTTCCTTGGAAGGAGAATGGAGGTTAGAGTCCCCTGAACAAAGAGAAATTGGGCTTAGTGTCCCCTAGAAGAATTGGGGTTCGAGTCCCCTAAACAAAGAGGATGCAGTGAGGCAGACAAGCCGGCATCCTTTCTTTTGGGAAGAGCTTAGGAAATAGGTTTGAGTCCCACAGGGCCAGGTGGACACGCTGCTATGGAGGGGTTAGTCACCTCCACTTGGAGTGGCCTGTCTCCTCAAAGAGGGGAGAGGTGGAGCAGGAGCAGGCTGGGTGCTTGAACCTGGCCCTTTAAGGTGGGTAGCACCAGCCTGGAGGGCAGGTGCACCTAGGGCTAGAGGCTTGTGCCTAGAGGGTGCTGAAGTCAGTACAGGTGCTAAGCAGAAGAAAGGATGGCACCTAAGTGAGCTACAGCTGCCCAGGCGTCTCTGGAGCCTGGCTAAGGACACTAATGCTAGGTAGACTAAGGTGCCAGGGCAGGCCCTGCAACATGTATTTTTTCATAAGTGTTGCTTTAAAAAATTGCATAGGTTGGCAACACGACCCTACCTGTCCAGGAGGGACGTAAGGGAGAGGCGCTGCATGGCATGGACTATGTCTATGTGAACAGAGGGTGACGGACTATGATCAAACACTGTTGCCTAAAGAGCACCTTAGAAGTGAGGCTCCCATGTGGGCCCGGGTCTTTGGGAATGGGTCTGGATAGGGCCCTGTTACATCCACCCACTTGGAACTGCCTCCTGGAGCAAGGGGATGGGATACATTCCCCCACGGCCACACTCACCCTCCCAATGAACATCCTCCGCACCCCATGGACTGGGCAGCCAATAACTAGAAGGGCCAGACTGCCTCTTCTCGACACCCCAGAGCAAAACCAATTTAATTTAGTAGTGGTAATAATACTATAATGCCAGCCACGTTGCTAGCGGAGAACAGCTGGGATGAGAGGAAGCCCCTCCCCTGAGTGGCACTGGTAGACTATAGGGCGGCCACCTAGGTACGTTTTAAAGGAACACCTATGAAAAATACATGTTACAGGGCCCTGCCTTAGGTACCAATGCAGGCCCTGCAACATGTATTTTCCATAGGTTTACCCTAAAAAATTGCCTAGGTGGCAGCAAGCCTAGTAGAATAGCACCCCGGGTCTTTATATAAGAGAATCCAGTGTCACTGCCGCTCTAGTCCTGACCCCACTGGAGTGGCAGCAACAGCGGGGGCAGGGCTGCTGGAATGGGGGTGAAATAGGGAGTGTGGCAGCTGCAGGGCAGGTAAGCTAGGGCTCTTCAGGGGCACAGGGCTAGGGTGGCCATACCTCCCCTTTAAAAGAGGGTGCTTATGAAAAATACATGGTGCAGGGCTGCAGTCCTAAACAAGAACTGTTGGAGGGTATGCTCCTTTTCCACCAGGGGAGTACCCCCCCCCCGATTTATCTGGATATGCCCATTTGTAAAGATGGGGAATCAAGGCAGATATAAGCTTAATGGTGCCAGTGGTGTCATTAAAACGGGGGGGGGGGGCGTGCCCACTTTTCAAAGCCAGTGTCACCCCCTAAATGCCCCATATTTGCTCCTCTCCTTCCTGCTGAAAAATACTAGCACTCCCCAGGAAAGAGAGTGCTGTGCCCTCCGCGAAACCTTAGTCGTGCCTGGACACCACTGTGTAAGCAAACAAGCAACACCTCAAACTAGGGTGGCCACTCCAAGTCCAACATTCTTGACTTCTCTCATAATAGGCAGATTTACAGGTGGCCTATTGGGGACACTCAATTTCAGCAAGCCAAATCATATCAATATCTGGGGCTTTACTTTACCACTGACGGGCGTTGGAACAAACATATTAGAACGCTTGAAGTGACTGCAAAGAGTCAAACGCTAGTGATCCTAAGACTGTTTTCTGGGACAGGGAGGAAGAATCTCGAGATTGCCTTGAAAGTCTTTGAGGTCAAGGTTAGAGCATTATTTCTTTACGGGGCCGAATTATGGGGTCCTTTGACCAAGAGTGATCTGAATTCTTTGCAGACCAGGTTCCTAGGTATACTTACAAAACGCCCTCATGGGACCGTGGCTGCAGCCACAAGATTAGAGACAGGCACTCGAGGCTGGTCTACGGTGGCTTGGGAGCGGGCGTCCTTATATTGGGCAAAAGCGAGTAGGGCCCCTCAGGATAGTCTTCTCCACTTACTGTTTTCAGACACCTTTATTAGCCCCTGGCGGATGGCAGCAACTCAGTATTTAACCCGTATCAGNGTTTTCAGACACCTTTATTAGCCCCTGGCGGGCAGCAGTAACTCAGTATTTAACCCGCATCGGTCTTTTGACCCCATATATCCAGGCCAAAACTCTGGCAGCTGCAAAGCGGGAGATAGCCACCAGGGTGAGAGATGTAGACTATCAGGAAGACCTTGCGAGGGTGGCAGGATCTCGCCATTTGCGGGGGTCCAGTTTATGGGTACCGCAGATCGGTCATAGAGCACATTACTTTGGAACAAGTGCTACCTTTAGGGGAAAGTATCTATTCCTTTGTGCCAGAGTTAATGCGCTGCCCACAAACGTTCTAGCTGGACGTTTTGCGGGGATCCCGTATGAAGATTGCCTGTGGCCCTTACGATGCAAAGGCTACAGAATCGGCACAACATATTCTGTTCGAGTGCCACCTTTACGAGGAAAGTATCTGCAACCCCTTAGAGACAAGTTCCCTGGTGTGACTAGCGGGTTTCTGACCCAGATGGCTCTTGCTGATGTGCAGCCGGGGGGTATCTTCCCTCGTCATGAAATTTCTGCTCCAAGCCGTGGAGATGAGGACGAAATTTCTGAACTACAAGCTGTAGGAGTCTTGTTTTTGCCTCCTACGCTTGCAAGTATTTCTTATCCCATCTCCCTAGGTGTTATTTGCTCCTGCCGTGAGTTTTGGTTAGGGCAAGGTAAAGCCAAGCACCTCCACTGCTGTAACTAGACTGACTGCTTTCTCCAGTCGTTATATGTTCCGTCTTGTCTGTAATTAATTGTGCAGGGGTCAATGCTGCCGCCATAAGCCCCGGGAAGGGCAAGGCGATTTTGTGATTGTCTCTCTTGGATATTATTATAATCAGGATCCAGCGTTGTCTATAGCGAATGTAGGATGCTGCCATTCGATTCATTCTTATGTATAAGCCCCAGGGAATTCCAGTTGTTATCATAAGCCCCATAAAGGGCAGGGTTTTTTGTGCCTGCTCTCCCCCTTAGGCGCTTAGACCAACAGTACCTGTAGTTATCTTACACTGTGCATACGTGCTGGTCACTGCAATTGCACTGATGAATTAGTGCAGCCCAAGGCTAAACAACAAGGAATCAAATTATTATTGATTTAATGGTCTCGTTGTAGAGGTTAGGAATTTCTTTTGGGTTACTGACTAAGGATGTAAGCCGTGGGAAGCCTTTCTTGTCTTTTTACGTTCAGCTACACCCTTCATTTTTATTTTATTTCAAACTACTTGATGGACCCTCAGCAGCCTCATTGCAGAGGTTAGAAAGTCCCTCCTGATCTTTTGACTGGGGGAGTTAATCCTCACGAGGCAGTGAAATGGATAGTTATGTATTTTTTTTTTCCCTTTTGTAATTGTTTTGTTTGCCTTGCTTTTTCTATGCTGCTGTATATGTTGACAATGACCTACGGTCACGTCTTTCTATTAATAAACTTGAAACTTGGGTGGCCATACAATACCTCCCCTTTAATCCAGGACGCTGATGAAAAATACATGGGGCAGGGCTGCCTTGGAATCACCTGCCCCGTGTATTTTTTATCAGCGTCCTGGATTAAAGGGGAGGTATCGTATGGCCACCCTAGGGGAAACCCATCTAGTTACCAAGGGATCCCGGCATCTACATTGACATTGTTTTACAGCTAAGTAGTGGAACCGGCTCCCTCTCCCTCCCTCAGGCCACTTTGAAAACTGGTCATTACAAACTGCACCAGCCAAGGTTCAGAGAGGAGTTGGGGGCTGCCAGAGAGGAACTGGGTAGCTGTTTCAGACACACGCGACGCCGTGAAACTAAGGGACGCCCGCTGTGTTCCAAGGAGCTGTGGGGTTCAGAACAAGGGACGTCATCTGCTAGATGAACAAGGGGCGTCCATCATGTTCCATAGAGCTGCAGGTCTCTGAAATGAAGGATCTTCACTTCAAATAAGGGACGTCCCTTAAGATAAAGGACACCTGACCACCCCAGCTCAGGGTGGGGCAAGGAAGGAACAGGTCCAGATCATGGATCCATTCCCGCTCCTTGCATGCAAGCCCTCGTCTCTGCTCCCTTCCTCTGAACACACTCTTTCAGGGCTTGAGGGCAGGGACGGGCTTCGTGAGCCAGATCCAGGAATTGGAAAGGGACCAAATAAAAAAAAAAAAAAACAGCCAGTGGCAGACTGCCTAGGGTGCCTACATGCTCCAGGCCCTGCATTGGCACCATAGGCAAATAACTCCTAAGCACCAATGTGCAGGGCCTGCAGCATGAATTTTTCATAAGGTTCCTTACAAATTTGCACGAGTGGCAACTCTAGACTTACAGCTGCCCCCGCAGGCTGGAGCTCTCTCACCTGTTTTACAAGGTCTTATCTGCTCCAAAGGAAGATTACCAATCCAAGCTCACCTGGTCAGAGGCTCCCGACTGCAGACTTCAGCTTTAGAGAGAAACGGTCAGGCATCCAAATCACCCAGAAACCCTGCCTTATATGAGACACCAGCAGTAAAGCTCAGCTTGTACAAAGAGTGCAGACAAAGTAAACATAACTCACAGAGACCAGGAACTTTGTCCAATGGCACGGCGCGGGGTGGGGGAGCAGGGCGGTTTCCGTTAATATCCTGGAGCTGTTCAAAACCAGTTAATCATCCGGAAGATCAACGCTTTGGTCTAGAGGGAATTCCCCGATGCAGGATCTGCAGGGCTGGGTAGTTCATGGTTATGCAGACTGGTGGAGCCAACATTTGCATGCTGCAGCCAATCACGGATACAAAAATGTGATGTTACCCCAAGAGTGATTTGGGTATTTCTGCAGGACGGCATCCCTCCCAACAGACCCTATTTAGAAGGGACAGTTCCTCGTCGGGGGATGAATCCCACTGTCCTTCTTTCAGGGGTCAAAGTCCTTCCTTCAGGAGATAAACAAAGGGTATTCGAGCGTCAGGCCCGGTTGCCTCCCAGGAAAACCCCTCGAGAGGACCATGGGGAGAGGAAGGAATGACAAGGCACTACGTTGGGAGGGATGGGATGGTAAAATCAGGCCTGTGTCAGGAAGGAGAAGTTGCTGGCCCTTTAAGGAGAGAGCCAGAGTTGTTGGCCATTTTGGCTCTCTCCCCCAGCAGGATCACAGGGGAGGGGAATTGGCCAAGCAGAAGTGGCTGGCTGGAATCTGTAGCAAGGTTTGAGAGACCCACTTTGGGGAGCAATAAAGAAGCCCCTAACAGACAGCCTTGTCCCCTCCCTCCCGAAGGAAACGTGGAAGGGGCAGGACCATGGCGGGGGGGGGGCGATCACACCCACAGGGCTGTGAATAAGTCCCCCACCCTTCACGCACTTACACACAAGCTGCCGTGCATCCCTCCCGCCAACAGTCCTCTCCTGAGAGCTCTTGCTAAGTGCTCAGAGGGTTGTGCCTAGAGGAGATTGGGTTCCGCCTGACGCAAAGAACCGGAGAGACTGTGAGCAGCAACGAGAGGGCAGGGCTGTACGGTCTTTATGAGAGAAATGAGTCTGTGGTGGCGGACAGATGCTGAATAAAAGACACTGTGATGCTAATTCCCTAAGAACGTGACTTGGCGGGGTCTGGTCCTGCGAGAACTCACCGCAGGTAGCCCACCCCCTGTTCTACTAGGGACCTGTGTTCACTACATTTTCCCCACCGGCAGCGCAGGTTGGGGGAGAGGCCTTGGCCAGCCTTACCCCACTGCATCGTGCTGTCGGCAGCCGCCAGATGTTCTCCCGCCGGGGCTCGGAGTGGCGGCAGCGCGCTCCAGTCCCACACGGCGACATCACGGCCAGGGCAGGACAACGATCAGGCTCTCCGCAGCTCACGGGGCTGCACCCAGAGATGTTCTGGCCTGTCCGAGATGGAGAGCAAGGAGGCCACTTTGCTCCAGGACTTGCACAAAATGGGTATCCACCAATAAAACTGGGGTGTAGATTTCAGCAGAGTGGAATAAGGACGCTGCTCCAGGATTCCAGGAACTGCTGGGAAGTGAGTTTACAGCTCAATGCTTATTTTAAATCGACAACGCAGCAGGAGACCCGTATCATTCCCTGTCGGTCTCTGACAATCGATGCAAGCTTTTCTCTTCGGAAGATCGAGGAGCCCAGCAGAGAGGCAGACTGGAGTTTGGGAATACTCCGCCTTTGTCTGACTCCTCCCTTCCAGCAGCAAAGCTGCAGACTCACTCTCCCTGGTGGAGACAGTTCCACAAAATCCCACTCACCCAGCCAAACATGCAAACTCTTTATCTTAGCTTCAAGGTCAAACTAGAGCCCTTTGCCTTAATTCCACTGGGGGTGTTGGGCACCGGGAGGAAGGAGCGAAGGAACCTTGAACAGGTTGGAAGAGCTGCCACCTCCCTCTCTCCCCACCTTCCAGGGATTGGAAGTCATCTCTGCTATTTAGAAACCTCTGTTTGAAGTGGGTGTAGCCCCTCTACAGAGGGTGGGGAAATCCATCGATTTGGGAAAGCTTTAGCCCTCACTAGCCTCCATGACCTCGGCTACTCTTTTTGAATTCAGAAGTAGCTAGGGTAACCTAACCACCTCCCTCTGGGCTTGCGTGCAGAGGTGGTAGGGGCAATGTCAGGAAGTAGGGGGAGCAAAGGGGTTGCTATGTCCCATACTGATGTAACTGTGCCCCTTGCAGAACACCGTGATGTTGTGATGCTCCACAGGGGTGACACCACATTACAAAGGGGGCAGAGAAGTCCCCAGAAGCCACCCCTTTCTGTCATGGGCACCTGCAGAAGCCCCAGTTTTTCCAGGTTGACTTGGGCACCCCTGGCTGACCACCCCACCCCCCCAAAAAAAATCAGGACTTTCCCCACTCAGATCCAGAGAACTCTGGGTCAAAAGACCGACTCTTTGGGGGGAAACCTAGAAAGAGGGCAACTGTAGAGACAGAACCAGCCATTAAAACAGAGCTTCCCAAAGTGGGGTTCGTGACCGCACATGGGGTTGTGATTGTTGTAGACAGGGTCATGATCTGGACTGATTGATATTAGAAACACTCAGCCTGTCTGGGCTCACAGCTTATATTGAAGCCTTTAAAATGGGGTGACAAAAAAGGGAAATTTGGGAGCTGTTGATTTAAAGGCAGCTGGGAGATTAATTCGGGCCAGTAAATCCCTTGTAAATACACCCCTGCAAAGGAGTAACTCTTGCAGATACCTTCATGTGTAAATATGCAGTAACTTCCTTGTAAGTACTCCCATGTAAAACAGAGTGATTGCACAATATTCGCAAACAGGTTAAATCCTGTTACTTGCACACAGGATATTTGCAAGCGGTTTACTCCTGCTTTATACTCGAGCAATTTGCAGGCAGGGAGGTTACTCCTGGTTTACGTTAGAGCAGAGATTCCCAAACTATGGAGCAGGAACCCAAGTGGGGTCATGATCACAATGATATTTGATACATGTCGTTGCTGCACAGAGGCCTTTTTTAAACGTGCTGCGTCGAGGGGGGTGTGTCCATGGGCACACCCTTGCAGGAGTGCTGCAGGAGGGAGGTGCATACAGGCACACCCATCCCCCATGGAGCCCCACACATGCCCCCGTACGGAGCAACTGACGTTTTAGCTGGTTGCTCCATGCGGGCACGATGGGTGGAGGTATGTGTTGCGCAAGAGCGCGTATGCATGCCCCCCACCCCGCCGCTGCTTCCAAATGGGATGCACTCACTCATGTCCACTGTGTGGGCATGCGCGGGTGTCTTGTTTAAAAAGGGCCAAAGTTATATTTAAATCTCAAAACAGCGTCGGAGCGGCAACATTTTGAGAGCCATATTTGCAATGGAGTTACTCCAGGTTTACATTGAAGTTTCTCTTGGTTTACACAGAAATATTTACAAGAGCAATAAGCCATATTTACAACAGATTTACTCCTGGTTTACACAAGATTATGTACAGTGGAGTTATTCCAGATTTACTCTAGGAGGATTTAGAAGGGAGTAAATTCAGGTTTACATTAGAGTTACTCAAGGTTTACAGCTGCTTAAGTGAGCACAGTCCCTTGCCTGATATATATTCAAAGACAAAAGTACAGAAATGTGACACATGCTTTAGACAGTCAATCCTGCCCTTTACATCTCTGGCTCAATTCCCAGGGCTCTGCAAGGCTTCCAGGTCTCAATACCCACATGGGTCTATGATTAGTTTCCTATCCAGGAGACACCTTGATTCCTTCCTCCTCCTCCGACTCACTTCTTGGTCTCTGTCTCAAACGCTTTGACCATCACCCGTTGGACATCGGCCGCCACCATATCGATAAATCTCCTCAGCATCTTGTATATGATGGCAAAAGACAACCCCCCTCCCGCCATGGACCCTAGCACAGGGATACATTTCAGCAGCTGCTGAGGGTACTTTGACCCCTCTTTGGCCACCTGAGACAACAGCTGAACCACTAGGATGTTGGTGATCTCCTCTGCCAAAGACGACTTAACCGCAGCCCTCAGCTGCTCAATGGGCTGCTTGGCTTGCTCAGCCAGCTTTCTTAGGGAGTCCTCATCGAGGCCAAAGGTAATGCAGTAACCTTGCATCGTTTTGACCAGGAGGTCAACATCGCAGGACACTGAGAGCTCTGGGATGGGTTTGGTGCAAAGACCGCTAGCCACGATGGAGATCAACCACACATTCTCCAGTATGGCAGCCTTCTTCTTCTCCAGAATGTGCAAGGAGATGTTGGGCAGAGCCAAGAGGAAGACATGTCGCTTGTGGTCGCTCAACTCCTTTTCCAAAGACTCCTCCAGGAGGTGAAAGTCATACTTGTTGAAGGCAAAGTTGGAAATGGTGAAGACCTGAGGAGACGGCACCCCCTGGCCTTGAAGGTTTTTCCGGCAGTTCTCCCGGATCTCCTGAAGGATTCTGGGCTCATTGTAGCTGCTGAAGGGGTTGTTCCGGTGAAAGGATTCCAGGTCTACATCTACCTTGGTGCGGACGAAGAACAAGCTCTTGCTCTCCTGGTGGATGCGGTGAGCCAGCATGGCATGCTCGGCCGTGAAGCCCTGTGCAGCGATGACGACAAAGAAGTCATAGTTGGAGAAGTTGACTTGCTCCAGGTAGAGGTCAGCTTGGAAGTCTGGGGTGCTGATCCCAGGTAGGTCCCACAGGATGACATTGGGGTACTTGGGGTGTGGGTATGGGGTGGGCTCCTTGGTGATGTTCACCACCCCAGTTGGGGCAGCACCAGTGTCGTCATCAAGGAGGCCACGGATGGAGTTGATGAAGGTCGACTTGCCAGAGCTGGCCTCCCCCATGATGCCCACATCCAAGCAGATACTGTCTAGGGACTCCATCGTCTGGTGCAGCCTTGAGGCTGCCCCAGAAAGGCTCCCCTTCTCAAAGGCGGCATTGAGGGCCTCGACCTCCTTCTCAGAGAGTTTGATTTTCTCTTCCTCCACCCTCCTGGCCATGCCCTCAGCCTACAGAGAGAAGTAATATCTGGATGAAGCAACCGAACCCCTCCCTCAGGCCTAGGCCTCCTTTCCGAGTCCAGCACAGCTCCCTCCCCTCCCCATACCACCTCACTTCTTATTTGATTACTTATTTAAATGAATATCCCGACCTGTTCCTCGAATTCAGGGCTTTGGCAGAAAAATCCTGCAGAACGCACCGTGGTGGCCTCTTGCCGAGACATGGGACAGTTGTGTGACACGGTTGCTGCCGGGTGTGCGACAGACAGTGGGTAAAAGCAGATGTTGGGGGGGGGCAGCGGCTCACAAACTGACAAGCGGGGCTGAACACACGTTAGCCCCACATGGGTGGCCCTTAGCCGGGGGCTGCATCCTGGGAGATTTTCCAAGGGCACAGCCCCAGGCTAATCGCCTACCCACCCCGGGGGCGAACATCTGGCAAAGCATAAACAGTGCACACACCGCCACGTTTGTTTTTACCCAGTGAGAGTGCGCACATGAGCACGAGAGCAAAGGTGTGGGTGAAAGTGTGTGGGCAGAGTGTGCATGTGTATGGAAATGTGTGTGCACACACCCTGCCACCTCAGCCCATAGGCTCCACCCCCTCACGCTTACCCACACGCTTGCCCCTCCCAGCATCCCCAGCAGTAACAAGGGACAGACGTACTCCTGTTTCTCATCCCACTTCCCCTCCTGGGGGGCAGCCAGGAAGGAGCTGCTTCAGGCCTGAAAACTGGTCTTTTTGGCTCTCGCTTCTGAAAGAGGAACAGTGGGATTCAGCACCCAAAGAGGGACTGTCCCTTCTAAGGAAGGGACCACTGGGAGGTGCGTGTGATCATGGGGGACTTGCTGCCCCCCATGCCTGGAACTCCCTCCCTGTCCACATCCGCCTTGCCCCCTCCCTTCATACCTTCAAATCACTCCTTAAAACTCAACTCTTTCGCTCTGCTCTGTCTGACACTTTATCCTGCTGAGCCACTATTTCCTATACCTACGGTCTGTTTACCCCTATCCTTGCCACGTGGACCTGCCTGCTGTCATTCTCATCGTAACCAAGCCAAGTACATGCACTTGAGACCTCGCATCTTCATTAATGTTATTATTATTATTAACAAACATTTATATAGCGCCAGCAGTGTACCTGGCTCTTTACAAAGTAATAAAATAGACACGGTTCCCTGCCCTTAGGGCTTAACGTTAGACCCCTTGTCTCTCCCTCTGTGCCCCTTCCTATGTCTCTCCCCCAGCTCCTGTCTCTCAGACTGTAAGCCCTAGGGGCAGGGACAGTGTCTATTTTATTACTTTGTAAAGTGCCAGGTACACTGCTGGCGCTATATAAATGTTTGTTAATAATAATAAATAATAATAATAATAATGAGAGCACAAGAGTGTGTATGTGCACACGTGTAAGTGCCCTCATGTGTGAGGGGGCACACACGAGCTAGACCCCCGTCTGGAGAATCTCTTTGCCTGCTCAAAATCATGAGAGGTATGCAGCTCCCCCCAGGAGCCCTAGCTCCCCCTTGGTGAGATTCCCATGACAGCCTTTACTCCTCCAGCCTGCCCTAGCACAGCCAGCCGCCTCTGGGAGGCCTGCCGCAACTTGATTCGATCGCAAAGATCTACCTGCTCTGGCTTGAACCAACATTTCCGCAGGGGGCAGCGGCCCAGGCAAGGTCCCCTCTTTCCAAGGAGGCAGCTGCTGCCACCTCTTAAGGATCGGGGTGTGGGACTCTCGACCAAGACATCTTCTCTGCCTTCCCAGAACCAAGAGCAGAACTCAGGAGTCCTAGCTCCCAGCCCTCTCTCCTCCTGAGACTGAAACCTACATTGAGGCCTGTAAGTGTACCCACCAGGGGGCAATCTCCACCCCGAATCGCAGAGAGCTCACACCGGGCTGGTCTGCATTCCCTGCCTCACCATGGGGCCTCTTCCCTTTTGTGCGGCTGCTATAGAAACAGGCTCATGAATGGCAGCTGCGTTCTGATTGGTTGGCTGAGCCTTCTTATACGATGTCAGTGACTGTGGTGCAATTCTGCTGGTCCTCAACCCAGAGACCCTCATTTACATAATGGCTATCCCTTCATCCACATGGCTCTTGTGGATGGGTGGTCTGCTGCTCGGTGAAGATGGCAAAATATTAACAGGTGACAGAGGCCCCTCAATCGAGGTATTTAATTCGCGCACTTTTAAAATGCGCCTCCGCCGTAATAGGCGCATATTAAGCCACTTCCGCCTCGTCTAATTAGACCAGACGGAAGTTTAAAAATATGCGCGCCGCCGAGGCGAATGATACCGCCGCACGTCTAAAAGGGGCCAGAGAGAAGGCAGAATTGCTCAGCTCCTATTTTGCCTCCGTCTTCTCCCACAAGGGAAACTATGTCCAACCTAGCAAGAGTAGCACTAATGATAAAGGGAAGGAATTGCAGCTCAGGACAGGTAAAGAGATGGCAAGAGAACACCTAGCTATTTTAAACGAGTTCAAGTCTTCTGGGCCAGATAAACTACATCCTAGGGTACTGAAGGAACTTGTAGATGTAATCTCATAGCCTCAGTCTATAATCTTTGAGAACTCTTGGAGAACAGGTGAGGTGCTGGCAGACTGGAGAGGAGTAAATGTTGTCACCATCTTGAAAAAAAATGGGAAAAGGAGGTTCCGGGAAACTATAGACCAGTCAGCTGGCTCCCCCTTTCTGAGCGTATTCTGCACAAGCTCCTTGTCTTCACCTACCAAGCCCTTCATAACCTTGCTCCCCCCTACCTCTCTGCCCTGATCTCTCTCCAAACCCCTGTTCGAGCCCTACGCTCCTCTCCCATCCCCTCCCTCATGCTCCCACGCCTCCCCTGCTCCCCCAACCGCCTTAGTCCCTTCTCCCTCGCTGCCCCGCAAGCCTGGAACTCCCTCCCTGCCCTCATCAGCCTTGCCCCCTCCCTCCACAACTTCAAGTCCCTCCTCAAAACCCACCTCTTCCGCTCCACCCTTCCGAACTCCTGCTAATTCATCCCCACGCAGGATTATCCCCCACCTGTTATCTGCAAACTCCTATTTACTGTAACCAAGCCAAGAACATGTACCGGAGCTCTCACATCCTCGTGAATGTTGCATCCCTCGTCTCTCCCTCTGTTCCCCCTTCCCTGCCTCCCTTCCCCTTGTCTTTAGATTGTAAGTTCTTGGGCAGGGACCGTGTCTATTTTATTCTCTGTAAAGCGCCAGGTACACTTCTGGTACTATATATAAATGCTAATAATAAATAATAATAATAATAATAAAAAATACCTGGAAAAATTCTAGAGCAGATTATAAAGCAGTCAGTCTAAGCATTTAGAAAACAATGCTGTGATTATTAGGAACCAGCATAGGTTTGTAAAGAACAAGTCATGCCAGACTAATCTTATTTCCTTTTTTGATTGTGTTACTAGTTTAGTAGATTATAGGAATGTCGTAGACATAGTATATCTTGATTTCAGCAAAGCATTTGACAGTCCCCCATGATCTCCTTCTTGACAAACTGGTTAAAAATGGGCTAGATGCTACGACCATTGGATGGGTTTACAGCTGTTTGAAGAACGGTACCCAAAGAGTGTTCATAAATGGCTCCCCATCAATCTGGAGGGAGGTATCGAGTGGAGTGTAAGTTTAGGCTGCATTAACAGAAGCACAGTGTCCAGGTCATGAGAAGTAAGAGTTTCTATTCTGCTCATTAGTGCTACTCATCTCTCAGATCATAAGCCTCTTAGGGGTCGGGACTTGTCAGACCTGTCTGACTGTGGATTGTACAGTGCCAGGTACATTGCTGGCACTATATAAATAATAATAAAAATAATAAAATAGTAATAATATTCTGTGCTGGTCAGACTTCATCTGGAGTACTGTGTCCAGTTCTGGGCACTCTATTTTAAGAAGGACATTGACAAATTGGAACGGGTTCTGAGGAGAGTGACAAAGGGCGCTTTTTCATGAACACCAGCTGCTCACGCCGTGAAATGATGCACCTTGTAAAAGTGCCGCAGGCAGCTTTTCGATGTGCCTAGACACGCTGTATTTCAGGTTGTGCATTCTTTAAAGGCGCAGATTAAATACTTTGATATCACGGTACTTAATTTGCATCGGCAAAGAATGCACGACCGGAAAGACAGTACGTTTAAAAGCTGCCCGCAGCACGTTTACAAGGCACGAGCGAGCAGCGCTTGTGTAAAAGCAGCCCAAGGTGGTCAGGGGTCTGGAAACTAACTAAAGGATGAAGGAGCTGGATAGGTTTAGCCTGGAGAAGGGAAGACTAAGGGGAGACATGATAATAGCCGCCTTGAAATCTCTGAAGGGCTGTCGCAGAGAAGATGGAGCAAACTTGTTCTCTGTTGCTCCTGAGAGCAGGAGTAGAACTAATGGGCTCAAATGACAAGAAAGCAGATTTTGGCTGAATATTATGTAACCAAGCCAAGCACATGCCCTTGGGACTTCGCATCTTGTGAATGTTACACTCCTCGTCTCCCCCCCCAGATTGTAAGCCCTGGGGCAGGGACCATGTCTATTCCATTCCATTGTAAAGTGCCAGGTACATTGCTGGCGCTATATAAATGCTTGCTAATAATAATAATAATAATTAGGAAGAACTTCCTAACGGTAAGA
>QEPC01009666.1:2320232-2351219 GCA_003113815.1 Sphenodon punctatus
CCATACTGTGTCAGACCAATGGTCTGTCAAGCCCTGCCTGCATTCTGTCTCCACAAGTGGGTGGACTGGGTGGCCAATCTCTCTCTGCAGGGGACTTCCATTCCTAACAGGTCAGGTCATAGGGCAATTCATTCCCTGTTGTTCCAGTCCCCGTGCCTTACCTTGCATGTGGCGATTCTGTCACCCTTGTCAAAAAACCTCCAGACATCTGACTTCTGGTGCCAAATGTCTGGGGGTGTTTCTGGCAGTGGCAACCTCTGCCTAGGGGTCCTCCTCCTTGGCCTGGTCCTGGCAGCAGCGCCGGGGCCGGCATCCGATTCCTCTCTGAAATGGGAACACATTAAGAACACCAAAGTAATATCATGCATTTATGATGATGATGCCTCTAGACTAGTCCTCCCTCCTTGGGGTGCTAGGGATTGCAACTAGAAAGCACGTGCAAATCCTGCCCTCCCGGGGGTGCTAGGAGATGCTAGGGATTGCAACTAGGAAGGCCCTGGCTGGCATGTGCAAATCCTGCCCTCCTTGGGGTGCTAGGGATGGTGATGGGAGATGTGACCCTGGCTGGAAAGACCCTGCTCTTATTTGGGGGTGCGCAGGGAATGGGATGGCAACTGGAGAGTGGAGACCCTTCCTAGCCTGGCACATGTTTGGGTGAGGGTGCTGCTCATGCCAGAGCCCCCCCCCCACACTACAGTACCCTCTCTCTCTATGGCAGACATCCGCTGCCACCCGCTGATGCCCACTGTTTGTGCCTGATGCCCACCACCCAAGCACACGCCATTGAGCTCGCTCTAACGGATAGAGCCTTTCTTGTCCTCAAAGTAAAAAAAAAAAAAGTTTACAAACCTGGCAGCACCTCCTGAGCCCGCTGCTTGCTCCTCAGCCGAGGAGCACCACCGGAGATGTGGTAGAGGCAGTGCCAGCACCCTCTTGCTCCTCCTCTTCCTTCTCAAGCGGCAAGTTGGCCCCCAGCCGGCGAATAAGCACTGCAGCCTTCTCCATTATTATTTTTTTAAACAGTCACCCAGAGCCAAAACATTCACCCACAACACACACCAACACTCACCAGCCACCACAACACAGTCAAACCCAACCCAAACACACACAAACCGAACAGTCACCCAGCCAAACACATACTCGCCACAGCTCCGCATGCTCGAATTTCCGTTTTCCGGCGTGATCACGGTTTCACGTGCTCTCGCGATACTTTTTTCCCCGAACAGCTGAACGGCCAAACCCAACGAAAGAACCGAACGGCTGAACTGAACACAGCCGAACCGAACGGCCGAACCCAAACCGTGATCTGTTCGCCCATCCCTATGGGCTAAATTGAGTTCCTTTCCCCTGGATCCTAGATTATTGTACCGGTTAATGAAGATGCATACAAATAATACATTACAAGTTAGGTATGCTGCTTTAAAGCCACCTACTAATAAAGTACATGTTTCTAGAAGGGTTAGGCAGGGCTGTATATTGGCCCCTGCTTTATTAAATTTTTTCTTAAAATGATGTAATTTCCTTTTTGAAAGAAACTGACATTATATCACCTTCCCCAAGCTGGAGGCATCACTTTGAGGCTGCCTTAAGTACGGCCAAGGGTACTTCTGCTGCCATTATAAACTTCTATTTCCAAGGAGGGGGTAAGTTGGTCCCCCCTGCACTTAAACTCTTTAAAGCAAAGTAATTGGCCAAAGCCTTTATGCATTTCCAGCGTGGGAATTGGGCTTTTTAGATAAACTCAAAGTGATGCAGAATGGCTTTTTTCTAGCTATTTTGGGGGTCCCAAAGAGCACTCCTCAGGCAATCCTGAGGCATGAACTGGCCTGTTCCTCGTCAAAATGTTGTGCTCGCCTGATTCTTGTGAAATATTGGTTGAAAGTCATCTTATTTGCCGCGCGTGGTAAGTCTCTCGTTTGTATGGCTTTTCATAATGGACTCCTAAATCAATGGGTTTCCACATTGGATCTAGAAATTTCAAAGTTCAGATTCTCAAAGGAAGTCTTGGTCAATACACCTTGGTCTCAAAGGTGCTTTTGCTCTGATTAAGAGGAGAATTCAGGACCAAGAGTTGCAATCTGAGAATTCCCTTTTGGCTCTTCAAAGGGTTGCTCCAGCTTAAGACTTAGTCCTGTCAATAATAATAATAATTTTTATTGTATAGCACAATGGCTTTTACAAAATATAAATAATAAATGGGAGAACAACAACATTAATACAAACACACATCAGATACAGCCATAAAAAAAAATCCCAGATCAAGACAATTTCACTAATAATACACATTCAACTAAAATAACCCCCAGGGGCCCCGATACCAGTTCCGACACGGAGTTATTACAAGCTTCTTATCCCGATCCCACCCTACTCCTTAGCCAGACTACAGCAAGCACCCGAACTAAAATAAATAAGGGTAAATCCAAGACCTTCCCCCAGTACCCCTGTCCACGAGCTACAACGGGCAAGTGATCCCTTGCCTCTTCAATATAGAGGATCTTATAACCAGTGCAGAGAGGGCAAAACTTGCCACAGCTCTTGTTAGACTTGAGTCCCTTGGGCTCAGCATTCCCTTCAATAACATTTCCCTGGAATTCACCCGGGAAGGATGGAGGAAGTTGCCCAAGAATCTTGAACGGGGGCCCACCAGAGTGTGACAATCCGGGAGGATGTGAGCCACCGTATCCTCCTTACCAGAATTGCACCACTGGCAGGTCCTCATAGCGCAGGGGATACCCATGTATCTCCCCTCAACCAGAGCAGAGGGAAAGGTGTTAGTGCGCAATTTGGTAAACGTAATACGTCTGGAAGGGTCATGCCAATCAGAGATAGGTAGATAAAAGAGACTGGGACTAGAGGAATTCAATCCCCGGCACCACTCTCTATGCAGCCAAAAAAGCCTGTTCCGTTTGGAACAGTTGGTCAAACAGTCTTTGGCGCACAATCTTCTTAGTGGCCTGAGCACTAGTCTTGAGGAGACCCTCCGAGGAGAACCCTAAATATTGCAGGTGGAGGTTAACCTGACTCAGCCAAGGAGTAAGCAGCCCCGATTCCAGGGCCATCGACAAGAGTGAGACCTCTGTCTGAGAGGATGACAACAATTTGGTATAATTAGTTAAATACCTGCTGTAATAACAGCACTCTCACTGCAGGGAGCCGAGTCTCTCGTCTAGCAATTACCTGGGAAATACCTTGCGGGACACCCAGGACAAAAGCCAAGAATACTCTCCAGCTTGTCCACAGAATTAAGGCACCAGACCGGGGCCACATAAAGAGCCTGGCCCAGCACCTTCGCCTTGAACAAAAGCACTGCTGGGGCAATCTGTTTTCCTCCCTGGTCAAGATAAAATTGCTTAATAGCCGCCGAGATTTTCTTTGCTCTAGCTTTGACTAGATCACAATGTGGCTGCCAGCTGAAATAGGGGGGAAAAAAGTAACCCCCAAATACATGAAACTTCGGACCAGCTCAATTCTCCGACTTCCAATGGGCCAATTTGGTTCCAATTTACGGGCCCTATCTCCCGCCACCAGGATCTTGGATTTAGAGTAATTGACCACAAGTCCCTCCTTGGTACAAAATTCATCAAAGAAGGCCAGTTGTCTCTTAAGACCGATCCTAGTCCCGTCAATAATGGCCCCAGCTATCTTGCCACATGGTTGAATTTAAATCTCCGATGTGCTTTTACGAAATGTAGATGCAATGTTTTCACCTCAGCCTTGTTAGAAGGTCGATACATGGGTATCCCTAGAGAAGAGAGGCTCTGTCCTCTATGTGATCTTTTGGAAATTGAGACCTCAGAACATGTTGTGTGCCCTATGTATGCCGTTCCTAGATCTAAGTGAGTGCTTTTAATTCTCATTCTTATGACAAACGGCTTTCCAAATTTCTCAGTCCAGTCGATTCTGGGGTAACGAGGAGAGTAGCTGTCTTCTGCAAATACTTTTAATATGCGATCGCATTAATAATTCCAGTTGATTTTGTTTATAAACTGTGGACTGGTTTGTCAAAAGGATTATAGCCAATTGACTTAGATATTAATTTTGTCAAACTATTTCATATTTATATTTTAGGATTTTAAGTTATTTAAATATTTGTGTAGTGGGATGTTGCTGGTTGTTGCAGCCAGATGTCTGTGTTTATAAGCGTTTATATATTATGGATATTTGCAATAGCCTTTAGGCTACACAATAAAGTATACTACTACTGGAGCAGTGGCTTGTGTGGACAATAGGCAGGGCATAGTAAGCTCAAGGGTTATCACCCTAACTAGGTAATTGCATGACCATATGCAACCTACTCTCTCAGCTCTCCAGTTCCCTACTGGAACCAAAATCCAACTCTTCAGAAAAATCAGTCCATTCCCAAGGCCACCAAAGGAGAAATCCACTGGCTTAGGAGTTAACAGGATCTAGAGTTGGAAGGGACCCTAAAATGTCATCTAGCTCAACCTCCAGTTTGGATGCAAGGCAACCCCAGCTACAGCATCCTCGACAGATAGCTTCTCCTCCCAACTTCTGTTGGGGAGAGTAAACAAGCTTCTGGGCAAAATAGGGCCCTTCCTTAGGCATATAACAAGTCAGAATTATAGACTGAGCAGAAATGCTGGGCAGAGATACAAGCCACCATCTTGTACGGCAGTAGTGGTGGCCTCCCCTTTGCTGGAGATTTTCAAACAGAGGCTGGACAGTCATCTGTCAGGGATGCTGCAGCTATAGATTTCCTGCGTTGAGCAGGGGGTTGGATTAGGTGGCCTCTGAGGTCCCTTCCAACTCTGATTCTATAAGCCCATCTGAACTACTTGGTCTCCATTTAGGTTTGGGATCAACATGGCAGCCACCTTGCCAGCGGCAGTTACTCTTCACGGTCCAGGATGCTCTGCTGTAGCTGATTCTATGGTTCCCTTTCCCAGTTCTGGGGCACGTGGTAGCTTAGAGCCAGGCTAAAATACTGGGGGAAAAAGATCAAAGCCTGGATTTTATTAAATGCTTTGAGTTGTGGGAAGGGACAGGCTTTCTGAAAGCAAGACGCTCTCGGCCGAGCCAGGACATTTGATCTCTTCACCCAATAAGGGTTTCCTCTCGCTAGATCCCCAAGTACCAAACTCATCCCCGAAAAGCTTCACTATTTCCAGGTGGCTTGATTGACCCCAGCCAGTGACTTGCCCTGCAGAGTCCTCAATCTCAATTGGAGCCAATGACGTAGACTCATGCAGCATACAATCTACGGTTCCACCATTGGCCAGTAGGGCGCAGGAGGAGCATAATACCGAGGCCTCCCTGGGGCCACTTTGATCCACTCGTACAGTTAGCATGTAAAGCCTAGTGAACAGGCAGCCCCGTGTGTATTTCTTGTGCATTCAGGCAGCTCCCACTTACAGGCTTAGCATGACAAGCCTAACACATGGGCAGGCAGTCTTCCTTGCTACGCGGCTCCCCCACGACCACCAGCTGTAGAGAACCATTGAAAGAAGCCACGCCAGCTGTTTCTTTCAGCAAAGACGGATTCCTTTCAATTTTTTATTTCACTTTCAGGTTTCACTATGGGCACTCGAAGTAGGCAACTTGCTCAATAAATTCAGTATTATGTGCAGAGCAAATGGTCAAGTGCTGGCTATGCACCCGGTGGGTGGGCGAAGATAGCAGGTACTGGACCGCCTCCTGGAGTCATAACAGCCTGGAAGAAACAGCTGGGATGGTTTGCCACAGCTGTGAATCATGGCAGGGAGCAGGATACTAGGAAATGAGGATTGGTGGCCCGGGCAGAGCATAGCAGGGAAGAGCACCTGCCCATCATTAAGCCTGTGAGTAGGGGCTGCCTGACCGCACAAGAAATACACGATTAGGCCCTGCGCACTCAACATGCGAGTGGAGGATGCACGGATCAAACTGGCTAGAGTCTTGTCTGCTAACACCCCAACCCTAGCAAGTAGCAAGGGTGTTGTGCGATTTGATTAACACAGAACAAGCTTCAGTGACCGATGCATCGTTTCCGGTTTGCCTACTTCTGAGCAACCCTAGAGATGTGGCTGAAGAATCTTGGAGCAGACACTTCCCGCCTCCACTCCACAAGAGGAGGGACTAGGCTTCAATTGCAACAATGCTGATTTCAGTGAAATACTAGGAAAAGCTTCCTCGCTGCAAATTCTGTTGAACAATGGAATCAGCTGTCCAGGGAGGGTGTGGAATCTCCTTCGTTGGAAGTTTTCAAAACCTGTCTGGATGAACCTCTGTCTGGGATGTTGTTGGTAGGGGATCTCCTGCCTTGGAGCAGGGGGGTTGGACTAGATGACCATGACTAGCCCTAAAATCCTATGCTACTCCCAAAGCACTGTATGCAGGGATGCATGGGAAGGGTATTCCTGTACACCCTTTGCATTTGGAAAGTAGGAAGGGGCCAGGGAAATGCAGAGTGATCCGCAGCTGTGGGAATGCGCTACGCAACAGGGCAGGCAAACAGATGATGAAGGAACACGTGATGCATTTGCAAAAGTGGGGAGGGGTGTTGTAGGCATTTTAGATTGTAATCCCTGCAGGTCAGGACCTGCCACTAATTAATGATTGTTCAATGCCAGCTACATTGTTAATACTATATCAACAGACAATGGATAATAAGTGATCCCCAGGGACAAAGGATCAAGAGACAAGAGCTGAACAAAAACACAACAATCTTTATTTCCAGTTATATATTCAATAGATAAAAATTACACAAAAAGGTATCTTACACAGGGGCTTAAATCAGTGTCAGCAAGTGGAATCTCAGGCCCCCCCCCCATATCAAATGCAGTCACATTATTGAACCCTATCCGGGTGCGCTGTCTAGGAGATGAAGTTGCAGATATTGCTTTATTATCTCAGGAGTCCTGGCCATCGATGTCTCTGCAGCACTGTAGAAAAGATTTCCTGCCAGATAAAGAGACCAGCACACGCTACAGAGCTGAGAGACACTGAAATAATGTTCCATGGAGCCACGGGGGTTTGGAGTAAGCAGGGATTCCCGTTCACTGCATTTCCCCAGTGGCAGCTGGGGGGAGGAGGAGGTCATTCATTGTATAAATCAGGGATGCCTATTAGGTTCTATAAGAGCTGGAGCAATCTGCAATAAGGGATATTCTCTTAAAATAAGGATGGCTGCTGGTCCTGGATGCAAGAGAGGAAGCCAAATAAATAGTTAGTCTGAAAGAAAATATCTGAGCTACTTTGCATCTGACTCTTAAAAAAACAAGGGTGGGGAACCTCCCCCGCCCCACAGACCCCTTGGAGAATCTGTACAAGCTCTGTGGGGCAGACAGGAGTTGGGGGAGAGGCTTAAGGACAGGGTCCAGATCATCGGTCTGTGCCATGGGTACAGCCGAGGGCATGCCCTGCCCCTGAGCTCACTCTCTCAGTGCTTCAGGATGGGGACTGAATCCAGGGTCCAGATCCAAGAATTAGAAAGGGGGCAAACAAACAAAAACCACAACTCCAGCCCGGATTTGGCCCATGGACCAGAAGCTTCCCCCACCCGCTATGATTTCAGATAAAGGACACACGGTAACCTAACCATCACATCCGGTTTCTTCTAGTTTAGAGGCAGAGCAGAAACGGGAAAGGCTGGAAGGAGGATATTCCTATGGATTTTCAGTTGGACTCCTACTGGACAGAAGAGCAGCATCTGCCCCCCAAGGAGATGAACAAAGAACCTGGATGTGCTGGCTATTGGCTGGGAAGACTCCTCAACCGCTCTAAGGGGGGGAAGGCACTGACCCAACAAGACTCAACTTCCATTCTAGCTTCTGTTTCTCTCAGTAGAACTGAGTTTCCTAACAACTGATTAAGAACGTAAGTTATAGCTCAATGGTCCATCCAGCCAAGCATCCTGTCTCCAATCATGGCCAACTATGGTTGCTTTAGAAAAGTTTGCAATAGGACAGAATGGCTTTCTGCTCCCCACTCCCAACCCCTGACGGGCAGAGCTATCATCCTCTGAGCAGCTTGACTAAGTCATTTACGGATCTATCTAATCCTTTTTGGAAATAAGTTACGCTATTGGCCTTCCATCCTCTGGCAAAGAGTTCCACAGGTTAACGGCAAACCAAATGAAAAAATACTTCCTAATAAGATCACATGCCTAATGAGCAGAGCACTGTAAAAACTATCTCTTGGGCAGCAGAGGAATTGTAAAACCACTTTAAATCCTGCAATTTTGGTGTAGCTCAAGGCCTTCTAGCTCATTGACCCTACGCTCCCAGCCAATCCTCTGGCAGTGTCTCAGACTCTCAGCCAGTCACATTGCCAGGAGTTGAAGGAGAGCCCTCCCTCCAACTTGGACAATCTTATCTGATCAGAATGCATATCAGCTACCCACCCCTCAGTGTCTAACGCTGATTATTTTATTAATCTTTAGAAGTCTGATAACTCAGGCACTTGTAGAGCTACAGCCAAGTTAACTGATCAGGCCTCATCTATAATTGGGTAGTATTGGAACACTTACCCAAATTTCAATCAAGACATGGCCCGATCACTCCAAAAAGCACCATACTGTTTTGATCAGCTGACCCACAGTGGCAAAGCCTGCAGATAGGAATCAGGCAGGGTCTTAGACCACTAGGGAAGATGCCTTGCACTTTACTTCTGCTGCCATACAACCAATCCCAGGCTGAACTCCCTGCGGCAAACCCAACCCCTCTCCACCAATCGCAGTCTGGCTCCAGGGCCATGTAGAATCTTTGTACACCAAGGCCAATGACACAGATGCTCCAGGCACTCGATCAGAGCAGTGACTGCAGGGGGTAGGGTTCCCCGCGTTTGTCTGCTTTCATAGGGAGTTGAGAATTCCAGGTCAGTGCAGCAATTGATTGGGAATCTGCCAGGATAATCCGTTTCAGGCCCATGGTTGCGGTTAGTCATGCAGCCTGCTGCTTTCTTGCAAGAGGGATTAAAAAGGAACTTTTCCTGCAAATGCAAATTCCATCCGTTGTGGCCTTGCTGTGGCTTTAAAGGTGCAAAATCAGGGTTCGTCCGATCACTTCCAAGAGAGGACAGCATGTGGACAAAGCGACAGCGGAAGCCATTATAATGCCAGGAAGGTTGGGCCGACAAGCCCCTTCTATTAGAGAAGCTGGATGAACGTAACACGTTGAGAACTCCCGGCTGAAAAGGGGTGTAATCAAAGCTACAAACAGCATTCTTGATGTGGAGAGAAGAGTAAAAAGTGACTTAAAAGGCACTAGGTGGAACTTTTAAAAAAAATAATAAAAATAGTTTAAGGTTGCAGAAATTCACAAAGAACATTTACAACAGTTTGTGAGGAAGAAGCTGGACATGGAGACGAGAGGAAGAGCAGCTCTGGGGCAGAGATCACACCAGGAACGAAGACGTCTGTTTAAATTCTCCCTGAGGAACAGAAAGAGACGGGTCAGTTCCGGTACACGATCGTCATCGGGAGGGAGGGCTTCTACAGTCACTCTCAACCCCCCCTTTAAAAAATAAATAAACTAGCAGCCCCCACCCCCTTTCGCTTGTCTACAGTAGTTCAGACCCCACAGCATGTACACACATTGACCTTGCTCTCGCCCCCGCCCCCACTCTATTTCCCTTCTCCCCCTCTTGCCACCCCATAATTTTGGAGATTCTCCCTGGTTCAGTCCGTATGTGGAGCTGGCAGACACCACCCACACCTCCCCATTTGAGAACCACTGTTCTGCACGGACCTGGTTGATTGCCAAGCGTCCTGCGAGAACCTCTCAAGGATTCCTAGTAGAACCCTGACAAATTCATCTTGAGCCAAGCCTGACTGCACAAGGACAGACTTGATCCCAGTCCAAATGCAGCCTGGCTCTTCTAATGGGGGTGGCCCTGTCCCTCATGGGGTGCCACAACGCTGGATGGAGAAAGTGACCACGTCAGGGAAAAGGTAGGGTATGGGCATCTTCCAGCTCTTAGGAGATGGGGCTTCTCTACCTTGCAGTTATTGTTTTAGACTTCTACCCTTCACAATCCCCGAAACAGCTCTGGGCGGCTTACAAAAGTTAAAATAAATAAATATGTGATCAGGATGGGGAGGGTGCAGATCATGGACCCATCCTGTATGCTCATCTCCGATCCCTTCTCAGTGCTTGAGGGTAAGGACTAGATCCATGAGCCAGATCCAAGTCACTGCATCTAGGTGGGTTTATGGCTAGTTCAGGTAGGCATTAGATCTCGGTGCAAGGCATTTCCTGGGAGCCAATCGCCAGCAGCTTGGAGCCAGTAGCTGAAAGGCTACTACTCCCTTCCCTGGGGAAATGGAGGCTGCTTTTGGCGAGGGCAAGACCAGGATGTTGCCTAAGGGCTGAGCCTTGCTAGCCAAGCTCTGAGACTAGGATACACCCCCCTGCCTCATGTCACAAGCACCAGTCCCATCTCGCTGTGTACTGCATCGCAGCAGCAACTCAGACTCCACAGAAACCAAGTCAGGTCTTTAGCAGAAAGCAGCTTTCAGGAGGGCCAGGATGAAGCTGGATCACTTACTTCTCTGCTTCCGTCACTCCGGCCGGAGGGCTGGCTGTAAATCACCTTTTTATTGGTGGAGCTAAAAAGGAGAGAGGGGGAAAAAAATCAGAGCGCTGTTCTACAGAAGGGAGCAGAGGACTCTGTGTCCAACTCGCACCTCTAGGTTCCCTCCCAATAATGGAGTGGCTCTTACATTGGATGTCTGGGTTAAACATCCAGACAGAAAGGGTTTATGCTCCCAGCCCTGCCAGTTCCCCCAACCCCGAGACAAGGAACAGACTTCTATCATGACGGAGTTGGAGGAGAACAGACCCCAATGACCACACCCCAGTGAGTTGCTAGGGACACCACACCAGTAAACCCATCCCATAAACCAGGGATGGGGTGCCCCTTTCCCTTCCTGCGGGCAACTTAGTACAAGCTTCATGGGTTGGACAGGAGCTGGGGGTAGGGAAGGCCCAAGACAGGAAAAAGGGAGGGTCCAGGTCATGGGTCTATGCCATTCCCCATCCTCAAGTGCCTGCTCACTCTTGCAGTGATTGAGGATTGGGACACGATCCAGGGGCCAGATCCAAGATTGAAAAGGGACCAGATAAAAATGAGCTGCAAGCTGGATTTAGCTCCCAAGTCAGAGTTGCCCACCTCTACCCAATGGAGCAAACATCTTGGCAGGCAATCTGGACTGCAGCAGCAGGGAGTGCTGGAGAGGGGTCAGGAATGAAGGGATGTTGGCAGAGCTGAGGGGGGAACCTTGGTGTGAGATGGGAGGGGGGATGTAGATCAGGCTTGGCGCTAGAGTGCAATTTGTCTGGCATTCAGAAGAATACAGCCATCTTAAAGGTCATGTCTGATGTGACCACAAGGCAACATATTATGCTCAGGGCCCTGCATATTCTGAGTTTCCACCATTGCCAACAGCCAGAATTTTACCACGCCCTGAGCTCCAGAAGGCTCCCCAAATATGGGGCTGTTTCACTATCCTGAATCATACTCCAAAACTAAAATAACTTGTTGGGGTAGAAATAGGAAAAAATATCCTTAGCACATGGATAATCCTAGACGAGATGTGGTCAAAAAATTAAGTATTTGGGGATGTTGCTTGGGCATAGAGAGACACCTTACATTAGATCTAAGCCACAAATTGGTAATGGCCTTGAGTATACTCTGTATGGAGCAACTGCAATCCTGGAAGGAGGGAGGAATCACACTCCCAAGGCCTTAAGATTATGCTCATGTGCAGCTGGAGTATTAGAGGATATTTTACCGTATACATTTGAATGCCCTTGATAATCACCAAATTCGAGAAAAATCTCTCCCCCTCGACCAACTCAAGTCCACTTTTTAACTAAATAGCTTATCTGAATTCCAGCTTAGATCATGGGTGTTAGTGGTTACACAGTGGTACCCAGAATGTGGGCTTGGGGAGGCCAAATCCATGTGGGAGTTCAGGATGACAATGGGACAAGGATATTCAATTTAATACAGGAGTTAAGATTTGCCCAGTTATGCTCCAGAAAGAGCAAAGCAATTTTTATGCCAGAAGTTCCCTTTTAATTTAGGAATTGTCTATTCTGATTGTGATTTATATTATGTAGTGTATTATTTGGCTCCCGGGGAGGTTGAACCCACCTGAGTATTTAATATTGGTAATGGGACCTGGCTCGCAACACTGTTGTGAGAAGACCATTTGATATAAGGGTACCCAACTTTAATACAGGAGCCAAGACCTGCCTGGTTTGGTCCGGGAAGAGCAAGATAAATTGGATTTCCAGGGGTCTGTCTTCACCCTAGGAGTTCTGCTTATGAGTATGCTTGTAAATTATTGGCATATAGCAGCAAAGTATATTATAGGATTATCTGATCATGAAATGGTTTTGTATGCGATTTTATGGATATTGTATATTGATTAACTCCAAGCTATGGTGGATTTCTGCTTTTGCTTGTATATTATTTGGCATACAGTGGCAGAGTATACTAGTGGGTTATTTAACTATGAAACTGTTTTGTATTTGATTTTATTGTTGTATAATAATATATTCCGAGTCATGGCGGAAGCCAGGACTCAAACTATTTACTGGTTACACTTGGTGGAAAATGTGGGCAGGGAAGATCTAAATTAACTCCGCAGGTTTGGGAATAATTGAACCTAACTCCCAAGGGCATGAAATAAGTCCCAGCACCGGATTGACCACACAAACCAAAGAAAAAGAGAGGGACTAGCTGTAAGCAGGATGATCACACAAGGGTTACTGTCCTTCACCCAAGATATTTTGGAAAAATAGTAAGTCAGAATCGAGGGATGATTCCTGGGAAAAGACAGATCGATCCAGTGTATTAAAACCAGTTATTTTTGGAGTCAGGCACTTGCCCAAGGACCCAGGGGGCGATTGAACCTGGGATTACCATCCTCAGAATAGAAGAGAGGTTGGATAAATTTGACAAACTATATAAACCTGAGAGAAACAAAAGATTTGCAGCAGCCCCATGACTATTATGGCAGCGTGCATCTGCCCTAGCAAAGGAAAAGAAAGAATTATTATATCACAAGGATAATCAGACCAGTATTATAAAACCGATGCAAGAACAAATTGACTCCCTCATGGATCACAATAGAGTCCTATCTAGTCAAGTGTCACTGCAACACCAGGTAGCTGATTTAACTATAGGGACTCCGGAGGCCCAAACCGAAGGGAAGCTAGAAAAATTAACGAAAGAGAATGAAGGGCTTCCATGTGCGGTTAGAAAACTAACTGAAAATAAGGTCAAGAATAAAATGGCGCCTCCGGCCATAGTGGATGCAAAAGGAAAGTTAATGAACTACAGCAAAAACTCAAAGTCTGTAAAGCCCAGATTAGCGCATTAGCATATGGGGAAGGCTACTTAAATGGCACTAATGGAATGGAGTAATAATGAGCCTTGGGAGCCAAGGGAGGAATGGGATGGGTACGTATGGGATGACCCAGACCCTAATGATCACCCAAGTTGGGTACCCAAGATAGACCCACCAGAAAATGACCCTTCAGGACCATATGCTGCTCGTCGCTGCCCTGGTTTGTTTAACTCATACTTACAATTCTTCGGGCACCCAAGTCATGGGTATAGAGAGAACTCTTCAAACAGGTAGCCAGAGTGACTTGTATAATATGGCTACAAATATTGGGAAAGGGATAGAGGACAATTTCCCAGATTGGGTTATTAAGTGGCTGAATATGATAGAGGTTGAGAACCTGCAGAATGAGCAATGGGCGAGGTTAGGACAACTCAACCTGCAGGGAGATATACGGGAGATATTTATGAGAGAAGCTCCCCAGTTGCTAGGTAGCCCCCTGGTCACAGTATGGAACACGGTTTTAGTTACAGGCGGAAGGGCCTACACTCAGGCATATGTACTCAAAACAAAAACCCAGAGCGCCACTTAGTGATTATACCCAGAGACATCAGGTGTTGGCAATCCTAGCTGGGGTGATCCTTCCCCAAGGGGGCCCGACACCAATTAGAGGCCCACCCCCATATGTGAATAGATTGGAAAAAGTAAATTGGAACCATGGCCCCTTCTCATAACCACCTTTTTGGAAGGACTGCAACCAGAAATTGCAAAGACTATGGGCCCATTTGGCCCTCATCTTAATGACGCATTAACCTTCCAACAAGTACAGCGGCACATCCTGGAGGCAGCCAAATTGTGTAGGACAGTGGGCACTGAGGCTGGGGTAATGGGCAATCCCACCCTTACAGAAAGGGATCAGAAAGTCACATATACTAATGCAGGGAGAGGATCTGGAGAAAGACCCAATGGAACATAGGCAAGGGTAGACCCCAGTCCATGATGGGACAAGGCAGGGAATTCAGGAGTCTCCCCCCACCTTACCAACAAACTGATCCAGAGAGAGATGCGAAACTCTCTCTCTGGAGATTCTTGATGAGCATGGGAGAGTTTCCAAAGACATGGAATGGACAAAACACATTCTCCTTTTTGAAGAGAGTGCAGGAGTTAGAAGCACAAAAGGTGCAGCAAGCACAGGGAATGGCAGTAGCAGCAGTGACCCAGGCCACAGTCCCGTTGCCAAGCCCTGCCCAATAGGGATGCTCCTCCAATGGTAGGGGACTGCCAGGGACCAATCAGTGGCAAATACCGAATTGACTACACCTCGACCCAGTAGGCAAATCACGAGTACATATCTGGATGGGGAAAAAAATAATCGGCCCCTTGGATGCTCTAGTGGATACTGGAGCTAGCGTAAATCTAAATTAGTCCAAAGAATCAAATGTGGCTAGGGCCCAGTGTGACCCTGGAATCTTATGCTGGGGACACAAAGGAAGGATGCCAGTTTGGTGTTCTGGACTGGGGCATATGGAAACGGGCCACCCCCCCTAAAAGGGGATGCTTGGATAGGGGATGCTTGGATAGGGTTCAGATGGAGGAAGAGGCCATTGTAGAAGTTGCAGCATGTAACAACCAAGGATAAGTGGTAGACCTGGCAAGAAAGATTCTGTGGCAGGTCCCGTCAGGAGAAAGTAGGGTAGTATCTTCTTGTTTAAGAACAGACGCATTAAAGGCCCTAGAGACACCCACAGACCCAGAAAAAGATCTGTGGGTACAGGAGTTTCCAGATGTGTGCGCTGACAGAGGGTAGGGAGATTGAAGCCTGTGTCTATATTACCAGTGACCCAGTACCCTCACAGAAACAGTAGTTTCCAGACAAGCAGAAGGGATAGCACCCACCACAGAGGACTTGGTGAGGCAAGGAAACCAACTCACCCTTTAACTCCCCTATATAGCTGGTCCTTAAGGCAGATGGGAAAACATGGTGCAGTACAATAGATTACTGAAAGATTAATGCAGGCACTCCCACTATGGCCTCAATAGTCTCAGATATACCAAAGCTGGTGTCCAGGGCTAAGTAGGACCCCCTCCCGCTCCGGTTGGACCTCTCAAATGGTTTCTTTGCTGTCCCACTGCATCCCAGTTCATGGGATCGTTTCGCCTTCACTTTTCGAGATAAAAACCAGTCAATCTTTACTAGGGTACCTCAGGGTTTCCACAATTGCAGCCTCCAAAATAGCAATCAGTTATAACAAGGGATGGTGGTTCCCTGCTGACATTCATGTGACTCAGCTACTGGACATGCCAAATGAATTAATTGAATTAATATAGTGGTGGTTCAAACCTACGGACTCATGTTTTAGAAAGGCCTTTTCTGATACATGTTCAAGAGATGCTCGAAGACCTAAGCAACCACAAGGCCTAGTGACCCAGTGTATAAAAGGAGTTTGTCTATGCGATGAATGTAAGCATACTGCAAACTAACTAGGAGTAGAGAGCCCCTTTTCCTTGCGATTTTCTGTTTAAGGATACCATGGAGCGATGAATGCAGCAAAAGATCAAGAAGCCCTTTTTGGATATGGACCTTGTTTTTCTTGTCTTGTTTGTGGTTTGTTGTTTGTGTGGTTCACTAGTTTTGTGACCCATCAAGGGATAGTCAAGTGAAAGGGTCCTTCCTTAGGCAACACCACCAATATGAGAGCAAACAGAAAATGTGTTTTTACTGCTCATTGGTCATAGCCAAACATTTTGAAAAGAATCCTACAACAGGTTTTGGCCGTGACTGTCTTTAGGTTTGTCTGTCTTTGGTGTTTAATGAATAGCTGTAGGAAGGGAGGCTGTTCCCCTCACTTCAACAGTCCCCTCCCACAATTACAATTGTGTTCAGAAACTAATATTGTGCAGAAGAATTGAGAACCGTGTACAGGAACAAATAGTTATCCTGAGAAGCAATAACCTCTGACAGGGATGACCAACTGAAAAATCCATTGAGAGACCTCAAGTGGCACCCCACCCTCCCAAATCAACGAAACAAGAATCTGAGACCACCACACATGAAGATATATTAATTCAATAGAGTATAGCAGCGTACATGTGAAGGACAGTGAAGCAGAAAAATAGCAATACTAATTCAGAGATACATGTAGCACCCACAAAAAAATGTGTTTTCTGTAGTTTGAAGCCATATGGATCGTGTAGTAACAGCTAGCTGTAAACATGGATCAAGGTGATGAAGCAAGACTTGACTGGGATTATACAGGCATTTCTAGATCTTAGTAATGCTACATCCGTAGCAATTTACTGTGTAGCAGTCAAGGAAAGGGCTATTACTGAATAAGATGTGTGAAGGTCAATGATCTGGAGCAGAAGTATCCCAGGAGAATGGTTGCTTACCCTCAACAAGCCCACTAGGGGAGTCTTAACCAAGTATTTGCATATCAGATCTGCTAAACGGAACTGGAATAGTAAATCAGCAGGTTGAGCCTACCATAGGGTACCCGGTTATTTCATTGCCGCAATATCACATCCCTACCGGTCACTGGTGAATTAATTCCAAGTCAGAAAGACATGTCATGTTGAAGGATACCCATGGGACTATTCTAGACATACACTCTTGTGCACCATGGGTGCCAGATGCTTATGTTGTGTCATGTTATGCCCCCTGTACTTTTACAATGTAATCAACTTTCCCGTTTCTCTTTATGTACCTGGAATATATTGCCTATTAGATTGCCCTCAATAATTGTGTTGTATGGTTAATGTGTCTATGTGATGGTGTCGAGGCCCTGTAACGTTACTGTTAACAAATTGTTTGTCCATTGGGTAAATTATACTACCACCCTCTGTGATGTAGCTACTCTCGCAGTGGGCGATGTGTCCTTATCATTGGGTAAGATCACTAACGAAAATGTCACCAGTACTGTGCCCCCTTCTACCACACATCCCATTCCCTTAAAAGGTATCTTTTGCCTCCCTGTTTGAAGTATTGGCCGTGCTCCAACGTTTTGCAGATAAGGTGAACACTGCAGGAACAGATATTGGGGGCAGCGTAGTCCATGTTATTTATAACGAGGAGAAAGTTAGGAAGGTCCTGTCTCAAGTAAGAACACCATTCCTGCACATCATGGTGGGAGCCCCTCTTGGGTTGGAGCCCCTCTGTAAGTGGCATCCTTAATCTGGTAATGCACCCCATTGTTATATTTGTAATCATTCAAGCAATACCAATATTGTTATTATGTATGTTTTCCTGGATGCAAAGATGTGTGTAGTGTTGCAAACCTTAAGAAAGCAACGTGTGTTTGATGATTAATATGGTCAACTTATTCACAATTTGTAGTAAAATGTTGTGTGTGTTACGCTCTGTTATAAGTGGGTATGTCAAGGGGGCGAATGTTGGGATTCAAGTAAAGTAAGGATTAATAAGTTTAATACATTTTAAAATAAGGTTAACTTCTCACCCAGAACAAGGTTGTTGCAACATAACATGGAAGTGAACAAAAATAATTGAAACGCAGGAGAAAACAGCATATCAGGACATTGCTATTTTGTAAACCCGAACTTTGCAAAACACGCAAACAAGTTCTGCAAAAGGTCACCATGGAAGAGGTCAACAGGATGGCGTGATCAAGGGCAGATCGACATGTAATGGAAAATTTGGAAGAAGTCTGAAAGTTGGAAGAAGGAGGGCCAAACCGCCCTAACTGCATGACTAAGGGAAAAATTGTGATAAAAGGAAGCAACACCGAAACAGAAGGAGAAGCAACCACACCTCTGACTGGAGAGGAGAAAGGAAGAAGGAGCCTGCTTACCAATGGTAGCTCGTCTGGCCAGCAGCTGTCTGCCAATGCAAGACCGAAACTCTGGGTGAGTAATAACTTTACTTATATAGGATAGAATAAGGAACTACTGCTGACCAACCAGTTTGATAACAATAAAATCTTGTATGGAGACTAAGTTGACTGCATCTGTGTGGTATATCCAAGGGTGACCAAGGGGACGGGATTGGGGTACTCCAGGAGAGTGTGGCAGCCTACAATCTAACATCTCCACTGGGGAAAATAGTGAAGGGGTTGGGCCCCAAGATGCTTATATGGCCAAGGGGACTCATTTGAAATCCTCTTCAACACATTTGTCCTCAGGACACCACCATAGGAGCCTCAGAGGGGATGCTCTGCTGTAGGAGGCAGGGGAGGTAAAGTGAATATTCGGATGACTTCAACTGATCAAGCTGGGTGGGGAGAAGCTCTGAGAGGGCTTTGAGTGAAGCTGCTTCTATGAAGCAGGTCGCATGCAGGAAAGACCAAAGCCATGGATATCATGCAGGAGAGGGCAGCATTGCGCCTTTAGAGACAGAAGCAGCTGAGCAGCAGAAAGTCATCCTTGTCCAAAAGAGGAAACATCAAACCTCAGATGCTGCCTTGCTGAGTCCAAGGCCAGGATTAGGGCTTGCGGGCTGGACCAGCAAGAGGAAGATGTTTCCATGAGGCTTTCCCTAGCTCCTTATTGATCGTGCCTTACATGGTCTCAGCCTTCAAAATCTCCCCCCTCCCTTGTAACCAAGCTAAGCATGTGCACCTGCAACTAGCATATCCTTATTTCTACCTATGTGCCCCTTCCCTTGTCAATTCTAAATTGTAAGCCCCTCGGGGGAGGAACCTGATTCTAAGCATGACTGTTCAGAGCCAGGCACATTGTCGGTGCAACAACAACAACAACGAGGATGGAAGTGTTAACAGGTGGGGATGAGGACTCTGCAGTGGATACTCTTGTGCTCCTGCCAGCTCTGGTTTGAGTTTAGACCACCGGAAAGGAGAACCTGCTACTCTTGCTGCCACCACCATAGGACCACCCAACCCACAGCTTCTGGAGATCCCAACGAGGTCGATACAGAAAGGCTCATAGTGGGAGGACACAACAGGAATCGCATCCCTGAGAAGCTTCTTACTCTTTGTTACTTACTCTTTGTTTTCTGAAAGACAAAAAGTGAGAGAAGACGGTTGGATATTAGCAAGTGAGCGGCCCATTCAGCTTCAGAGACCTGATGCTTCTAGCATCTTTAATGGGTGCAAGTAGCCACACAATGCACGGGGGTGCTGTAGTAGAGGCACCCCAGGACAGAAGGGAGTTGAACAGTGTCTCATCAACTTCCTTATTCAGTAACCAAGGTGGTCAGTAGAAACTATGCTTCCCAGGTCAAGGTCACAGGCCCCTACCGGGCACACATGTGAAACCTCTCTACAGTGCTTGAGAGAGGCTCTGCTCTCTTGCTACTGGCAGAAAGGTGGTGTGAAAACACCCTTTGCATGGAAGACAAGCTGCTGTCTATGAACTCCAAGTGTGAAACAGCAGCTGCTCTCGGCTACAAGGTTAAAATAAAGAACAGCAGACTCCGGATGAACAGGGAGCAGCTATTTACCTTTCACAGAACACTAGAACTGGGAAACAGCCAGTGAAACTAACTGGCAGCAGATTTAGGACAAATGAAAGGAAGTATTCCCCCTCCCCACAAACTACAGTGAACTGTGGAACTCATTGCCAGAGGATGTTGGGAAGGCCAGTAGCCTAACTGGTTTCAGAAAGAGCTGGATAAGCTCTTTGAGGATAGCTCCATAAATGGCTATGAATCCCTTTGTTCAGGGGATGAGACCTCTTACTGTCAGGGACTGGGAGTGAAGGGCAGGAAAGGGCTCAGTCCAAAACAACCTGTTATGTACTTCTCCGAGGCACTGAAGCTGCCACAGTAAGCATGACAGCAGCCCAGAGGGACTCTCTACGGTCAAGACAACGGTGTGATGATCCTCCCCACTCCCCCCAGAAAGAGGGGAGAATTCATAGGTCTCAGCCTGAGCAGACACATTACTACTTACTGCTGAAGTAGCCCCGGCTGCAGGCGAACCAGACGCCAAAGCCAATCAGCCCCAGCACGATGGCCACCACCACCACCGCCGCCACGATGCCGCCCACATTGAGTTCAGCTGGATGAGAGAAGGAAGCTGGTGAGGTACGGAGACCATGCGTTTCCCACAGGATGTCTGCCACGCTGCTGCAACCCCAGTGCTGCAGCCAGTAATACATTGCTGCAGAGGTGTCGGGGCTAAATGCGGAAGCAGCATCCACCCAAATTGTATGTCTGAAAGGGGGACCCCCGGAAACCATGCCCCATTTGGCCCCGCAGACTTGTGTTTAGAAAATCATTTCCACTCAAGCTAGGAAATCTCCAAAGACTGACTATTGCCCAGTAAGTTAAATCACTGTTGGTTAGGCTGCCGCAGCAGCACTAAAAGTGAAAATAAATAGGATGATCGCTCTGTGTTCAAACTGAGAAACCCCCGTCTGAACACACAGCTACTGCACTCGCCCCCCGCTCCATGTGCAAGATCTCCAGCCAAGCTAAGTTTGCAGCTGGACGATGGAGCCTTTATGCCCTGGCTGCGGTCCTCATTCATCTCCTTCCTCGATGGGATGAAGCCGAGATGGTAGCTAAAGGAGATTTCCCCGGCCGTGACCCTCCCCTAACCCCAAACACACGTCTTGGCCCAGGGGCCAACGTGTGTTCGTGCCTTAGCTCACACAGCATTCTCCTCGTTTGAGGCAGCTGTTGCAAGGGGGGCGGGGGACACAGATCACAAGTGTGGATTCCTGATCCCGTGTACACCTAACAGCCCAACAGACGCTCATTTGGGGAGTGGCTAGCAGGTCATCGGTTAGCACCCTAACAGGGCAGCTAAGGGAGTCAAAGTGGCACAGTGGTTACAGCATTCAACTCCGTCCCTGAAGGCTGTGGGTTCAAGTTCTGCGTGCTCTCTCACTGGATGGTTACCTCCAGCCTACTCAGCTTCGAATGGGGACCAACTCCATTTGGTTGAAGGGGGTGGGGGAAGAAGAGTCAAAGGCACTTGGACATGGTGTTGGCCACACTGCTCCCTTGGACACCACAGGTTAAAAAAAAAATGGGGCATCTTAACCCCAGGGCTTGGGACAGACTTTGAGGGCTGCTAAGCTGTAGGGCAAATTTGTTAGGAATCCCGTTTCTCCCTAGCCCCCTGGGCCATATCTCTGCTAGCGCATTTAGAGAGGTGGGCACAGTTCCTAAGGAGGTTAATCTCAAGTCCTAGCAGCAGAGGATAAAAGAACAGCAAGGGAAAGAGATTCTAAATCATTCCCTATGCCTCAGCTTGGAGTACATATATCAAGGGTGAAGGAGACCTGTGAATGGGGCATCCGCCTTCTCTCCTGCCCCTTCCCAAACAGGAATGGTGCCAAAATTAAACACGGCCGATGTCCACTCTCCCCCCACTCCCTCTTTTCGGCAGACAGGAATGCAGATGTAGCTGCTTAGCAGCACCTAAAAAAGGCCAGACTCATGCAACGGGCCGATTCCCTGTCATGCAGCCCCCACCCCTATTCCATCTCAGTCTCCTCCCTTGCCTCTGCCAGCCGGACAGAGTCTGGATGCTGCTTGTTCCTACTGGTCACCCCTAAAAAGGTAGCAGCAATACCTTATGAGAGATACAGGTTGCAGGGCTGCATGGTCTCCACTGCAGTCCTGCAATCTGTATTTCTTCAACGTCCTCTAAAACTTGCACCCTATCAGGAAGCGAGTTCTAGACATGGGAGGGGGCAGTAACGACAAGGGCAGAAAGGGAGCAGGCAACATGAAGACCGGAATCGGAGGGGCAAAACTTCCACAGCCGGCCTGACCCCAGTCTGGTTTGATCTAATTGAGACTCTCAAGGTGATCGGGGCAAGGCCACTGAAAGCAATAACTCTCACTGCCAGGACTCTAGTAATCTCTCCCCTTGACTACTGCAGCCGCCTTCTCGCTGGCCTTCCTTTCTCTCTCACCTCGACACTCACTTTCCTTCAACACTCTGCTGCCAAAGCCATCCACCTCGCTCCTCCCAAGCAAGGCTAGAAAGAGCTCGGAAGGTGAAGACAAGGTGTTTGTGCTGAGTTTGGGGAGGGGGGGGGCAGGGTAGAGAAGAGGTTGGAACATGATCAAGTAGCAGGCGAGATGGATGGCTTTGGCAGCCGAGCGTTGAAGGAAAGCGAGGCTCTTACAATTATAACGGTGCCGTGCCAGCGTTATACAAGTCACGAAGTCTCCGGGTGTTTTCCAAAGAGCGCAACGGAACAGCAGCAAGGTAAAAGCTGCTGCATGCTTACTGGCTTCCATGCGGATGGCTTCCGATTTCTGACCGGATCCCACACCATTTTTCGCCTCGCAGTGATACTCTCCAGTGTCAAAGCCGGTTAGAGGTTCAAAAGCCTAAAGAAAGAAAGAAAACGGACGAAAGCCGCATGAAGGGAAGCAGATTCCCAAAGTGTCAGGATGAACGAACCCCTTCCCCCACGCCAGCCCTCTCGAACGTACCAGCACGCCCGTCTTCTCGTCGATGGTGTAGGAGGAGTTTCTGAATAGGGGGCTGGCCTTGGGGTTCGTGGGTAACAGGACATTGTCCTTGTACCACGTGAAGGTCGGCAGCGGAGAACCATCCGATTCTATGCACTTCAGCACAGCGTTGCTGCCGATGGTCGCCGAGGTGGGCACCTTGGCAGTGGGCTTGGATGGAGGCACTGCCAGAAAGATGGTAGAGGCTTAATAAATGCAGCATATCCGTACTGGAATGCCTTGCATTGCATGTACCTGGGGGCACCCTCCCTCGCAACAATTCAATCGCTATGATGAACCCTTCACTAGAAAGCAACAGTTCCCAAACTTCTCCCCCCCCCCCCCCCCCCCCCNCGGGTCCAGATCAGGCCTAAGTCTGCGATCCCACAAACACACAGAATTAGCTCTTAGCCGCAGAAAGCAACCACACTCTCCGTGTAGCACTCAAGTGCTTGCAAGGCTTTATGATCCTTATCCAGTTCATCCTCACAACCACCCTATGGGATAAGTCATCAATCCCATTTCATAGATGGGTGAACTGAGGCATAGGAGACAGCGACTTGCCCAAGGCCACCCAGTGAGTTTATAGCTAGGAATTTTAACCCTGAACTCCCATGTCCAACACTGAATAAGGGATGGGAACTTTTCCCCCTCTCAGTGGCTACTTCAAAAATTAGCAAAAGTTCCAGCTTAAGGGAGTCCACTCAGGAAAAGAAGAGTCCAGATCATGGCTCAACGCCAAGCATCTGTCTCCTCTCTCTGCCCTCATCTCTGCTCCCTTACCCTGAACTCAGGTTTTCAGTACGTGAGGGTAGGAACTGGATCCAGGGGCCAGAACAGGAACTGAAAAGAGGCCCCATAAAAGTTAGTCACAGTCTACATTTGGCCCCCAGACCTATGGTTCCCCAACCCTGTGCTAGAGGGTCTGGACGCTGCACCATTCATCACCCCCCACCCTCCCTGGCAGGATACATCCTGTGCCTCTCAGTCTGAGCGCCAATGTAAAGGAACCAGTGCTGTGACAACGAAGCATGCCATTAAAACTTGTGCAAGAGAAATTCCTTCCCACCGCACTGGCTGCCCAGTCCCCTCCCCAAGTGTTAGTTTATTGCCACAGAAAGAACATTCATTTATACCTTGGACAACGAGGTTTACCACAGATAGAAAAGCGTCACCAGCAGCGTTAATTACTTCGCAGGTGTATGTCCCGGTGTCCTTTCGGGTGACGGACTTGAACCGAATGCCAGTGGGGTAAAGTTCCACACGGGACTTGTAATTGTCTGTAAAGAAAAGGGAGATGCTGGGAAACAGAAAGCATTCCAAAAAAAATTAAGATGGAGTCATCCATGGGAGAGAGCGCGCACCGGCTGGTGCTGGAATAATCTGATGGAAGGGACACCAGTTCGGAGCAAAGAGATTTGTTTTATTAGATAGGGTTTCATTTACAGACAGCAAAGGGTTAGCTAGCCACGCCCTCACAATCAAGTAGGCCTGATAAGGGATGATGAATTAGGGGTACAATTGTCACCTAAGCTCAGGGGGACCCCAAAAACATTAAATTAGGATGTGCAAAGTAACTGCAAATCCAGCTCTCCCCACCATCACTGGGATAGCGCCGCCAGCCCAGCTGGACTGAGGGAGTGTGGGGGAGGGGATTGATCTGCTTAAAGGTGCCAGCTGGCACACAGACCAGAGTTGGGGGCGGTTAAGGGATGTGTTCAGGATGGAGGAAGGAAGGGCAAGATTCAGACCAGAGATCTGTGCCACGGATCCACCCCCTCATCTCCGCTCTCGTCCCCGGAGCTCAAACTTTCAGTTCTTGAGGGTAGGAATTGGATCCCCGGGACAGATCCAGGAACTGGAAAGGGGCCAAGGTGAAAACAGCTGTGGGCATATGTGGCCCAAGAGCTGTCTCTTATACACATCTAGATGTGTATAAGAGACAGGAGCAGGGCCCTGCGTTCCCTGAGTTTCTGCAGGAGAGTGGCTTGCCAACTAACTTTTCCTGTGGATTGTACGGTGATTAGGGCAGATAACTTACGTTGATTCTCAGCCACTTGAAGAGTTTCCGTAGATACCTGGCCCGCTATTAAGGACCCTGCGGGGAGAANTCATCTCCGCTCTCGTCCCCGGAGCTCAAACTTTCAGTTCTTGAGGGTAGGAATTGGATCCCCGGGACAGATCCAGGAACTGGAAAGGGGTCAAAAAAAAAAAAAAAAAAAAAAAAAAGAAGCTAGCTGCAGGTCAAAGGCTCCCCACGACCACACTAGACCCGTGGGCTTGTTCACAGGATCCTAAACAGAGGGAGACAATTTAGCCAAATTCTGCAAAAACGGCTGCGATCAGGGCTCTGAATCCTGAGTTATGATACTAGATCAAGGTGGACAAAACTCGGAACCCAAGAGCCTTGGACTAAAAATCTTCATAGGACCAAGAGCCACGCACAGAAACCTCTCCTGCTTCATGACCGGCTGGCAAAGCCAGTGCTCTGGGGTCCTGGCTGCTGAGACCCTGAGGAGCAGCTGAGATTTGGGGGCAGTGAAGACAGGCACATGGCTATAAAGGCAACACAGGGCCCCGAACCCAAACTGCCCAAAGGTTAGTCTGCCCCACTCCATTAGAGATTACATAGAGTTAGCATCGGTCGAGCTAGGAAATGTCGCCCCCACAGGAGTTGGCTGAACCAACGCCCTACGAACGCCCAGGGCGCTCACGGGAAGAGAAGCTACTGAATGCACCGGAGCCACCAACCTGTGAGCTTAGAGTTGTAGTACACAAGCGCCAGAGAAGATCCCCTTTGAAACTTCCACTCCACCCGAGAGTTTCCACCTTGCGCTGTGCAGGGCAAGTCGATCGCTGCGTGGTTTAAAAAAAAACGAGAAGTTAATTGCGCTTCCGAGGCCGGCCTTAATGCAGGGCTCCTTACCGCCACGGACTGCTGCTTATGGGATTCAGTGGCTGGCTGCCGGCGCCCCACTCCACGCCTGCACCACTCTGCTCTGGTCAAGACAAACCAGCACCGACTCTCGACCCACCTAAGCCCCCTTGGCAGCAGACTGGGTGGGCCCTCGCCTGATGTTGCTGCTGCCGCCGCCAGTTTCAAAGAACCCAACCCACCACGCACTCCTTGGGGTCACCATGCTTCCTAGTTTGGCAAGCTGGGAAATGTAGTCCCAGCATGCTAGACTTGGGAAACATGGCGGCCCCAGGGTTCACATGGCTGGGCCGGGCCTTTAAAGAGCGGCAGCAGCAGGCAGGGGGGCCGGCGGAAATTCCTCCCCTCTCGTGAGTGTGTGTGTGTGCATATGAGAGAGAGAGGCAAGTATGTACATGTGTGTGTGTGTGTTTGAGAGGCGAGTGTGTGTGTGGGGTTGCTCCCTCTCCCCCCCCCACCCCAGGATGTCCCCTCTCTCCCCGTGCCCCCACCTATCCTTATGGCTGTCCCATCTCCCCATGGTTCCTGGGAGGGAGCCACCACCCAGCCCAAGGAGACCGCCCCCCAGAACGTTCCTTCTGTCCCCTCCTGCCTAGCAGCGTACGCCTTCCTCTGATTGTCCACCAGCCCTCCCAGAGGACCCAAGCCCAGCAGCATCTGTGGTAAAGGACCACCTGGCCAAGAAATTATTCTCTCCCCCCCCCCCCCAATCTGCGCGGCTGCATCCCTCCAGGGGGCACTTTGGGAGTGGACTGGGGCCATGCGGGTGAGGGTTTGAGACACAGCTCTGTGCGCGCGCGCGTGCGTGCGTGCGTGCGTGCGTGCGTGCGTGCGTGCGGGCGCCATGCCTGCGAGGGGGGTTGTTTGATAGGTTTGATCGGCTTTTCAGGGCTTGGGTGTTGGCGATTCAAGCCCGGAACCACTAATTGGAAATGGGCCACATAAAATCTTGCTGCGGGTTGCGTTTGGCTCCTGGGCCCAGGTTCAGTTGCTCACCGCTGCTTTCATGTGGGGGGCTGTTTGATCTAGGTTTGAAGTTCTGCGTTGGGGATATGCTCAAGAGAAGGAAGATCCACACCATAGATCTGTCCCTACCCTTGTGTGCATGCCCCTCATGTGTTTTAAGTCAAAGTGATTGCCTTTTAACCATATCTGCGTCCTGTGCTTCCTTTCATCAAAAACCGATTTAGAGGGTTTTTTAATGCACATTGTACATTAAATATAACTTGTATGACAATTGTCTGTATATATAAGACATATATACAGACAATTGTCTGTATATAACTTGTATGACAATTCTCTGTAATCGTCAAAAAAAGCGTGCGGGTCCCGTGGAAAGTGAGCAGGGCTGAGGCCCTTTCCACATTTTCTCTCTGCCTGGAGCCCTGCAATTTCCAAGGCCGGCCCTGCACGCTGCAAGATCAAGCTAATAAATTAGGTGCCGAGAATAAGATTCCCGTGAGTTTCAAAAAGGTCCTTTGTTTGAATGTCTTCAGTCGAATAAGTCTAGCATTTAAAGCTGCTGGTAAAAAGGGATTCTCTTTCAAACCTCCTAGAAAACTGCAATGCAAATTGAAGGATTTTGACCCCAGGTCTCCAGAGCCGGTGGCCCCAATTTCTTTGGGTCAGCCATGGTGCCTGGAGAAATTGGGGCTTCCAGAGACAGCCACAGGGACCTCCCCACCCCTACACAACACCATGTCACTCCATAAGAGAGGGTGTTCTGCTAGACAGTCATCTTCCTCTGCTGAAGCAGCCCCATCCCCTCTGGGTACAAGCCAGGAGGGGAGGGGGGAGCCCTATCCGCATGGCATCCTGGGATCTCTTTGAAATCCCCATGCATTGCTGACCCAGTGCTAGGCACGGCTGTCCAGCAAGGAATTCTGAACACACAATTAATCAAAGCGTTGCTGTCACGGTGGGTGGTGAGCCGAGTCTGATGCTAGGGGTGGTCAAGGTGAAGCTCACACGCTAGTGTGCACTAGAACAGAGTGCGAGGAGGGACCAGCCTCTTGGAGATCACTTCTGGGGAGGAGAACCCGACTGGAGTCCTAGGGCGTGTCTGAGGAGGCGACAGGCTAGAAGAGTTCCTTCAATATGGTGAGAAAAGCTCTCTCTAAAGGGAGTGGCTGCTCCACTCCTGAGACCAGTTGCTCAAATGCCCTAGGCCTGGGAGGAGTCCTGGCCTGTCAGAACAGGAGGAACATGGTAGACACCATAGGTCTGGCCACCCCTGGCCTCACTCACTAAAATTAATTCTATTAAAGAGAACTAGGGCAAGTGAGCAGGGCCCTGCGTTCCCTGAGTTTCTGCAGGAGAGTGGCTTGCCAACTAACTTTTCCTGTGGATTAGTACGGTGATTAGGGCAGATAACTTACGTTGATTCTCAGCCACTTGAAGAGTTTCCGTAGATACCTGGCCCGCTATTAAGGACCCTGCGGGGAGAAAAAAGAAGAGATGATGAGGATACACATCTGTGTAGAAATACAAAATCATTTTAGAGGAGGAAGAGACAGGAGACCAGCCCACGCTTGGCATAGAGATAATCAAATGTATCTTTGCCCAAGGCACCTTTCACCCTTCCTGGTTTTCCAGGGAGACTAAGCGCAGTTTTAATGTGCCACTGTGCACGCAGCCTTAAAATAATCTGCTTTTAGAAAAGTCCCGCAGGTGGCCATTGCAAGCTGCGACTTGCGCATTCTTCTGAAACTGCATTGGTCAAACCTCGATAATGGGGTTTTACCAATGTGGTTTCAAAACAAGAGCCACTCCAAGCTGCTCTGTGAGCAGGAGGGCGCGGGGTAAATGACCAATGAAATAAATACATAAAAAATAAATAAATGCCATCCAAGGTTCTACAAGTGGGATTAATTCAATCTCTATGCACAGCAGCACGCCTAAAAGCGCCCTAAGGACTAGTGAGCAGGATGGGAAAGCAGGAAGTGAAACCTGATGAGCTGTACTCGGCCCAGGCAGAAATGAGATTGCAGCAGCACATGTTCCACACACAGCCACCTGCGGGAAGGAATGGGGAAGCTCAGTCCCAGGGGCCAAATTTGACCCATAGCTGGTTCTGATTTGGCCCCTTTCCAGTTCTTGGCCTCTGGATCCAGTTCCTATCCCCAAGCACTGAAAGACTAAGCTATGGGACAGGGAGCAGAGAGGAGGGCGTGCACACAAGGATAGGGGGCAGATCCATGATCTGGCCTTTCCTCTTCCTGAGTGCGCCCTTTAACAGCCCTGTTTCTAATTTCTATACAGCCCTTGGAGCTTGGATTAAATGTCAAAGTGGCCCCTCAGAGGGAAAAGGTCCCCCTGCCCCCTTTCCTCCCCAGGACCAACACAACTTGCTTCACTAATGCTTGCAACTCATTTTTAATTTGATAATGAACGTGGTTAAGCCACACAAGTAGAAGCCACTCCTCAAACCAGTATAGGAATGTCCAGATGGGAGCTTGAGAACTTGTTTAACTGAACCAGTGAGAGTTTGAACAGACCGTTTACACAAAAGGTGGCTCATCTAATCTCGAATGGAGATGCAATTTTTAACTCGGACATTAAGCGCTTTCATTTTTGTCAACACTCGTTTCATGTTAATTGCAAAGCAAGGAGGTATGGCAATGATGATTATTATGAATAAGCATTTATATAGCACAAGAAGTGTACCTGGTGCTTTACAGTTATGATTATTAGAGCCCAGTGGGCTTACAATCTAAGATTAACAAGGCTGAGGGGAACACAGGGACAGACACACACATTCCCATTTATTACAGATGGGGAACTGAGGCTGAGAGGTTGTGACTTGTCAAAGGCCACCCAAACTTCATAACTAGGGCAGGATTTGAAACCTGGCTTCCCAGGTCCAACTCCAGCACGTTCCCCGCTACACCATCTCCAGATGGGAGCCTTAAAAAAAATAAATAATAATAATTAAACTGGTCTTTGGTTGTGACTCTTATTTAGACCTGTTATTTCCACTAGGGACGGGACTTCGGAGCAAATCTCAGATTTTTTTTCCAGATTGGAATCTTCAAGAACTTGAGTTCTCAATTCAGTTTCGAATTCAGGGTTTTTTGCATTGATTTTTCTAGGTTTTTTGCATTGGGGAAAAAAAAAAAAAAGTCAATGCAAAACCCCCAAATTATCTGAAACCAAATTGAGAACTGAAATTTTGGGAGAACTAAATCGGCCATTTCCAAGTCAATTCAGTTCTAACCGAATCTGATAAGTCCCATCCCTAGTTTCCAGCAAAGATAGCTTTCTTCAAGCTTAGATTCTCGTTAATCAACACTAGCATTCTAGCAACTAAATTCCTATGAAGCATTTGAAATGAGCAGCTAGATTGCTTCTCATGCATAATTTCACCATCTTGGGACAAGTGATCAAGCTCCTGACTATTTACCGATACGGATTCTTGAAATACCACAAGACACTGTTGTAATTTACTTACTTCCCGTTTACTATTACTGAAGGTACCATTTTACTTCCAGGTTTCTGTCTTAGTTGTAAACCACATTTCTAAGCCAATCACTGTGTGAATAACTCACCCCTCAACCTCCACCTGCCCAAACAGTATATAAAGAACAGTGCCTCCATTCCACTTTTTTTGTGGGTAAAGGAGACTTTGTGAGTGGAGGGAAAGTGCTGCATGAAGTGACTGAATTGGGGAGACCGTTGCCTGCACCCCAGATGGGTAGATTTCTCCACTCAGTCTTACCTCCCAGGGGCTTGCCCAGCAAGGTGGTCTCTGATTGGCTGCAAGATAGGCGTGGGCCTGCCAGAGTACCAGGAAAACAGGGGGCTGGAGCCCGGTGAGGTGAGTCCTTGACAGCCATTTACTGTAGCCACTCAAGAAAGAGGGCTGAAATGAGAAGCAATTTTTCTCACGAAGATATTGCGAGAATCTAGAATTGTCACCGAGATCTCAGTACAATCTTGATAACAGAACGAGATCTTGGCTGAGAAATTTCTTGAAATACTGTTTGCTGTAATTTGCCATATACTGATTTACCATGTACAACCTTCATCCCGGTAACGCGTATGCACAAAATGCTACTTTGTGCATGCACGTTACCGTGATGAATGCAGTACATGGTAAATCGGTACATGGTAAACTGCAGTAAATGGTAATGGCAAACAGTATTTCAAGAAAAAAAATTTGACTGAGCAATGTAGAGAATTGGTATTTTTCTTGATCATCGTTTCTCAACTAAAATAAGTAGAGAACCATGATTCTCAACAATAACCTAGAAAACTCAAGAACGAGTTCCAGCCTTAGAAATATATCAACTGGGCAAACGTAGATATGAGGTGGCATGGGATGTCTTGGGTAGGCGTGAATAAGAAGGGAACTGGGGGGGGGGGGGGGGG
>QEPC01009666.1:2351235-2379314 GCA_003113815.1 Sphenodon punctatus
GGGGGGGGGGGGGGGGGGGGGGGGGCTAGAAAGGGAGAAAGATGCCAGACATTTAAAAATCAGCGCTGTAGAAAAGTACAAGGGAGACTGGAGTGCAGGGAGGAGATGTGGTGTTATGTAGCATTACATCATCTAGGGATTTAAAATTGGCAGAAAAGCAGTAAACAGCAAATAGCAAGCAGGATTCCAGTAAAAATTATTGGACTGTGTCGAATATCAATAGTTGCCCAATTCAACGGGGATGGAATTGGGAGCCACGATATTGACAGGAATTCCCATTTGGGAGAATTTTCGTTTCCGCCCTAATCTAAACGAATCCTCTCTGGATTAATATGCCAAGCCCAGTAGGAATAACTGAAAACCTTCATCATCTAGTTTTAGGACTACGTGAATACTGCTATTATTTCTCACCAAGTTTTCCTCCCAACCGCCCTGCCTCTCTCACACAAACAATAAGAATTTTGTGTCTTTGCTTGTAGATTTTGTATTGCTTGCTAATAATTTCATTGGCAGGATCGGTAAATTATTTTACATTTTTAAAACGCAATGAGTTTAATTTTTTTTAAAACTTTGTGACCATTATACAACAAAACAAAACTTTGAACCTTGTTTGAGATCAGTGACCAAACCATAGCTTGGATGAGGGAAGCTTTAAGTCTTCTTACCCATTATTTCTAGCCCAGCTTAATTGGGGCCACTTGATTTGTCACTTGAAGAACATTCTATGTAATCTAAAGTCTCAGATTAAAAAACCCTCATATGCCACCTTTAATCATCACAAAAATAATCCCAACCCCAGGGTTTTTTTAAAAAAGAAAAATGCCTGCAGATGCCATGAAAGCTACAAGTAATTGTGCAACCCTTTTTACAAGCACTGATTTACGGGGGCACACGCAGGTTGGAATGAGAGATTCTGCCAGGCTGAATGCAGGTGTTTTCAGGGCTGAGACAGCACCGACACCCTCCAAATTATTTTGGGGCTAGATCTCAAAGATTTCCCGTAATAGGAGAGAACATTCCTCCCAGCCTCCCCGCTCCAGATAACATCCTTTGGTTGTGTTACAGTGCAACTGCTGCACTTTGGACTTCCTGTCAAGGCACCATGGGAGCCTATCACGTCACTAATGGGAAATCCATCTCTAGGTGATCTAGGTCACTTGAACGGATGGAGGCAGCAACACACAGCAAAACAGAACAAAGGCTCAATTTTGTGTGTCTACGACTCCACCCATGATGCTTTGCAGTGCAGTTAGAATCCGTTATGCTAGATTGCAATTACAGAGCAAAACAGTATCTAGGAGAGTCATTTACCTTTCACAGCACCTACTGCCCTCTCTCTGGCTGATTCAGTCCGCAAAGGGGCAGCCCTTTTTATCACTCAAGTTCCAGAGACTTCCCATTCATGGACTCTCTCTCTCTCTCTCTGGGTTCGCACGTGCTTGAGGGCACGAGATCCTCAGATTGTGTTTCCCAATATGCAGACAGAAAGCACTTCTTAGTAAAGAAGAAAGTTTGAATACAGAGTGGCAAATAAAACAAAAGTACATAACGCATCCTAGTCTGTACTGAGTAAGTCCCTCGTTAAAATCTTACCCTACAGAAAGTTCCTTCTCAGCCAGATGTATCAGGCTGGGCTCTTGGTCCTTGAGCTGGTTAGAAAGGAAAGTCTCTCCCCTCAGCACATTACTGCAGTAGGCTTGCTGACAGGCTCCTGTCCTTCAGCTATAGTCCAAGACTCCGCAAGTCAGAGGTTGAATGAGATCCCAACAGTAACTAAGGAGAAATCTTTTTCCCTGGAACTCAAATATCTTTTTAGCTTTCTTTGTTCTACTTTTCCCGCCTGGAGAGTTATGTGCCTCTAGTCATGTCTGCAGGAAAAGCTTCATCTGCATCTCAATGTCTTCTGTCTGGCTCTTGCAGAGGTGTTAGGCTCTCTGAATACATATTCTTAGTCTCTCTCCATTGCATGAAGTGAGTTTCCAGTTCTCAGCTTTTACATTACATACACTGTTACTTTGACATATTTGCTAGACCTATAGTCCAGTATTATCCTTCAAGTCTAGAGCACGTACGGCCAGACTTATGGTGCATGCAATCCAGGAATCAACTTCACTACCCAGGATTCCTCCCCGCTGGCTCCGGTGCTCCACGCCTGGACCTAGGCTTGCCACCTGTGGAGGTTTTTAACCTGATACTCCCATAGGCCAAAATGGAAGTGTCAGATAAAAATGACCAATGGTGGCAGCCCTACCTGGACCCCTCTCTCACCTGCTCTCAGCTTGTGGGTGCCTGACTCCCCTTTAGAGAGAGAGTTTTCCCTTCCATTCTGGGAGAGCTCTCCTAAGCCCATCACCTCCTCCCCAGAGATGATCCCCAAGGTGCTGATCCTACTCTCCTCCCCAGAGACACACTCGGAAAAGCTTGTCCCCCTCCCCACATCATGATGTGTTGGAGACTAGGCTGGTCATCTGCCAGTAGATCACAACCAGGATGCCAGGCTACGGCAAGTTCCAAAGAGAAAACTGGACATCTCCACTGAGTTAGGGAGAATTACCTAGCTATGGCTACCAAAAGGAATAGGGAAACTTGGCTACCACAAACAAGGCTCTGAAGGCCGGGGGCAGAGTGGTTTAAAAAAGTCTGAGAACCACTGCTCTTGCCTAAGATTGGCTACAGAAGGCATCCCCCGTTGAACAATTTGAAGCCACAGTCGCACAGTCCCCTCCCTCCTTGCTCTTAAATCTGCCCTGTTTGGTTTGCCCGGTAGAGCAAGGCATTCACAAAGCTGTCAGATTTCCATGCATTTCAACAGACCATCCTTTGCCTCATGTGGCAGTGAATAAGGGGCCATCTAGGAGCTCAGGAAGTAGTAAGGATTCTCCCTCCCCCCCACTCACCATCTACACTCACCATGCAGACTTGAAAGGGTGTTGTGTGATTGCGTCCTTTGCCCTAATACTGTGACTTAACTGATGTTTTATTTTTTTAGAAAACAAATGTAACAACACAAGGGTTTCTTATGCCCTTGGACTGAGGTACATCACCCCACAGGCTGCAACATGCTTGCAACAGCTGTGGGCAGACACATTTTGCACTGGATGAAGTTCAGGATCATGCCACATCAGTCTCCCAATCCCTATGATCCTCTGTCCAGCAACATGCTATCATAGCCCTCTTTGCTGTACCCTGGGGGTACTAGCAAGACTGGAAATTAATAAAAGATCCAGCAGACTGATGGAAGGGAGGGTGCTTGAGAAGTGTGCTCAGGATGGGAGAAGGAAGTGGACAGTCCAGAAGACCATGGATCTATACCATTATTTATATAGCACCAGCAATGCACCTTACACTAAACAGTTGTGATTAGAAAAAAAGGTCCCTGCCCCACGGTGCTTACAATCTAGAATGTACATGGGTGGCAATACATACACGAAGGGAAGTTGCTGCATTGATTTGGCTAAATTACAAGGGAGGAGGGGGATCCTGAAGGATGAGTCATTAGGTGGACTCGAATGTAACGGTGCTCGAGTCAGATGTCTGCGGGGCCCCAGAAGCTGTATAATGATCTCCGGATCGCTGCTGCATGCGAGTGAGGCAATCAGACTTCCAGCCCTGCTTTAAACTTGGATCTCGGATCATTATACAGCTTCCGGGGCCCCACAGACACGGGATTCTAGCAGCGTTCTGTGCAAGGCCACCCAGTATGAGGAGAAGCACCAACGAGCAATCTACAGAAGTAAGGAACTGCAACCTGCCTGATGGATTTCAGGAAGGACTTCAAGGCTGGGAGGGAGCGGTGTGTGTCGAGAGGGAGTTCCAGGCATAGGGGGCAACAAAAGAGAAAGGGGGAGGGGGATAGTTGAGGGAGGAGGCAGCTGTGGGGTGAGAACGTTTTTCTCATCCCCGCTCCCTTCCGGAGCTCACTCTTTCTACGCTTGAGCAGGGAGACTGGTAGACGAGACCACTGTTCAGAAATTGTGGAAGACGACGGCATTTGGCGGAGAATTATTGGCACCCCGGGGTTTTTTAAGTGGAAAAAATGCACTGAATTCAAAAATCTAGGTTGCCATTTTTTTTCACGGAGTAGTTTTGCCGCCATCTTGGAAAATGGTGGGCATTTTTCAGATTTTTGGTTATTGTGTACAATCTATTGAACCTAGTCTTTTTTCATACAAGGTATTTTATAGCCACTTCCACAAGGATTAACCCAAATTTAAAATCAGTTAAAGTTATTGATGTTTCTCAGAATATTAATTCTTTAAGTTCCCCTCCCTCTGTCTTTAGATTGTAAGCTCTCGGGCAGGGACCGTGTCTATCTTGTTTTTTTGTAAGGCGCCAGGTACATCGCTGGCACTATATAAATGCTAAAACAACAACAACAATGAATACACAGAAGCTGAAAGCGGTTTGTTCTTGATGTTGAAATTTCGTCCCAGGTTTGGAGGGGAGTGGTGCACACCATTTCTGTTGAACAAACGAGTCAGTTGGACTGTTGCCTTTGGTCCTGAGCCAGCCACAGCCGTCCATTTGATTGGTTTGATCTTCGGAAATGGCGCGTCTAAGCTTCCTTGACCAGGAAACTCTGTTGTACATTCAGGAGGTTTCACCCAAACTTCGCTCTGTGGTGGGGTTACATGGAAATGGTCCAGGTACTTCTGTTTACCAGAGCACAGTGACAAGAATTATGGAACCTCCATGTTCCCTTTCTTCATGCGTTACAATCACAACAACTATGCAAAGGGAACTGTTTACACTGCAGAAATGCATCAGCTGCCGGAAGAAATCCTTACTGAATTCCAGATCAGGAAACTGTGTCACCAAGTGGTCAAACAACAGATTCAATCAGGTGGACCCTGACCAGGCCCAAGAATGACTGAATGGAACTGGAAAGAGATGGTGGAATTGTTGGAATTACAACGACATCAACAGCATTAAGTAGGTGGGCGCTTTCGTATAACCTCCAATCTCAGTTGGCTGAGGACACCTACACTCTGTACCACATGGTCTTACATGTCGAAGCTTTGAAAGATGAAGACAGCAGTTCACAGAAGCGGAGGGATAATAAGGATGAAGATTCACTACTCAACGTTCCTCAGCCGTTCAACGTCTTCCACAATCTGAATGAACCCTGTTTGCAGAACATTGTCAATAAGAATCTGGTCACAGAAGGAATCCAAGATTCTCTACTTAACGCTTTTGACTTTGCAAATGACCAGTTACAGCTACTTACTGAGAGAAAGGCTGTCATGACAATGAAATGCAGGTTCAGAGAGAGTTCCACACCAAGAGGTCCAGAAACAATCCCCAAACCTTTGATTCTTTATACAAAGTGGTGAGATGTACTGGAGAAAAAGATATCCTTCAAAGCAGACCAATATTCTACAATGTCGGGTTGCTGCATACGAGGGACGGTGTGAGGAAGACCTATTCGAGGTGCTACAGCATGAGCTTTTCATAGTACAGTTGTCACTTGCACAGGTAAATGCCTTGTTAAGAAGTGGACAGAAATCTGTGCTGGTGGATGTCTTGACTGCAGGTGTTGCTTTGTCCCAATAACATTGATCTTACTAACAAGAAGCCATGTCTAATCATTGATGGACAAGCCCTTATAGTTTCCATTGAGTCCCTCAGGAGTTCATCTCATCAGTTCTAAACTCTGGTGCAGCATACAGAAAAACTGATGTATTCGACCAATATGAAATTACTTCCATAAAAAGTGAAACCAGATGGCATCAAGCAAAACAGAGCAAGCCAGTACGTCGAGGGATACAACATGACAATGTACCCCTCCCTGCGAACTGGAAGAACTTTATGGCATTATCTGACAACAACGCAAACCTGGCTAAGTTTTTAAGATTTGAAATTAATTGCAAGGGCACCCAGTGTCAAGGAGATTGTGGCAGCTGGACCATTTGCAAACCCATTAGAAGTGAAGTCATTGAATGACAAGTTGGCTGTAACACCTCTGCAGGCTTCCCACACCAACTGCACCAACTGCCCTACATGCAGTTAACGTTACTCATGACAGTTGTGATTTCTTGCCGAGACACTGATGTCTTGGTACTTTTGCTAGCACATCTGCCTACACTGACAGGCAAAGAACTTTGGATCAGAAACATGTGGAAAGAGAAAGTACATAAACATACGGGAAGTCCAAACACACCACTAGATTGTGGGGCTGCATTGTTACTTTTTCATGCTCTGACATGCTGCGGCACTACGTCTTACTTCAGCAACCATACAAAGATTTCAGCATGGAAAGTGTTTATTAACCACCAGAGTCTGTTGAACGGTCTAGGTGAAGGTGATTCAACACCAGAAAAACTAGGAGATGCTGGGAAATGTGTATGTTACCTGTACAATGAATCAGATTTGATAACGATGTTCACAACAGCAAAGAAAACAGAACCTATGCCACCCACACAGGATGGATTTCAACATCTGAAAATAATTCATCATCAGAGCATGCTGTGGAAACCAGTTGCTGCACAGATTCCTTTCCTTCCAAAACCTGAACACATGGGATGGGCCCTTAAAAACAGAGACCTGAAACCTGTGCTAACAACAATTGATGCCATCCCAAAGTCCTGTAGAGATTATGTAACTTACATAAGTTGTTGTAGAAAGCCCCCTCCACATTTTCCAAAATACAAAACTGTGTCCATCTGCCCCATGATCAAGTTATTGTTGGCATGAGTGGCAGCCAGACTGTGTGGTAAAAAATTTGGCAACCTGGATATTTGAATTCAGCACACTTTTATCATTTAGAAACACATGGTTGCCACTCATCTTCCCTCAAACATCACCACCATCCATAACCATCTCTAAGATGGTGGCCATTTTTTAAGATGGTGGCCAAACCGTGTGGTACAAAATTTGGTAACCTGGTTATTTGAATTCAGCACTTTTTTCATTAAGAAACACATGGTTGCCACTAATCTCCCCCCACCCCCCCAAATACTGTCCCCTTTCATAACAATTTCTGTAAAATGGCCACCATTTCCCAAGATGGCAGCAAAAGTACTCTGTGAAAAAAAATGGGCTGAATTCAAAAATCTAGGTTGCCATTTTTTTTCACAAAGAAACACCTGGTTGCCACCAATTCCCTGAAAATGCCCTCACCAAGTTTTCCCGAGCCTTTTTCTGAATTTTCAACCAGTCTATGGATCCACGGGCCAGATCCAGGAATTGGGAAAGGGCCAAACACTACACAGCTGTAGACTAGGTTTGGCTCATAGGCCAGGAGTTCCCCCACGTGTGTGTACTCTCTCAGATTGTCATTTGCAACCTTTCGCCGCTAGTTTTCAATCCACCTAACAGCGCACACCGCAAAGTGGATTTTAATTTTAATAAGACCCGCTCTGAGATTTAAACCCCAACTGCTGTGTCGTCATACTCTTTATTCCTCTACCAGACACTAACATCGGGGCTGCAAGCTAGGTGGGAAGAGCTGATCAAGTGAAAGACAACGCATTACAGAGAGCACTAAAACAGAACCAAAACCTGTTATCAGGAAGGAGGCAGCCACAGGGCGGAGCAGGGGCAGAGAGCAAAGAGATCTGCATTTAACTCCTGTGCCCGGCGTGGTGGAAATTCCTGTACCACCTGTTTTGCCATCCTCCTCCTCCCACGCATCCATTGCTCACTGCCCAGGAAACTGAAGCTGTGTTTGTTCCATGAAACCCGAGTTTTGTTTGGCGCTTCTGAACTCCCTCCCCCTTCGCAGGCTCTATTTCCTGCTCTGTTCAGGACAGGTATGCAAAGAAAGGTCATTTTATAAAGAGAATTCCGAGGCTGCATTCATAGGAGGGAGTCTCTTCTCCAGTCTGTACGCTCGGACGTTGCAGGAATTTGCATTTGTGGCTTTGAATTGTTCCTACATTCCCTCCCCATTTCAAGTTGCCACATACTGTCATAGCTGCTAGAAAGTACTCCATTATGATGAGCTTTTTTTGTTTTTCTCGCTAACAATGCATTGTTTTGACCAGGCAGGCAATGGGGCGCCAAACCTTTGGGGAGTTCAATGAGCATTACCCACAGCATCTCTTACCACCTAACCCTTTCACACAGCAAAAAAAGAAATGGTGATGGGGAAGTGTTTTTTTTTACATGCTAAGTATCTCCTGTGAATGCAGGCTCAATTCCTTTCTGGTGTAGATTTGCCAGGTTGGCTGGCTTTTTAGGTACGACGTCTGCCACAAGTACCTATAGTATTGCTTTCAAATGCTGTAGGTTTCTTCAGATCTCTAGCCATTTAAGAAAAAAAAAAAAAAAAGCCCTCCATTATCTCTCTGAGAACATGGGAATGGTGGGTAAGAGAGCCTTGAAACCCCCCCGAGGCCTAGAGCAAAATGCTCCACCAGGCTAGGATTCACCCTGGGCATTGCTCAAAATCAGTGCCTCAATTTCGGAAGAATGCTTATAAATCCCTCTGCCCCACCCCCCAGGGGTTGAAGTGTTACTTATACAGTGGCATACACGTGGATCTGGAGTTTTACAGGCAGAAAGTCCCATTCCCAGCCAGATGGTGAGCTAAAGCAGGAGTGGGGAGAATGCCCAGCCCATGGACCGAATCCTGCCTGCGGGTGTTGATTTGGCCTCTTCCCAACTCCAGGATCTGGCCCAAAGTGGTCTGTGGGAGAGAAAAAGTTCCCCGCCGCTGATCTAAAGTCACATCTACGACAGCAAGACGCAGCTCAGATCACGATACGGCTTTGTAGCATAGGTGGATCTTTAGCCACACCCCTTCCAAAAAAAGAGCTAGCACTTCAAGAGGCGGGTCGACAAGGTCCACATCCCACTGCAGTGACGATCAGGGGCCATGCACCCTAGGAGCCGGTCCCTATAGTTACAGCCCAGGAAATGGTCTGAAGATGCTCAGTAGAATGCAGCATAGCTTTGCCACCAGGATCCGTGTCACATGGCTATCGTACACATGGTTTATTACAGAATAAACAGTTTAAGCAATCACAAAATAGGGCTGCGAGCCACCCATGTATTGCAACATTTCCTTCCACGCAAAGAAAAAACAGGTTATAAAACGAAGGAGGAACTACAGTTTCAGCCTAGAAATCAGGTTCAATGTCTTGTTTCCTAATCACCTTAACATTTCTGCCCATAAGGACGGGAACAGACCAATTTCTGTGGAGCTTCAAAATATACATCCCCATTGATGGAACTGGGGACTTGGAAGCCTGAGCTGCTGACACTGGGTGGCTCTTCAGAGTCTGTTAACCGTGGAGAGAGGTCTCTGTCTCGGTCTCTACAAGAGGAGATGTCTTCCTGTAGCATAACAGTTTAAGTGTTCATACTGCTCAGTGTTTACACCAGCGCTGGGGAACCTTCTCTCTCCCACTTTGAAAATTATTACAAGCTCCAAGGGCTGCAGAGAAGTTGGGGGCAGCAGTGCTTATGAGGTGCCCTTGGGAAGTAGAGGGTCCAGTTCATGAATCTGCCCACTATCCTTGTGTGCATGCCCTCACCTCTGCTCCCGTACCCTGAGATCAATTTTCCAGTGCTTGGAGGGTAGGAAATGGATCCAGGGGCCAGATCCAGGAACGGAAAAGAGAACAAATAAAGACCAGCTGTGAGCCACGTTCGCGCCCCAGGCCTGAGGCTCCCCACTCTTGCTGTAACCTGTTGGGTCAGCTGTGAGGCAGAACAAAGCAGCCCATTCCCTGCCCGACAGCTGATAAGAGGGGAACAGGGAAACCCACCAGCAGGATGACAAGGAATCCCTTGGTTTCAGCTCCCTGTTGGTCAGCTGTTAGGCAGGGACAAGGAACACAGAAGCAGTTCACTCCAAGCCAGAGTGATATTGACCAGGCTGATGGGAGCTTGGCTCATGGTCAGGCGATTCAGCATGATGAATGGTGACTTGGGTGATCTAGGTTAACGGACAGGGTGGTGGTAATAACTGTGCATCAGGTTAACAGCCGCGCTGCAAGTCACCTCAGGAGTTCCCCGGATGGCAAACGCGTATTTACTCATGGCAGATCTGTGTTTGAAGTGAGGACCAAACAGAATGGGTGGCTGAACTGGGGAGAGGTGCTAGGTGTCGACACTTGAGCGCGAGTAGGAGCACAACACACTTGGCACAGTGTCTAGCTTGGGCAGCACCATGAGGCCAGGCAGTGCAGCGGCACTGGGGTCTAGGAGTCTGGGGGAGCCCATGCTCCCTTGGTGCAGCAGCTGCTTTCTCTGTCGCTGGGAGGAAGACCCGGGGTGGGGTGGGGGGAATATTCCATCTTCCACACCAGAGCCCATTCCAACCTAGCTATTCCCGCAGCCGGCATGCCCACCCAAACGAAACAGGAAAGGGGGGTTCTCGCTCTTTGCCCAAGGTGGAAAAGCAGGCCTTCTAGCAATCGTGGGCAGCTCTATTCAGTATTCATAGCTACTAATGCTGGCCATGTGGAACACAATCGGTCTTGCGGGCGTGGTTCTTCTGAAACCCTTCCCCCTATGTATAAGCCTAGTTCCCCCTCCCCGCCCCCTCACTTTGTAGCCCCTTGGACAAACAGCCCGAGGAGGGTTCCAGCCAATATATCAACACCACAGCCGAGCAAACCCAGAACAGGAAGAATTGGCGCAAGGTGTGGGAAAAGGTCCCAAGCTTCAGGAATAAGGAAGGAAAAAGAAAATTACTAACTGCCCTTAAGCCTCGTATCCACCAACACTTATCTGCGCAACAAGGTGACTTATGGGGTACATTCTGTGCGAGTGTGAGCAGTCACAGAAGCACACCGCTGTGCAGAGGTTTTGAGGGCGCTTTAGAGCCAGTAACAACTGATTGTCATGAAAGCTACAACTTCCTTCCAAGTTAGCTGCAGTTTGTGTGCTGGTCCGCCTGGAACAAGGGCCAGATTCACTCCGATGGAAACGAAGTCCCACAATACTCCAGCTGGCATACAAGTCCTCCCAAAGATGCTGCCCCTAGGACACAGACCAGGGATGGGTAAACACTGCAAGGGAAATTAGTTACTACCGTGGGGATGAGGAACCAGCCCTCTACCATTTTGTTTTTTATTATTAATTATTATTTTATTTGGCGGCCTTCCAGTTTCTGAGTATGGATCCAGACCCTACCCTCAAGCACTGCGAGAGTGTTGCGATGAGGGCAACGATAGGGGATGGATTCAGGCCCCCCCAACTTAAGTGCCTTCCTGCTCATCCATCCCATGGCGCTTATACTAATTTTCAAAGTGGTCCATGGGAGAGAAAAGGCTCCCCCCGCCCTGATTTACAGACTACGAGTCGTGCTTTGGCAAGAAATCCTGGCCCAAGGCCACCTAACACATTCACCTGCAGCTTTGCGGATGTATCCCTGTCTCTCCCCTCATGTTCCCATCACCATTGTACGTCCCTAGATTGTAAACTCCTTGGGGCAGGGACCTCTCTAAGAAACGACTGTTCAGTGCCATATAAGTACATAACATGGCTCCCTACAAAGCACCATGACATCACACTGTGCCAAAGGGACCCCACACCCCCACAAGGAGAATCAGGAGGCTACAGTACCCGGGGGGGCGGGGTGCTTCCCTAGATGAGTAACCGAGTCCAATAGCCTCAGTCTAAGTGTGTCCAGCTGGGTTGGCAGACCTCAAGCACTCCCCACGGAGCAGCAGTGAAACTATGCTCCGCCCCTACTACATTTAGCTACTTTGTACAAAGCCATTGGGGTATAAGGCAGCCTTAAAACATACTTCTTCTAAATGCAGTGGGGATAAAGAAGTCTATGCCAGAGCGTTTCTTTACACAAGAAAGCATACCAATTTAATCTGTATTTAACCGGAGGTTGTGAATTTAGTATGTACTAAACCCTGTGTGGACACATGCGATCCAAATTAGGAGGCATCTTTGGCATTAAATCTAGATTAATTAAATCAGTTACAAACCTCAGAGACACAAGCCCAACGTTTTAAAGGAACCTGTATATTCCTCTCTCAAACCCCTCCCCCTACAACCAGTTCCTTGGTTTTTTCATTTCGATAAATGATTGCAGGGTGTGTCTCCGGTGTCTTATGCAAGCAGAAAGAAAAAGCCTTTGGGAGAGATGAGCTCAGGAAGACGTAAACCCATCTAAGGTGCCTTCTCATGAGACAAAAATACCAGCAGAGCCTGTTTCCCTCATCTTTTTTTTTTTAAAGTATGTGACTAGTTTAATTCACAGGATGCTTTGCTTCTGATCCACAAATAGCCTGCAAGTGTTAGGGCTCAAACCAAGGTATAACAATGGTGCTAATTCCCTCCTGCACGTGTCTCCGCGGGAAGGGACGTTTTCCACTTTAGTCCATCGCCCACGATGCGCCCTGCAAAAAGCCAACCGCACAGACTTATGGGAGCGATAGCAGCATCTGGGGCGAAACATGTAGCAAAACTGACAGCAGGGCGGGGTGGGGGAGGAAAATATGAAAAACGATAAAGCACTCTGTCTGGATGGATCCGCGGTGCTAACAGGGTGGCCAATGACTCATCACCAAAATAGAACAAATATTTGCATAAAATCTACATATGCGAATTAACATTCATTTATGCAAATGTACAGACACAAGGGGCTCACTTGCCCAGGAGTCCCACACAGAAGCTGAAGGCTTGGGGCGGGGCTTGGGTGGGTCTCTAGTGACTGCTGGGGCCACATGCTCATGGGGGGGAAGGAAGACGTCTCCTCGAGTCCCCCCTCTCACTCCTTCCCCATGCAGGGAAGCAGGGGGAGTGCAACACCAACAGCTCCCTGCGACGCCTCCTCCTCCCTGCCTCCTGCTCCCCTGGGTGGGCCAAGGGAGGAGGAGGCTTTGCAAGGAGCTCTTGCGCTCTCCCCGCAACCCCGTGCAGCGCGTGGGAAGGCTCTCTCTCCAGCCTGGCCCCAGCTGAGTCGGCTCTTGACAGCGCACCAGCCCAGCATCAATCAGCTGGTGGCCCCCAGCCATCATCTCATGGCTGCGCAGACGCAGGAGCATAGGAGCGCAGACGCAGGAGCATAGGAGCTGAACCAAGCCACGCTTCTGCACCGGCTTGATCAGGGCTCAATGGCCAGGGGCAGCAGCAACTGCAGTTTGGGGAAACGAGACCCAGGGGAATGGGGAGGGCGGTGCAGGCCCCCCACGGAGGGCAGCCACACCGACCAAGTCAGTGCAGCTCAGGGCAAGTGCCGGCCCTAGATGGGCTAATTCCGAACAACCGTGCATCTGGTTCCAGTCCCAATCCAGACAGTCCAAACTATCAAAAAAAGAGGCCTGTCCAGGACAATACCGGACGAAGCGCTAGGTGCTAAGGAGAGGGAGGAGTTGAAGATAAAAAACCCAGGCTAATACTATGTGCCTGAGGGACCGGCTGGATGGTGACACCATCAATGGAAACTGAGAAAGAAGAGGGAGAGGAAGGTTTTGCAGGGAAGAGGATGAGTTGATGGAGAGGTCAGACACACAGACCACATTCACACCTTTGGCGGGGGCTGGTCCCGCACAGAGCTTGGCTCCAGGAGAAAATCTGGGAGTCAGAATATGCACAGAGTTCAGTCGGTGTAAAACCCACCCCCACCCCCCAGCTTTGCTGACCATCACCCACAAAAGTACAGAGCAGGGAAATGCAGCTCTATTTTTGTGGGCGATTGCCAGAAAATCCTTGCCGCGGTGGGGGGGGGGGGCATGCTTTTGCACTGGCCCCCACGCATATTCTGGCTTCTTGGTTCTCTCCTGGAGCCAAGATCTGCATGGGGCCAGCCCCCGCCAAGGTGCGCATGCGGTCACAGTTGGGTATGCAACAGTGGACAATATAATTTTCATTTGGGGTCATAGACAAATGAGGTAATCCTGAGAAAAAGCTTGGGAACCCCTTGATCTAAAAGAGAAACAAATCTCTACCGTAGACCAGTGATTTTACAACTTTTCAACCTCCCCCCCTGTTGCGATTGTCTGGGGTAGCTGAGGCCTCCCCACTCTCCTGTCGCTCCCTCTCCTTGTTCTCCAACTCTTTTCCCAGGCTACCCCAGCATTTTGGAAATCCTCCCTACTTGAATCTGAGTCAAGCTAAGAGTTTGCCAGCTGTGCTCCTCTCTCAAGCTCCTCCTCCCACCGAAAGCCTTTTGTTCCCCAGCCCCTCACCCCAGTTCAGTTCGAGCGTCACTTCTGCAGAGGAGGGAGACTTATGAAGTGAGAATTTATTCAGCCCGAGCTCCCAGAGTCACATTTTGCAATTCCTACCTCTTCACCCCTGAGGATTTTCCTTGCTATCATACAAATTAAAGCCATCACCCAGCAGTCAAGCCTGGACCAGGATATTAGAAGTCCCCCACAGAGACATGGCATTACAAGAAGAGATTCCTTGGAAGTGTAAATGAAGCAGCCCTCTAGGGTTACCTCCCGCTGGTTTCCCTGCTAGGTTCCAAAAAAGCTTGGGCTTTGGTTATTAAAACAAATATGGTGCCTGAACCAGGAAGCTCGGCGTTATACTGTGAAAACAAGATCAGTGGCAGTGGTATAAACAGCTTCAGGAAGGAGCAGGGAGAGAGGCAAAAGGCTCATTTTGAGTGCATGCAGAAAGGATTGGGGCAGGGGGCGCATGGGCAGGACCATAAGCGATTACAGAATCAGAGCCAAAGCCCTCCTGCTCCTCCAGAATGAAACTTGAGATTTTAGTCCAGGACTGGTCAACCATGAGTAACACCCTGGTGACCCCAATCCTCAGGTCAGGGAGAGGGGCAATGCTGGCTACAGATGGGATGCCCCTTTCCAAGGGTAGTGACATCACAATGGTCAGAAAAGGGGTGTGGTTATTCTGGAAAAAAGACAGGAAAGCCCCCTTTGCCCCATCCCTTCCTGGCATAGCTACATCCCTTTGAGCATCGCGGCATCACCACATTCAAAAAGGGGTGTGGTTACACCAGAAAGAGGTGGGGAAAGGGGGTCATTATTCCCATTTTACAGGTGGGGAAACCGAGGCTGAGAGAGCAACTTGCCCAAGGCCCCCCAACAAAATGATGGCTAAAATGGGAACCCTGGTCTTCAGTCCAACATCTTATTCATTAGGCTACAGTGGCAAAAAAAAAGGGGGGGGGGGAGGAGGGCAGGGACTACCTTTCCTCAATCAAGTGTATATACAAATACAAAACATCAGCACCAAACACAATGGGGACCTGATCCTGGCCAGGCCTCTGCACTGCTGCATTACAAGTAAACGAACCAATATGCAGGGTAGTTTGCAGAAAGTTCAGAATCTCCTAGATCATCGGGTCCCCAACATGTTGCATTCGACAACTCAGGAAAACGCAAAATATTGCGTGTGCGCATGCACCTCAGAACCAACTAGGAAAAAGGTTAAAGAGCATCCAGAGCTCCTTGTATCCCTGTCTCTCCTTATCTTCCCTTCCCCTCCCTTGTTGATCCTAGATTGTAAACCCTACGGGGCAGGGAGCTTTCTAATGAAAGTTCAGCAGTAGGCACATTGCTGGCTCTATATAAATAAATACTACTAATAAAAAACAGGTCACTCAAAAGTACAGGGAGCCACCACACTAGGTCTTCATGTGTGTAGCATAATGCAGCCCTGAATTTTATTGAAGCCTCCACTCACTTAGCTATAGAGACCCAGCAGAAAAAGCATCAGTGAGCACTGAGCAGTCTGTAGATGAAGAGCTAGAGGAAGCCAACAGAAGAGGTAGTTAGGAGCGATCAGGAGGGAGTCAAGGAGGTGTTTAAGGAGGGCATTCCAGGCATAGGGGGCAGCATGGGAGATGACCTAAGCTTGCAATGCAAGAAAAAAGCAGACCTTACACATCTAGGCTAGGATTTCGTAAAGAGACAGGCATGCTTAAAAACTAAACGCATGCTTATTTTCCACTTTCTATTGACTTACAGCCTGGAATGTAACCCAGAGGTGGGGAACGTTTTCCCTCGAAGGGTCACTTTGAAAATGAATTCAAATGCCAGCGAGGGCTGACGAAGTTGAGGATGCACTCAAGATGAGGCAGGACTAAGTCATAGATCTTTCCCATGTCCTTGTGTGCATGCCCCCACCTCTGCCCCCTTACCTGGAGAGCTCAGTCCTTGGGGAGCAAGAACTGGAGCCAGTTCCTGGATCCTTTGGCCCCTCAGCATTGAGGTTTCTCACCCCAAGGTAACCTACTGCATAACAACTTTGAAACATCAAGTTGTGGCTCTTTATAAATCTTGAACTTTGAAAGCGACTTGGGACCAGATTGGCTCTACGGAACTAGATCATATCAACACTAGAGGCAAGACAAATTCAGCTTCCAAGGGCTCCACCTGGCCAACACTTCTCCTCCCCCAAACAGCCATGCTCTCTCATGAATCCCTGCTGCATCCCCACTCTCGCAGGTTACAAATCCGAGGTTCTAGCAAGCATGACAGAGGTGATCACCTACTAAAGAGTCTTCAGGATAGGGAGGGTTACAACTTCAAACAGACACCACCAGCTTGCGGGTGCTTTTAGTTCCCTTTGTTCCCCGGACATGAGAGCATTTAATTCCACCGAGCAAGAGAGGATGGCTTACATTTGTTTGAACAGCAAATGTTTGAGCCTGTGGAGAGTGGTTTAAAGAAGGAAGGAGGCAAAGACTGAGCTCGACAACCGGAGGAGAAGAAAGGAGTCGAAGGCAGCAGAGTGAACATGCCTTTCCCTTGGCCCTGATGAACTCAAGCCAATCTCTCTCTGCAGAGTATGTACCTGCCATTTTAGCTTATTATGATTACAGCATCAGTAACGTGTCGGGTGCTGAACAGTCATGAAGAGACAGGTCCCTGCCTCAAGGACTTGCAGCCCATAACAAGCGTGGGGATGGGGCCACATAGGGAGAGGTTTATGAAGCTGAGAAGTTGCAGGCGCACCTGCTTAATTTAGTTACACGGGATGATAGGAGAGCACCAAATGCATAAAGGGGCAATCTATGGGGATGAGGAATTAGGGAATGTCTGGTGGAAGAGGTGGGGTTTTAAACACAGCTAGAGCTGCTTGTTTGGGTTCTGCTATCAGGAAGTTCTCTGAACAAGACCGGACTGAACGGCTGAGGAAGCAGCTATAAACATACTCCGAAAAGACACTTCCTCTTGGAAACAATGGGCTCAGCCAATGCTAGAGCAGGGGAAGGCGTGCTCGTGCCAATACCAGCCACCTGCACCCCTTAGCAAAGTACAATCCAGTCTCTCCACAGCCAGGTACTCGGCAATGCTATGTGATGGGATTCCAAAGGCTGGGTTGAGCCCTCGGGGGATGCTCTCATGATCCCAATCAATATCAATATCCTCCCCATGGTGCTGTTCACATCACGCCTCCCTTTGCATCCAACACACGAGCCCTTCCTCCGGCTTCACTTTTTACCTTCATGTCCCCTTTGCTCCTCACCGAGGAACCTAACTCCTTTCCCAATTCTGCTCTCACCCACCCAAGGGTTCTGCTCCCCAACCCAACGTCACCCTTCTCCCACACTGCCCCCTATGCCTGGGACTCCCTCCTTGAATAGATCGGTTCTGCTCCCACTAGCAAGCTACTTCTTCCACGAGCAGGCTTTCCCTAGCTCCTCACCCCCACAGCCTGCTCACTGATGAAGTTCAGTGCGGGGCACATTGCTGGGGCTATAACACTAATCAAGTGGGACACTCTGAAGGACGGAGAACAGCAGCACTAGGTCTCCATGTGTCTAGCATAATGCAGCCCTGAGCCTAGAATGATGTCATCTTAGAGTTGGAAGGGACCTCAGAAGTCATCTAGTCCAACTGAGTGGGGGACTCAGTGCAGGAAATCCACAGCTACAGCATCCCTGACAGACGCCGGCCTCGGTTTGAAAGCCGCCAGCAAAGGAGAGCCCACCCCCGCCCTAGACAGTGTCTGTTCCACTGTCAAACAGTTCTTACCGTTAGGAATCTCTTCCTAATGTTTAGCCGAACTCTGCTTTCTCGTAATTTGGGCCCATTGATTCTAGTCCTGCCCTCGGGAGCAACAGAGAACAAGTCTGCTCCATCTCCTCTGCGACAGCCCTTCCGATAGCTGAAGATGGCTACTATCATGTCACCCCTTAGTGTTCTCTTCTCCAGGCTAAACACACTGCTCCTTCAACCTTTCCTCATAGGGCTTGGTTTCCAGACCCCTGACCCTCTTTGTCGCTCTCCTCTGAACCCCTTCCAATTTGTCAATGTCCTTCTTAAAATGCGGTGCCCAGAACTGGACACGGTACTCCAGATGAGATCTGACCGGCACAGAATAGAGTAAAACTATTACTTCTCCTGACCTGGACACTGCGCTTCTGTTAATGCAGCCTAAAATTGCATTAGCCTTTTTAGCAGCTGCATTGCACTGCTGACTCATGTTCAGCTTGTGATCAACTACAACCCCCAGGATCCTTTTCACATGTACTGCTGCCAAGCCAGGGATCACCCACCCCATCTTATACTTCTGCATTTGATTTGTCTTATCTAAACACAGAACTTTACATTTCTCTGTTGAATTTCGTTTTCTTAGCTTTGGCCAGCTTTTAAAAAAAAAACAAAAAACTTAATTATATTAATTGATATTTGAACAGTATACTGCACAGTATAGTTTGTATATAGCTTTGGCCAGCTTCCCATCTTGTCAAGATCAATTTGAATATTGTTTGTCTTTTAAGGTAAAATAAGTAAGGTAAAGTGTATTCTAAGGTGTTAGCTGTCCCTCCCAGTTTTGCATCATCTGCAGATCTGATAAGCATCCCCACTACTCCTTCATCCAAGTCATTAATAAAGATGTTGAACAGTACAGGGCCCAGGACCGAGCCCCGAGGCCCCCCACTCGATACCTCCCTCCAGACTGATGGGGAGACACTGAGGAGCACTCTTTAGGGACGGTTTTTCAACCAGCTGTAAATTCACCTAACGGTAGCATCAACTAGTCTATATTTAACCAGCTTGTCAAGAAAAATATCATGGGGAACTTTTGTCAAATGCTTTGCTGAAAGCAAGACACTTATGTACTTGGCATTCCCATGGTCTACTCAACTAGTAACTCGATCAAAAAAGGAACTAACAGTCTGGCATGACTTGTTCTTGACAAACCTATGCTGGTTCCTAGTAATCACAGCACGGATTCCTAAACGCTTACAGATTGTAGCTAGGTGTTCTCTTGCCATCTTTTTACCTGTCCTGAGCTGCAATTCCTTCCCTTTGGCATTAGCGCTACTCTGGCCAGGTTGGACATCATTTCCTTTGTGGGAGAAGACGGAGGCAAAATAGGAGTTGAGCAATTCCACCGTCTCTCTGACACCAGTTAACATTTCACCATCTTCACCAAGCGGGGGACCTACCACTTTCTTGTTTTTTCTCTTGCTTCAGACATATCTGGAAAAGCCCTTTTTTTTGTTCTTGGTATCTCTCCCAAGTCTCAGCTCATTCGGAGCTTTAGCCTTCCTGACACCGTCCCTATGGTTTGGACTCCTCGTCTGTCCTCAGCCTTGGTGATTTGTCCCTCCCTCCATTTCTTATACAGGTCCTTTTTAATTCTCAGCTCATCACAAAGCTCCTTGTGCAGACACACTGGTTTCTTTAGAGGTCCCCGTTATTCTCTCTCATTGGAATGGTTCGCGTTAGTGTTTTCAGTATTTCATTTTTCAGAAACTCCCACCCATCTTGGATTCGTTTTGATTTTCTAGCCATAGGATCCTACCTAGCTTTTCTCTGAGTTTATTATGGAGGTTTATTATCAAGGAAGCCTCCATGAGCTCAAAAATTTCAGCTGGAGTTCTCTATTCAGCTTCCCCCATAACCATCACTTCTCCGTTGTTATACATCCTTTGGTTTCTTGGTGCAGGGAAGGGCATTATTGTCCGAGAGCTTTCACACCTTGCAAGCAGGGAACAGCTTCATAAACTGAGCCCAAGATTTCAGCCTCCAATTCTGCAGATTTGGGGGTATTTTCTGTGCTCTGCAAACACCCCCAGTGCCTTAATTCTCAATCACTTCAGGAATGAGATCCAGCCACGACACCAGGATACACGAGGTAATAGCATGCTAAGGTGGTCAGATTAAAAGTTCAAAGAGGGAAATAAGGAGCTGTGGGGGTTCTGAAAGGAGACGTCTCCTTAAAATAAGGGGCATCTGGCAATCCTAGTGCTAAGTGACAAGAGAACCGATGTTCTAGCACAGGGCTGAAGAAGTTTCTCCCTCCTACAGGCCACTTTGAAAATCAGTACAAGCTACGTGGCACAAACAGGAGATATGGGTGGGCGTTTAAGGGGACGAAGACAAAGAGCCAGAAGATCATGGATCCATTCCCTACCACTTAAAATGTATATGCCACCCTTCCCAAAGGCTACGATGGCTCACAACCGTACAAATATTAGAGTTCATGCAATACCCCTAACCCGCCAAACACCTCCCCAAAACCCACCCAATACAACCCCCTTATCTCCCATATGCAAACACTTTACAGCCTTACCCCAAGAACTACCCATCAAACCCCACCCCAACCCCCTATCCCTGCCCACCAAATGCTTTTCCAAACAGAAAAGTCTTACACCGCCGCACCCAGGCTTGGGCTCAACCAAACCTCCAGGGGAAGGGAGTTCAATAACATTGGGGCAGCAACCGTGAACATCTGCACTCCTGGCCAATCGCAGGGGCCGCAGTGGGGCATGGAAGGACAGGCGGGTCTTTCGGATAGGTGGGGCCCAGATCGTTTAGGGCTTTAAAGGTCAAAACCAGCCCCTTGGACTGTGCCCAGAAAGCTATAGGCAGCCAGTGCAGACTCCGGAGCACCGGAGTCATGTGCTCCCGGCGACACATCCCTTCAAGAAGCCAAGCTGCCGCATTCTACACCAGCTGCAGCTTCCAACAGTCATCAGGGGCAGCCCCGCGTAGAGAGTATTGCAGTAATCCAACCTCAAGGGGATGGAAGCATGAATGACGGTGGCCAGATCCGAATGTGGAAGAAAAGGCTGCAGCCTCACCAGATGGGAGCTGGTGAAAGGTGCTCCTGGCCACCGCCGGAACCCGGCAATCCAGGCGCAGCAAGGCAAGGGGTCCAGAGGCACTCCAAGACTGCCAGGTGTCCCTTCCTTTAAAAGGGAGAACCCATTATTTCAGAGCCCTGCCATCTCTACAGAACGTAACAGACATCCCTTAGTCTGAAGGCTACACCTCCATGAAATGTAACAGGTGCCCCTTATTTCAGTTGCATTCAGCTCGGTAGTATCCCTTATTTTTGACGTTTGGATCTGTAACTGTACCTTGAGCACATGCCCTCAGCTCTGCTTGTCACCCCCTCACATGTTCCTTCAGTTCTTTAGGGTCAGGGCTGGAACCATGGGCCAGATCCAGGAGTTGGAATGGGGTCAAAATAGAAATCAGCTGGGGGATAGAGGGTCTGTGGTTTCGGATACAACAAATCCATTTGCTGGAAACACACCCCATCTCTCTGCCAAGGAACGTCAAAGAGTTTCTCCTACAGCATCAGGAAATGGTCAAGCCTCATCCAATCTGAAATAGCAAGAGGAGCAGGGGGCCCACACGGTCCCAAGTTCTGCACCTGAAAAGGATGCTAGAAGTGAGGCCCTTCTTCCCTCCCCCCTCCAGCACTTACTGTGCCAGGAGAGCTGCAGAACAAGGCACGGTCTTGGATCTGTTCAGAGTTGCAGGGGACAGCATCTGTCTACAGACAGCTAGTTGCCTGGCACCTTATTTGACCCTGGTCCTGGAGGCTGGCTGGCTCCTGCACAGGCTAGGAAGGAGAAGCAATGGCAGAGGACTGCAAGACCATGTTAAGTAGTATCTAAGAAGTTGTAAACCTAACCCAAAAACACACCATTCCCATTGCTTCCTATTCACAGAGGGCTAGCGCTACCCCCCTTCTCACCCCGCCCAACAATTCCAGGCTACATCACAACAGCCCACAACCATGTTCCTTTAAAACCTAGGCTCTGCCAGACCTAAATCCATAAGGTATTTGGAGAAACAGTGTCCGATCCGAGCCAGACATAGCTGGTCGGGTCCAGATCGGATACCAGGGCTTTAGAATGGAAAGCCCCAATTTTGTTTCAGTCTGAGGGCGTAATGCCCTCAGACTGAAACAAAATTGGGGCTTTCCATTCTGACGAGACGACAGAGGAGACAGGATAGAGGTCTATAAAATCATGAGTGGTGTGGAACTAAGGAGCAGTTATTGATCCTCTCAACTAGCACGAGAACTAGGGGACACTATGAAACTCATGGGTGGCAAGTTTAAAACAAATAAAAGAAAATATTTTTTTACTCAGCGTATAATTGGATTGTGGAATCTACTGCCAGAGGCTGTGGTAAGGGCCAGTACTATCGCTGAGTTGAAAAGAGGTTTGGACACGTTTCTGGAAGATAGGTCCATTAGCAGCTATTAGCCAGACAGGATCAGGGAACATGATGGGAGCTGGGGGAAAACAACAGGGAATGGATCCCCCATTGTGACCTGTTGGGTGCTTCTCCCAAGCCACCGTGATTGGCCACTGTCGGAGACAGGATACTGGGCTAGATGGACCATTGGTCTGACCCAGTACGGCACTTCATTATGCTCTTACCTTCTTACTGCAACAAGAAAATCAGCCAGTCACCAATACGTATTTCTAGAACGTGGGGCACCTGATAGCTGGCAGGCAAGGACACTACCTGAGGCTTTTTCTCCTCTGGGTAAGTTTAGCACAGGCAGCGGGCGGGGAGATGTTCCAAAGGCTTCTGCCAAGTCAAGTCAATGAATCATTTGCTGTAAAACCACCTAGATCGCACAAGCTGGAACATGCATGCTACATAAATTAAAGCTGCAGACATTTCAGATCGTTCAACGGCAACTTAACTTTTCACCCTGTGTTGCTGCTGAGCAGAAGCACGGACCCGGAGCTGCACGGCGCAGCTCGATTTTTCCAGCAAGGTCGAGTAAAGAGCATTCTGGCAAAAGCTGTTCAGATCATCCATTTATTACTGGACTGGTGGTGGGTGTGCAACAACAGGCCAAGAGGGACAATGCACCCACCTTAAGCACACACACACACCCCTTACAAAAAATAAATAAATAAAATTCCTCCACCTTCCATTTTTTAGAAGCCGCTTTTAAAAAGCACAGTTAAACGATGTTGATCGCACACATTCCCCAAGGTTACTGGAAATCTGTGGCTGGAATCTCTCCAAGGGCCTCGTCACACCCTATGCAAACACTTTCTAAACGTAGACTGGGGAAGGGGGAAAGAAAAATATCTCGTGTATTATCTCCCGACTACTTGCAATTTTAACACCTGAAGGATCCCCAAGACCAATTCCATTCCATATGAGGAGAGGCTCGCCAGGTTGGGGCTAATTAGCTTGGAGAAGAGGCAATTAAGGGGAGATCGGATAGAACTTTATAAAGTCATGATTAGCCTGGAGAAAGGAAATAGAGAACTGTTGTTTGCCCTTTCCCACAAGAATGGGGGACACTGAAGTTAAATGGCAGCAGATTTAAAACAAGAAGAAGTATTTTTTCATGCAGCAGACAATACAGTTGGGGAACCCTCTGCCAGGAGGCAGCTGTGAAAACCAGCAGCATAACTAGCTTCAAACAGATATCAGACAAATTCTTAGAGGCTAGAGTCAAACACCTACTAGTTGGGGCTTAAACCCCCTGGCTCCCAGTAGTTTGGGAGAACTGGAAGGATCCCAAGTGTACACTGATCCCACCCCGCCTCCACATTCCCCATTGCCGCCGGTTGCTCTGTGCGTGGGATTCACGGGAGTGCGCTCCCCCGCATGGATGATTAATGTCCATGCGTGGGAGCAGGTCATGTAAAAAGGAGCTTAGTGAATAAGCTCCATCTCTCCGCACACTTACGTGTGCACACGCCTCCCACAATTCCAAGTGCATACGGAGGGACTGCAGCTCACCTACTTGTAATCCTACGGGGCTTCTCATTCCATCCTCTCCCCGTTGCTTTCTGGAGTATTCTTCCTGGGAGGCAACGAGGGAAGGGGTGCTTGAGGTTTGAATACCAGCCTCTCTACAGAGGGACAGTAGGATTCAACACCCAAAATAGGGACTGTCCCTCCTTAAAAGGAGGGCTCAGGGCAGCTTACAACTATTGGGTGGTATGGTCGATAGTCATTGATGAACTCATCCTCCACGGAGGCCATTTATACTATTCCCCCCCTCAAAAACGAGGATACTTTGCAATGAATGCAGATCGAAGGTATTGAGGATTGCCATCTCTTTACAAGCATAACCATTTGAAACCAATCCGTATTCTCTCTAGGAAACCAATTCAAAAAGATCATCCAAGGGAAAACCCAGCACTCTCAAGTCTTCTCCACTTGCCCCCATCGCTCGGAGATACAGGCTGGATTTTTATACAGCTCCAGTACGTTGGATTCCTCACCCACAAAGCAGCCAGCTTGGACAGGCCTGGTTTATTTGGCCCCAAAACATATTTAAGGTAACTCAATACGCCTCTGCGAGGGGATAAGCTAACATGGATGGCGAGTATTACCAAGCAGAGATAACGTTAGCACTTCGGGGACCATTGCGTAATGGTTGCTGTGTTTACCGGTCTCATTCACAGCACCACTGCTATGCTCTGAAGTCACCATAGCATATGTTAGGCATAAGGAGCAAATTGGATCTGATTTGGGGGCAGAGAAGGTATATATATCTGTTCTGAACATATTTTGTCTATGTTTATTTGTGTGGTGAATGCAGGCAACAACATGTTACACCTAATAAATACTATTATTATGTGCAAGCATTTTCTGGATCTGGATTCGGCCACGCCCCTGGTTTCTCAAGCATTCTGCAGCCCTGGCCCTAACCCCTTATTTCATGGCATGAGCAACTATGTGGCACAAAGGCAGCAGGATATCCCTGGAAGTTGGTAAGGGAGGGCCTCCAGCCAAGGTCAATGGAATCTGCGCGTGGCAGAGTGCGTTCCTGGGATCGCTGCCTTCCACACTGAGAAATCCAATCCTTCTCTATAAACAATGCAACAGGGGCAGAATTAATTTTCCAGAGAGAAATCTAGAGGAATCCCTTGGATGGCAAAGCCAAAAGACAGATAGGAGTATTTTAAAAATAAAATAAAGTCATCACAAGTAGATTTGTGAGTTGGGAAGTGATCATGAGGCATGGTTTTGGAAATTTTTCTAACTTTCCTTGCATTCTTATGTAAATGGATAGCTACTATTGCTATTAAAATCAGTCATATTATAAGAAGTTTTTACTAGTGATAGTATCTCCTTGTCATCTCCACCCACTCTGAGCAAGATTTTGTAACCCTGCCCCACCCCAAGAACCTGTTCTCTCTGTGGCCACACACATTTTCCCTTCTCTTGGTCTCTCCAATCTACCCCCCCTTCTCCCAATATGCAGATTTCTGTAGCCCTCCCTGCAACTAATTCACTTTGTAAGCCTAGAGCCAGTCAGGGTGGGTGGGTGCTGCTGTTAGTGAAGCCTTGGAAAACAAAGATAGCCAATGGAAAAATACTGGGTAAACAAGTTTTATTAAAAAAAAACTTTCATCGTATTTCACGGTCTTGTCATTTAATGTAAGCTTCCCAGAGCCCCTATGGGAAACAAGCAAGGGACAAAGAATAAAGCAGATGTGAATTATGGTGCTGCCTGCAACCTTTATTAGGTGAAGAAACTTATGCCGTACACTTAAGTGTACCAATTTATTTTACTAAAAAGGCCTATGATGATTAGAACTTAAAATATTGAACCCTGAAAATATTTTTCCAGAAAATTAGCGACTTTAGTTACAAGACTGTTCTCTTATTAACTTTTACCTTCGCACTTAAAAAAAAGTGCACTCGCCAGGTCTTGGGGTACATATGACCCCTATGGAAAAAAACCCATTATAGGTGGGGTCTATTTTATCCCCAAAACATAGTCTGTGTCCCACACCTTCAAACTAAGCCCTGGGAGCGCGCACACACACACACACGAACACATGCAAGAGTCTGTTTTATGGGGATTGTTTTCACTCCCCAAATTCGCCCCAAATGCAAATTCTCTCCTGCAAATTACTGGCTCTGCCTTACAGTCAAGCTTTTCTAAAGACAGTGGAGTACACGCAGCACCTTTATAGCCTGCTATTTGCATTTCTTTTGTTGTTGCCTAGGATGTTTCAGGGCTTGTTTGATTTCTTTGTTTGCCTAGGATTCTTGTCTCCACAAATTGACCCCAGAAGGGAAACTTAAACCTAGGCTGAAGAAATGAAACCTAATATTACCTGAACAAATGGGAAATGACACAGAAAAGGTTTGTGTAAAACCAAATAGGAAAACTCCATTGACACCTTGTGTGCGTTTGCACCCTGGCACTTTTTTGGTCATTGGAGACAAACGATAAAAGATATCTGGCTGAAATTTGAGTATGTTACGGCAGAGGTACCAGTGAGTGTGCTGCAAGCTCAAAGTTGTACACCCAATACTTAGCATATTTCCATGGTTTGTTTCAACCACGATACAAAGGCACAAAATAATAGCAGTGAAGGGTTTAATTTTCATTGCTGCTACCAGTCTAAAGTAGCCTTGAGTTCCATGTCCCCATGCTATCTGAATGGTCCTTGAAAACGGTTTATTTTGGTTTATTTTAAGCTGGGGTCGATTTGACCCCTGTTGAAATGCAGTGGCTTGGGGTCCATCTGACCGCAATAGGAAAACTCTATGGAAACCTGGGGTCCGTTTGAAAAATGCCACTTTTTTGTTTATAGGAGACAAACGGTAAGAGGTATTAGGCTGAAAATTTAGTATGTTATGTCCAGAGGTGCCGGTGACAATGTCCTAAAAGCTCAAACTTGAAGAGCTACTAATTAACATATTTAATGTTTTTATGCTCAGTGGGGTTGGTTTGACCCCAAGATCGCAGAAGTTATTTTTTTGACAATTATTTTTATGCTATTGGTCTTCACTTGATTTTTCAGGAGTTTATCAACTCTTCCTGTTTTTGTTTTACGACTGAAAAGTTCACACACACATACTTCCCATAGGTTCATATTTCAAAGTAATGTCATGTGAATACTTTTCAGCATGAGGGTGACAATCATGGAGCAGCAATCCTGACATCTCCACTACTGCATCTATGCATTTACACTGTTCGTCCGAACACTACCGAAGCAGAATACTTCATTTCCCCCCCCCCAATTTCAAATTTCTTTTTCAATTTTTCTATTTAATTCTCTACACTACTATAGAAGATATCAAAATTAAATTTCATTGAAATCCAAGTAGTTACTCTGGTTTACCTCTGTTAGAAAGAAAAAAAAAAACACAGCCTCACTAACCAGGAGACAAACTTGTTCTACCCATGGGTGGGTCAAACTAAAGGTGCCAGCCAGTTGGATGAGCTGGGTGGTGTCTGGCACAAAATTAAACAGGTAACAACACCCTGTGTCTTGCAGAAATGGCAAGTGGCCAGAGTCATGTGATTTGTTACAATCAAGCGCCTCCACCCAAACCACTGCGATGGGGGAGAGAAAACGCCTAGTAGACTAGGGGTGATTTCAGTCGTGACGCGGTGAGAGACTCACCACAGTGAATCCCACCCTCGGTGTTAATTGCTTCACAGCGGGCCGTGGTCAGCTGCGCGGCCCCAACAGATATGACAGGGGCGGCACCACCGCCCGGGGCCAACCGGAGTGAACCCAGGCCGGGGGAACCCAACAGACGTGACGTGGTGGCGAGAAGCCCCACAAGGGTTACGCGGATGCAAACATGGCCGCCGGAGGGCAAACGAAGCCACAGACAGCGGAGGGCCCCACCCAGGGAAGGGAAACACAAAGGGAGGAAGCAGCAGCGCGAGCAAACAGCAGCTGCACGGAAGGGGCGTGCACTTCAGATCGAGAAGCGCGCACACACACACGAAGCCGCACACCCGCACAACAAAGGGGAGCCAAGCAGGGGGACAGAGGGAGGCGCACACTGTGGCGTAACAGAGCCCAGTCTCCCGGCACCCCGTTACCCACTTTTTTTACTGGTCTCTTACCCGCTGCCACCACCCCAGAGCTTTTTATTTATTCAGATTCCGGCCTCATCCCTCTGGGGAGAATGAGACCTCTTCTGCTTCTTTATAACCGTCAGGCTCACGAGCCCGTATAAAACAGTTCCCAGTTTCTG
>QEPC01009666.1:2389917-2402403 GCA_003113815.1 Sphenodon punctatus
ATTTATTTATTTATTATTGTTCCTAACCCTGTTTTTTGATGTTTTATATTTATATTTATATTTTAACTGTTTTAATTGTTTTTATTATTGTTGTAAGCCGCCCCAAGCTGCATCGCAGGAGGGGGCGGGATATAAGTCTGAAAAATAAATAAAAATAAATAAATAAATAAATAAAGGTTGGGGTTTTTTTAGCCTTTCCGGTTGCAAAGTAAGCTTTCCAACGGATGACCCTGCGATCAGGCTGCCCTCCAGACAATCTGGAAGCTAGATCACCTCTCATTCATCTCAATGAAGCTGCAACTGTTACCCTTCAAAACTGTCAAGTGCATTCATCCCTTCCTACAGTCCGAGACATCCCTCCCCCAAGAGTCTCTCAAACAAGCAACGTAACTTGTCCGGCTAGTAGCTGGCTAGAGGTTCTGGCAAAACCAATCCTTGCCCCTCCCCCTGCTTGCTTCTGCAAGAGGGCCACTGTGCTTTGAGGCGGCAAAGTCCACCATAATGCACTTTGTCAGGATTTATTTACATTAGACAGGGGAGAAGGAATGCGTCACTTTGGACAACAGTAAAAGGAGCCTAGGGCTCCTACATCTCAACAGAACCGCAACTTTAAAGCTTAAACAACGTTTCTGGCCTTCATGGTTTAACGTACACCCCCCAAGTGGCATCTGCCCGGGTGGGCGCACAGCCTACAGCAGAAATTGCTACAGTACAGTAGGATTTCAGTGTTATTTCTAAACACACTTTCAAGTTTGATTTTTAATAAATAGGTTTATAAATTATTTTTAGATTATTAACTTAGTCTATTTTAATCCATTAATCTAGCTTATCGAAGTGGTTCCCAGTGTTTAGAAACCACTACATTATCTATTTAGGGGAACAGATATAAATAAGCAGCTTGGGATCGCAACCCCATCTGCAGATGCAGCTCAGGAACCTCTGGTTTACCCAGGGAGCAGTGTCATCCTGGGACCATCCGCACTAGATCAGGAGATGGGGAACTTTCAGCCTATGCGCCAAATTGGGCCCATGGCTGGTTTTATTTGGTCCCTTTCCAGTTCCTAGTTCTGGCCTGCAGATCCAGTCTCTAACCTCAAGCACCAAAACAGTAAGATCGCAGGAAGGGAGTCGAGACAGGGCAGGCACCGATTCCACAGCTTTGGACCCTCTTTTTCTCTGAACCCCCCACCCTCAGCACACTCCTTAAGCACCCCCAACTTCTATCTGGCCCACAAAGCTTGCACTAATTTTCAAGCTGGGCTGCGGGAGAGGAAAGAGTAATTCCACCCCTGCATCTAGACAGGGAGAGAGAGCTTGGCTAGGCTGTGTGGCTGGCGTCAACATTTCCATGTCCAACTGGGATGATTTCCCAAATGAATCAGAGTAAACAAGACAAGCTGTAAATTACACAGCTGGGGCCAAACAGCCTTTCACCCTCAGGAGCTTCTGCCTGGCAATTACACGGTATTCCAAAAAAAGGAATAAAATGAGGGGGCAGATTACGATTACAAGACTGAGCACTAAATACGGTTTATTTTAAAGGAGAAGGGGGTGGGTGAATGGGAAGGACACAGGAGGCTGCAGTGCCTTATAACCAGCTGTAAAATGACACAATATTCTTTGGCTAAATGGCTTGGACCCCACAGAGCTGACCGCATGTGCCCCCTAACAGCCTGAGTGGCCAGTCAGGAGCACCCGTGTCAACGTACCATCCGCCTCATGGCAAAGGCAGCAGAGAGGTGCTCTCAGTAGCTGCTCCACAGTTATGGAACTCTTCCCCTATGGAGGTGTTGGTGGGAGCTGAGGCTGCTCATCGTTTTTCTGGAGGCAACTCAAGACGTTTTAGCTGGCCATGATTTGTCCGGCAGGGATACGGTTTGGGAGGGTTGAGCTAATGGGACTTTAACTGTTATTATTATTAATTACTATTTATTATTATTATAATAAACATTTGTATAGCCCCAGCCGTGTACCTGGTGCTTTACAGAACAAAGATAAAGACACGGTCCCTGCCTATGGCGTACAATCTAAAAACTGGTTTTATTTAGGTCTTTTTACAATTTTATGTTTTGTAACCTTCTCCCAGGCTTTCAGCAGTTAGAATGCGTGTTCACGATCAAGAAAAACAAACCCTCAAGGAAAATACAGACCGACAAAAGATAGATCGCAGCTATCAATTGTTTCCGCCCCAGTTGGGGGGGGGGGCTACTTAAGTTCTAACACGCAATGGTCCCAAAGGAGGGCTTTGACGTTGGCCAGATTTGGCATATTGCCCTCGGCCTTAATGGAAGTCAACTTGCTGAACTTCCTCGTAATAGGAGGACTTGCAGTTTTTGTCTGCATTCAGGGGTTGAATCAGTGTCGCAAGTTCTGCTTGACTGTAGTCTTTACGAGGATATCCACTCGAAGTTCCTTGAGCCTGTAATAGCTAATGTAGAGCCTTGTTCCCATCTACAGGTTATAATACTGTTGTTGGGTGATCCGGTTCCGGAAATATCAGCTCAAGTGGTGAAATTCTGTGCTGCTGCAATTATTTGAAGGAGACTGGCAGTGGGGATTACAAAATTTTAATTTTTTTAAAAAGAAATTTTTATTTATGACACCAGAGTTTTATTTTTCTTGTATGTTCTGGTATTTTGTTCACATGTGACAGCTTATGCCTATAACATTAAAGTTTATGATGATGATGTTTTGTAACCTGCCCTGGGCTGTCAGGATAGGGTGGGAAAATAAATTTTAAATAAAGTTAGGGTCTGTTCAGACGGTGGTGGCGAACAGGTAAGATATCTGCACCCACAAATCTTTAATTACTCCAGTGGAGACCCTCCCTCCCCTTGAATCCTTTGATACCCCCCTACCCCCCCACCCCAAACTACTTTCAGTACATATACCCATTTAGGAATTGAAAGGCATGACTGTTCAACAGAAAAGGGACCCCAAAGCTAATACCCCAGAAAATCCCAGTGGCTGGTACTGGACATTTCAATGTCCAGCTCAATGGTCCTCAACCTTTTTGTGGGCAAGACCCAGCAGCACATTTATAAACTGGGACCCACCTTAAAAAGATCCAGGACTAATTTGGCCAGGAAAAAGCAGTAAAAACAGCACCCCCAATCTCAAAAACAGTGCGGCAGGAGCCAAAGAGGTAGGGAAGCTATAGTAAGCCATTTCATTCTTTCCCCTATCCTGTCCCCAGCCCGCAGTGGCACAGGTGTCCAGAACAAGAGGCAGGAGGGGACAGCAGGGGACATAACTGCATCAGGGTCCTTGGGACCCACCACAGAAATCTAGAATAAACTAAGCTAACATGGCACTCAGACTACACTAGGGCATCAGGGCTTATACAGCCATAGGAGATTGCCCGAAAAGCTTGTGGATAGACGAAGGTATCAGGGTTTTGAATGAAAAAACAGAGTCCTGATTTAGACAGTAAATTGACAAACATAAGCATTTGCAAAACCAGCAAAAGAGCTCTGTATTGTCAGACAAAACTATAAGGAATCAGGTGCTGACACTGAACATGACCCAAGGGTGTATATCAACAAGTATACAAAGGCAGCAGCAGTAACACTTAAAGGTTTGTTGGACACCTAACTGGAAAAGGGGTCTGCTTTGTCATATCACTGATAAAAATGGTTCCATTTTTAGAGTCATGCCACATGATGCTTTCAGTTCAGTAGAAGTGCTCCTCCATCTGATGGATTTGAGTTTATGGAGTTCTACCACTCAAAGGAGGTTTCAGATCCATGTGCCCTAATGCCAATGACAGAAGCAGGCCTGTAGCTAGAACAAGACTGCATGACATTAGACTAAGCAATTAAGGGGGAAATCCTGGAACATTATTTCTGCAGGAAGTAAAAAGAACAGAGGGCAGTGCCCTCCTTAGCAATGCACAAGCAACAGAGGCATTAAAAAGCAGTTTAAAACCCGTAACAAAAATCTGCATGATTGTCCCAGTGGGGTAAGCGGGACAGACACGTCAAGTCAAAGTCCATCTTGAGCCATGTGGCTCTTTGGGCTGTGTGGTTAAGGCACTCCAATTTCTGTTCCCTACAGCGCACAAGGGAGTGATGTGGCAAGCACCATGCCCGACTGCCTTTGACTTCCCCAACCCAGTGGATCAGGTCTCCACTCACAACTGGGTTGACTGGAGACAACCATCCAGCAAGAAATCATTCAGGACTTGAACCCACAACGTTCAGGGATATAGCTGAGTATCTTAACCACTCGGCCACCATGCCTCTAAGGCAATTGTATGAACTTTGAGATTTAAAAATTGTGCTGCTCATTTTATGCAGTTGTGTCTTACTTCTGAAGCATTCACTCAAGCAGAGCACTAAACCAACATTCAGGAGTAGGAAAATATGTACTTCTGAAAAATCAGGAGTACGTACTCCCCGTCACTTTGTATTTCAAAGTAACTGTACATGCGAACAGTTAACACTACGGGCTATGACCATGGATCATGTCTCAGCTGCAATACTATTTTAGCTAACACTGTCTGAACGGTACCAAATTGGAGTGGTTACCTCAATTGTATTAAGTCAAAATAGTTGGTTTGATTTACTTTATATTTGCCTTCCCACAGTGTCAGATTGAATGCCAACAATGAGCTTTTACAGCCGATGTTTGCTTTTAACGAGATTAGTCCGTAGGCACCGTAATGCCTTTTTAAAATTCACACCCAGAACATAAATGTGCCATGAATAAAAGCAGATGTTCATTTATGCATGAAGCCGTGCTGTGATTTTCAGTGCCTCCAGCATCTGGGTCTGCAGAGTCCTTGGGTAATATTACATCCGTCTTGGTCAAGGTTCTAAATCCTTGTTCTACCAAAAGGAGGTTAAAAGCAAATGGATTGAAAGGGAAAGTTTCTGACCTGGCAAGACCTCTCCAAACACTTGTTTAGTCTAAAAACACAGGTTTTCCCAGAATCCATTACTGACATGCTTCTGCTGATGCTACCAGCATTACAATTCTACCATGGTTCTGCTACTGCTCGTTTGCAAAGACAGCCTGTAAATGCTAGAAAACCAGGGGGAAATGTTTTGGTTTCAGGGGCTTTGAAGCTCATTCAATGAATCACCTTCATTTAGGAGCTCGGGTTAAAACTCCCACCAGCACTTTGTACACTGTATTCCACCTCTATAACTGAATGGTCCTAAAGACCACAGTTGGAAGTCTAGGCCTGGAGTACCAGGCAGCAAGTCTCACACAGAGTATCCCCTGCTTTGAATGCTGTCGAAGTGCAATATGAAATAGGAGACAGAGAGGGGGCGATTATCTGCACATTTATCTGTGGGCTCGTTCATGCAGTTACTCCAGAGTAATAACCAGGGGCGGCTGGTGGGTTTTGAGGTTGGAAGGGCAGTACGGCTGGCTGGCCGGCGAGCCTAGGGGTGGAGCCAGGGCAACGGTAGGCGGAGCCAGGGCAACAGTAGGCGGCATAACCCAGCAGCAAGGAGTTCCCAGGGTTAACATACAAAACACGGTTTGCATTCACATCAAGCTTAAAATAATTTATAAACCCAAAACACAGGCACCCGTCCTTGTAAAGCACCCCAGTCACAGCCTGAGTTCAGTAGTTCATGATACTGAGGACTGACCACGCCATGCATTCTACATAACCATGCAAGATTATAATTGATCCCATTTAAAATCAAGGATTGCAACAAAACACAGTTTGCATGTGGTTTCTGTGCAATTTTTTTTTTTAAATGTGATTCATTAGTCTTTAAAATTCCTCACACACACACCCACCCACCCACCCAGAGGGCAAGAATACTGCTTCAGAAAAAAGGGACTTGCTGCATGTGTGTTGGAGGGACCCCAATCCCTGCTTCAGAAGTCTCTTCTGAAGCAATATTCTTGCCCTCTGCTGCAGGTGTGGGTGGGCGGGGCGGGGCATGGTTGTGTGTTAAGGCCCATGAATCACCAGACTAACAGTTAATTCTCAGGATTTCAAAACCTCAGTTTTATCACAACCATCACATTTCCAGTGTTCTGAAAACACCTGAAATCACAGGACTAACCAACCAGTTAAACCTCAGGATTTCAAAACCTCAATTGAATCACAGGGCATTAAAAACTAATTCCCCCTCACCCTCTGCTGCGTGTGCATTGGCGCGGGGGAATTAGTATTTAACACTCCACACCATCAAGTGAACAAAACCCATATAAAAACCAGAAAACCATAAGCCAAGCCATTCCCACAAGGCCCCCCAAATCCCGCAGCTAAACAAACACTCCACATCAAGTGAACAAAAACCACATTCCAACTCCCCCACCATGTGCCCTCTGCTGCCCTCTCCATGTGCCCCCACTCTCCCCCACCAACTCCATGTGCTCCCACCCACTCCCCTCTCCCCCATGTGCCCCACTCCCCCCCACCATGCGCCCCCCGCTGCCCCCTCCCCCCCACACACCGGCCCCACAATTTACTCACCGCCGGCGGCTCCTCTCCCCCCTCAGGCTCTTCTCCTCCTGCTCCTGATGGCTGCGCGGAAGCTCCCAGGCCTGAACTGTTCCGTTGGGTCTGGGGGGAAGCCAGCTGCGCAGCAGCTCAAGTTTCCCCCCCTCCCTCCCAGAGTCGAGTCGACAGGGAGGGAGGGAAGGAGGGGGGGCTGGGAGCTGCGCACGCGGCAGCAAATCTCAGCCTCCCACCCCCACCCCCACCCCCCGGGGACACTGGGCAGTTCATACCAGGGCGCCTGTATGCAGCGCCCTAGTATGGACTTTAGCCCTGCCCGGCCCCTGCAATGGAATAGTGCCCCCTGCTGCAGTATTCCACTGCAGGGTCCCTTTATACGGAATGGCACTTCTAGCCACCCATTCCACATAAAGGGAGAAAACGCCTCCCTGTTGTCCCTGAAGGTGTCCTTAGGAAGCCGTGGGGGGGGGGTGAGTCACTGGTTGTGTGCACATGCACACACAACCAACGAGAACATTCGCAGCCATCTCGAAGAACCTGGTTTAGAGCAGCAACCTTCTGGTTTAGAGCAGCAACCTTCTGGTTTAGAGCAGCAACCTTCAAGATGGCTCTGAACATTCACCACGACACACGTGGCTGCTTTTTTTTTAAAAAAAAAAAAAGCACAGGGCGCCACTGGGCATGCGTGGGCAGTAGACGCAGCTGCCGAGCGCTCCCAGCAACCTGGGCCGAAATGCTAGAAAAACAACAACAAAAACGACAGAAAAACTAGATCCATGGGTAGGAGTCTGCGGAGGAACCTGCCGGGCCCCCAAACAACCAAAAATCAAGATTCCCCCCAGGCACGATAAAAAGGCAGCAGCAGAAATAATAAGTGGAGGGGGAGGGGAACGAAGCAACACGAGCCCCAAGATGGCCGATGCAACTGCAGGGCAGCAAAAGAGTGGGGAGCAGGATGGTGTGGCTGAGCAGCTTGCAGGCCTCACACAAACAATACAAAAGCTATATGAAGATTCAAGGATGCAATGGGAGGTACTGAATGAGGGTATCCTGAAGGTGAACAGTGTGGTAGATACCCGTCTTAAAAAATTTGATGGTGTCTCAGAGTGGGTGGCAGCTCTGGAAAATTAAAAAAAAAAAAGCACCACCGTGTCGGGGCCGGCCAGCCGGGGGAGTCCTGGGGCCAAGAAGGGTCCCACCAGACCTGGTAATAACTCTTTGAACCCTGCTTTTGTTCACACCATTAGTGATGCCAAAGCAGCAGGTGGTGGTAAAACGAGGAAGATTTGTTTCTTATTCCATATTCTAAAGGAAAAATAAGTCTAAGCTTAAAAAAAAAAAAAAAATAGGGCTCCAAATTTGTCTAAGTCAGTTCATCTTCCGGATACAATGCAAGACCATTTTGTTTGGCCAAGCATTTGGTAAGGCAGGGGTAGGACTAGGTGGGATGGGGGTGGGTTAGGGAGATGAGTGTTGCTAAGGGGATGTTTTAGATGTTTTTATATGTTGTAAGCTACCGTCTGAATAAATGCAAGTGAAGGGCTAACCAGAGAGAACCTGGTACAGAAATCTCCTTTCCCAGCTGCACAGTCATTTATCCCTAGTGTAATGTCTAAAGTAAACACTTGCAAAATGAGGTAGTTAATGTGAGGTAATTACCCCGGAAGTAACAATGGAAGGGTATTAAGTTAACAGTGGTTTTAGTAGACCCCAGCCTAGCCAGTGTCACACGGTAGTGATATGTAGACTTCATAGCAAAGTTCAGCTTGAAGTTTTTTTCAAAAAGGATGAACTTGGAACCTTGACAAGTTTTGATGGTTTCAGGAAAAGCAGAAAAGTGAGAATGAAAAGGTAGAACTTGTTACCATTAACAGAGGAAGGAGCCAGCACTCATGGACAATAGATGTGTACAGCAGGGGGTCGGGAACCTTGACAAGTTTTGATGGTGACAGGAAAGGCAAAAAAGTGAGGATGAAAACAAAAAGGCAGAACTTGTTACCATTAGCAGAGGAAATGAGCCAGCACTCATGGACAATAAACATGTACAGCTGGGTTCGGGAACCTTTTCCCACCCATGGGCCACTTTGAAATTAAGTGCGAACTCCATGGGCGGGATAGGAATTAGGGACAGCAACAATTAAGGGGGGGTCTGCTGAGGATGGGAGAAGAGGAGGGTCCAGATTATGGACCTATCCTATCCTTGAGGGCATGCCCCCAGCTCTGCTCCCTTCCCCTAAACTCACTCTTTCAGTGCTTGAGGGTAGAACTGGATTCATGGATCAGTTCCATGAACTGGAAAGGGGCCAAATTGGGCACATGGGACAGAGGTTCCCACCCCTGGTGGGACTTCTGACAATAAGGACCCAGCAAGTCACACACACGATAAATTAGCCATTTCAGTTTGTAGTTCAAATAAACCAAGAGTTTTCTGGAGAGAGAAGTGGTCAGGCAGTCTCCACTAAAGCCACACCCGGGAAGTAAAAAACACCTAAACCCCTGATTTCAAACACTACCTAAGCATTGTGGATTTCCTGTTTTAATCTAGAACCAAAATAATGTCTACACGCATACAAACACCTGCTAGATACAACTGAACAAAAACAGGCAATGTTTATAATGGAAATGAGCTGCCTAACAGGGATGACATGACGGCAGGTCAGATATGACCCAGAATTAAGACAAGAAGTTCACCAAAATATATTAAGTTTTTATATAGCGCTGGCGATGTACCTGGTGCTTTACAGAGAATAAGATAGACACGGGCCCTACCCGAGAGCTTACAATCTAAAGACGATGGGGAGGGGAGACAGAGAAGGGGGAACAGAGGGAGAGACGAGGGATGCGACATTCATGAGGATGCGAGAACTCAGGTACACGTTCTTGGCTTGGTTACAGTAAATTAGCAGTTTGCAGGGGATAATCCTGCGTAGGGATGAATTAGCAGGCGTTAGGAAGGGCGGAGCGGAAGAGGTGGGTTTTGAGGAGGGACGTGGAGGTGAGGGCAAGGCGGACGAGGACAGGGAGGGAGTTCCAGGCGTGCGGGGCAGCAAAGGAGAAGGGATGAAGGCGGTTGGGGGAGCAGGGGAGGCGTGGGAGGGTGAGGGAGGGGATGGAAGAGGAGCGAAGTGCTCAAACAGGGGTACGAACAGGGAGGGAGATCAGGGCAGAGAGGGTTTTCTTTGCAATACATGCTTCCATTGGACTGTTAATAGCTTCCTGTGATCACCCTGTCTGCATGTACACGACTCCGCCTTAAAAATGTTGACCCTGCAGGTTGATTTCAGTGACATCTGAAGGAAAAGCACGAGACCAAAGGTTAAATAGGACACAGTCAGAGGAGATGTATCTGGGATGGAGGTATTTCTATAGCTGAGAAATCCCACTCATTTATATTAATCATTGCCTCCTCCCAAATTGCCACCTCCATCGAGGAAACTGGGGTAGGGGAGAAAGGGGCTGTGCTTTCCCTTTTGGATCTCACCCCATCCCTTACAGAGCATCACGACAACACAATGTTCTGAAGGGGAAGGGCCACGTTGTCCCTATGGCCTGCCCCAATCCTCGGTCTGCCACCGGCACCGAAGATTCTGGATCAAAACCTAGCAAAGTCTCCGAGTGGCAAACCTACCTTCCCATCCCACATCACATTCAGCCCCTCAATAAGAAACCAGTTTCATTACTTTGGGTGCTTGCTGCAGGAAACAGGGTCTTTTTAAGATGTATTGGGAGCAGGACCTTTCAACAAAACAAAAAAGGGGAGAAAAAAATTGCCTTTTTCATCTTTTAATTCTACAGAAATGAGGACTGAGTACATTTAATTCCAGCTTTTGTGTGTCGTTTTTAATTCCATTAGAGCAACCAGACTGAGGAACTCGGTTGTTGAAGGCAAGATTATTGTTTCAGCTTGGGGGACTGGGGCGGAGGATGTGTGAGAGAAGTTTATTTTGAGACCCAGAGTGGAGTCTGACAAGGATGTAGAGGGATTTAAACGCACCATGACCCAAAATTTAACCAGTTTTTGACCACCTCCTCCACAGAGTCCTGGGGAACACCTCATCGGGGCGGAGGGGGCACATTCCTGCCTGGTCTCACATCAGGAAGAGTGAGCATCATGCTCTAGGAATCGAGGTGGTGGATGCCTTTACAATTCACAGTGCCCAGGAGCAGTGGCACCCATGGGCACAGCTATATTAGCGGCACCAGAAGCCACAAGCTTGGGGACCCGTGCAAGGGTGCCCTGTGCATCCCCCCCACACTGCACAGTTTGAGGGGGCAGGCCATGCCAGAACGTAAGCAAGCAGAGCCTGGCAGCCCCAAGAAGCACTAAAGCAGGTGGTGGCCCTCCCGCTGCCCGCTTACAAAGCACTCAGCTACCTACTGGGTTTCACTGCCCCATCGTGCCTTGCTGCCTTGTCACCAGGCTCAGGTAAGCCTTGGCACCCTACTTCTTCCTGCCCTGGTGACACCTCTGCCCCCTGCCACAGGGTGCATTCCATCTTCTGCACCAGGCCCCAGCCTATCTATGCCCCTGGTAGCAGCTGTAGCAGACAGCTAAAGCTCTCGCCAGTTTTTTTTTCATTCCCATATTCCTCAAAGTTATAAGATTTAGATCCCCACGGCATGAGACAAGAGGCTGCCAGGAAATGGGACGCAGGATCCTTCAACACCTCCAAACGTAAAAGTTAAACTACGCCCATGACGAGAGCTTCCAAAGTTAAATAGTCATTGACAAAGTGATGGGATCTTAAATAATATCCGGACACCTCCCTGCAGCCCCCCCTCTAAAAACACTGGGTTAAGAATACTGGAACTCCCACTTTTCTTATCCCCCAGCAACAGAAGAAAAAATAAAAAGATATGCCCAGTATTTATAAGGTCACAAATAGAAAATAAGACAAACCTTTCAAGGCACCATTATACTTGAGAAAACAGCAGAAAGGGGGAACAAAACACCCACCTTTGTCACCTTTTTAAAAAATAAGCTTCCTCCAGTCATGTGAGGATTTGTTTTAGAATTAGAAGGTGGGTCAAAGTTTTGATTAAAGTAGGAAATAATGGCCCTAAACATCAATAGAAATTTCACTGAGAGGGGCCTTTTCCTCCAATTAATTTCATTTGGCACTTGAATATGGGAAAGTATTTTTCTTCTTCTGGGACCCTTAGTGAACAATGGTTACAAATCCAGCCCTCGGCCTTGGGTGATTCCAATAAACTGTGACTTGAACAGAGCTCCTCAAGCCAAGAGGAGACAGGCCCTCTGCTTCCCACCTTCCACCATCACGGCTAGCAGGCCAGGCGGTTAAGAGGAATAGCAGGAAGCAGGAAGGAACCCAAGTGCTCTCCTCTCTGCCCCCACCCACACCTTACGGCCCCATCCCTTTTCACTTTCCGCTTCCTCCCAGAGCCATCTTCGGAATGACCCCGCTCTGCCTGCTCCAGAAATAGCACCCAATCGCGCCTGGCTGACCCCTGCCCCTAGCTCTCCGCCTTGCTACCCTTTGTCTCCCTGACTCTCCCCCCTCATGCCACACCCCGCACAGCTTTGATTCCCTCACCTACCTTTGGCCTTTCATAACTCCTTCACCCACACGGTCATTTTACCCCTCTCAGTTCCCCCTCCTCCCCTCATGGTCCCCAAATCCCCATAGCTCCCCCACCCCCTTTAGCCTCCTGCTCACACACAGCTCCCCCCTGTCTCAGGATCTGTTGACCCTTCACACAACCCTCCACCACGCCTTGACACACCCCCTCTCCCCCTGGTCCCTTGAACCCCTCATGGTTCCCTAAAGCTCCCTTTTCCTTTATGGCCTTTAATCACACACCCCCTTGGGCCCCATGGCTTCCTCCCCACGGTTTGATCCCACTCTTTCCATAGCTCCCCCTCTCCTCCTTGGTTCCCCAACCCCCTCAGTCCCCTTCCCCATCTGTTGAAAGCTTCCCCCCCCCCATCGCCCCTTGATCCCTCCTTCACACAGCGCTCCCCACCCCGCCATCTCCCGAGACTCCCCCGCTCCCCCATCGCCCTTCACACAGAACTCCCCCACACCCCACCCCGC
>QEPC01009666.1:2410190-2475142 GCA_003113815.1 Sphenodon punctatus
GCTATGTCTTTTTTGAGATGGGGTGACCAGAACTGCACACAATATTTGAGGTGAGGTGGTCGCACCACTGATTTGTATAGAGGCATTATGACCGCCTCAGTTTTATTCTCTATCCCCTTCCGAATAATTCCTAACATTCTGTTTGCTTTTTTGACTGCTGCTGCGCACTGCGCTGTGGATTTCATTGTATTGTCCACAACCCCCCCAGATCCTTTTCCTGAGTGGTAACGCCTAGCTTAGTACCCAGCATTGTGTACGCATAGTTTGGATTATTTTTCCCTACATGCATCACTTTGCACTTGGCCACATTAAATCTCATTTGCCATTTAGATGCCCAGGCACCCAAATGGCAAATGAGATTTAACGTCATGGAACTTGCTGGCAATTTGTTTTACCCTGTCACAGTGCAGAGCAGGCATCTTTCGATTCTGCTCTACACTGATGATATGGTTCTTGTCTCAAATGCCAGACTGGGGTTGAAGAGACTCCTGGAAGCCTTGGGTTTTTTTGCGCAAGATTAAAAATTAAAAATTAATTAAAAATTAAAAATTAATTATCAAAAACCGAAAGTTCTTGTTGTGGCTAAGAGTTCTCGTAAGTATAATTAGGTTCTTGATAATATCAGACTCGACCAGGTACAGTCTTATCGCTATCTGGGACTGACTATTTCTGCTACTGGTTCCTGGGTCAAGCATGCAGAATTTATCAAATTAAAAATGGACCAATCTATTGGGGGGCTTGTTAAATTCTAGAGGCTGGATGGGGGGAAGCTTATAACTCCCACTTTGAGGCTTTTAGATTTGAAGGCCAGCTCGCAAGCCTTATATGGTGCTGAAATTTGGGGAGCTTTTCTTAGGGACAAACTGGAGTTCTCTCAAGACCGTTTCTTATCCGTATCAAAGAATTCTCCAGCTAGTCTTGTAAGACTTGAAACTGGTGTATTGCTCATCGCAGTAAAACTTGATTTGACCTATGTTTCTTATTGGGTGAGGGTGAGGAGTGTGTCTGAAGACAGGCTCCCTGATCTCTGCCTTACTGAGTTTACAAGTTCCAATGTTATGTCTCAGTGGTGTGAGAAACTTATTCTACTTCTGAGAATGACGGGGCAAACTATGGAGACATTAGTGCACATGTCTAATTCTAAGATAAAATTTGTGATTCATAGACAACTTGCTGATCTGGCTATTTCAGCGGATATGAGGAAAATTGCCAAATTAAATTCTGCTCCCTGGGGCTTTCAAAGGGCTTTACAATCCCTGGGTGTACAATCTAAGGGGTGAGAGTGTTTTCCTCCTCCTTCTATTCTGTGCTGGGTGGGTTACAATCTGTGTTGAGGGATTGTAATCTAATCCCTGGGTTTACAATCTAAGGTGGGTTGTTTTTTTTACACAAAATACAATATGGAACAAAAGTGTTTTTTTTAAATTACCCATGAGTTTTCCGCGACCTTTTCTCATTCCTGTCATGACCAACTCATGACTTTTTAAGAAAATTGCCGTGACAAATTTGTAGCCCTACTCATGGTCAATGGTATCAACTGCAGCCAAAAGATCTAACAGGATCAATAGGGTTGTGAACGACCCTGGTCCTATTTACTGCAGAGGTCGTCAACCAAGGCCACAAGTGCGTTCTCAGTGCCAAAGCCCGGACACAAGCCAGACTGCGAGGGATCCAGAAAGCTGACATGATCCAGATGCCCCTGGAGCTGCCGAACCACCCCCCGTTCAATAACCTTCCCTAAAAAGGGAGGGTCGATATCTGGGATGATCCCCGTGGATTGTTTCCAGGATTGCCACGGAGACACGGCACCAGCAATCACCGTGATAACAGAGGCCTTTGCTCTCTGACCTCACCAGTCTGTGTTGTCTGTGCTGAACGTCTCACTCCCGATTCCCACACGTTAGGCAAAGTCTCTCCTGCCATGGAGACACGGGCCCAGCGTCACCGGGCGACAGGGCACCTCATGTTACCTCAGTCTCCCAGGCCCTGCGTTGCCCCCCACACCAGAACTGCGAAGACAGTTGTCTTACCCCTGAGTCCCCTTGAAAGCCCCCCAGTCCTGGACACAGTGAGCCTGTCTCTGTAGGGATGCTGTGGAGGAGAGACAGGTCCAGATCATGAATCTATTCCGTGGATCCATCCCCAATTCTTCAGGGTGTGCTTTAATCTCCACTCCTTTCCCCTGAGCTCTCTCGGTGCTTGAGAGTAAAAACTGGATGCATGGGTCAGATCCAGGAATTGGAAACAGCTAAATAAAAAACAGCTGTGGGCTAGATTTGGCCCAAAGTCTGGAGGTTGCCCCACCTCTGGCCTACATTGTATATTATCTAGAGAGAAAGGACGGTTGCCAATCCACATTGGTCACAAATGTAAGAGATGGAGACAACGTAGTTCAAATGATGTCTTTTGTGGGACCAAACTCTGTTGGTGAGACTATGCAAGACTTCAGGCCTGAGGAAGGGCCCTGTGCGTGTGGCTTGAAAACGTGCGTATTCACAAAGTGGTCGGTATTGTGTTGGTTGTGGACAATTTCGTTGCCGGTAGAGCTACAGCGAGCAGTTTCATTCGTTATGAGACGCTGACCTCTGGCGGCCACTGATGGAGTGATGATTTTAACAAGGCCTTCTGTAGAGACCTTCATCTGTGGATGAAGATGTAGATTCTCTCTGCAAAAGAGGATCTTGCAAAGATTATACCCACTTTTCAGGGATAGGTTTGAGGAGCGCAGTCCGTTTAGTTTATCAATGGAGAGATTAAGAGGTGACCGGATCAGAAATAAGATCGNCCCGATGCAGTGGGGAAAGCCCACTGCGGCGAATCACCTCCTCAGGGTCAACCGGCGGGATGACACGCTCCATGAGTTCCTTCACGGTGGCTGTGCACGCTTTGATAAGGGCCTTGGCAACGGTGGAGGTTCCCACCCCAAATTGCTGTGTCACACTGAGGCAGGAATCGGGGGGGTCACCAGTCTCCAAATGGCTAGGGCCGCACACTTTCCCACCAGCATGGGGTCCCCCATGTCGGTGGTTTCCTTCTCCAGGTGCGGCCGTCGGATACCGGCAAAGTGGGACAGTAGACTGCAGGGAATTCTAAAATGGTCCGTGCACTGGTATCGCCTCAGGTGGCCAGGATGGTCTCCCACCAACCTTGCTCTTGTACCGGACCCATGCCCTTCTCTCTGTGGGAACAGTTTGGAAAATGCCATCGGTGACCAGAGCAACGTTTGCTGTCAGGGACCTGGATTGCACAGGAAACCCCCCCTCAACATGACGTCCATCTGCATTTGCCTGGCCCGTTTGGATCGCCTTATCCCCCACGGTCTCAGCAACGTTCTGCACCGTCTGTGAGTTTTGCTGTGGTCGTACAGAGCGCTCGGTGCGTCCAGCATGGCGGCCCAGTGCTGAGCTGTGTGCTGGGACCGGTGGATGCATGGCCCTCTGCAAATTGTGGATGCTGCCAAAGAGCGCCTCGGCGGCCTGCGAGAATTGTAGCAGCGCTGCGCCCATCCCATCCGCCATGGCCGGCCTTCCCAGATGGGATAGAGTGCTCCCTCCATGTGACTTTCTTTTGGGGTTACCCCTTGTCTGTTATACACATCTAGATGTGTATAAGAGACAGGATTATACCCACTTTTCAGGGATAGGTTTGAGGAGCGCAGTCCGTTTAGTTTATCAATGGAGAGATTAAGAGGTGACCGGATCAGAAATAAGATCGTGTCCTTTGTTCTAGCAGAGAAAGGCATAGAGAGAGAACCAGGGCAGGCCTTCTTATTGGAAGGACCCAGGGTGGGAGTGGCTGGGGCAGAGTGACTGTGGTGGCAGAGCTCCCAGCTATTCTGATCAGAGGCATGGGGCCTCTAAAAGTGCAGGCCAGGCCCCTTTTACCCCTGCATCTAGCCAGCTAAAGCTTGACAGAGGCAAAAGTGTGGACCATGAATCCCTAGAACAGCTTATTAAGTGATGCGATGGATTCTCCATTACTTGGAAAAGAGATGCCCTTCAGCAGCTATTAGCTGAGACGCCATAGGTCACAGCCTCCTGCTCAGGAATGGAAATGAAATTAACATGAAAAGACATAAGAACATAAACCAGTGCCATACTGGGTCAGTCAAGTGGTCCATCGAGCCCAGCATCCTGTCTCCGACAGTGGCCAATCTCAGTCGCTTGGGAGAAGTACCCAACAGGTCATAATGGGGCAATTCATTCCCTGTTGCACCCAGCTCCTGACAATCAGAGGAGTTACAACCCCCCCCATAGCTACTTAGCTAATAGCCATTAATGGACCTACCCTCCAAGAACATATCTAGTCCTTTTTTAAGGCCAGCTCTACTACTGGGTTTAGCATACATCCTCTGGCAACAAATTCCACAAGTGAATTGTGCGTCGAGAGGGGGGGGAAAATACTTTCCTATATTTGTTTTTAATCTGCTGGCAGTTAATTTGATGGCGTGTTCCCTAGTCCTATTTGAGAGGGTAAATTCCCTATATTTACTCATTCCCACACCACTCATGATTTTATCAACGTCTATTATATCCCCTCTCCGGTGAATTCACTTTAAATTTATCACGTTTGACCAATTCAGATTCAGAAGTGCAAAGCAAATTAGTAGGTCAGATTAAAATCTCTTACTTTGGTAGTTCTGGCCTTAAAATGTGTAGAGGAATGTGGCCCATACTCTCACCAGGAGCAGATGGTCCAATAAAAGATCTCTCCTGAATTATTTTACCTGCATGCATCTCTTACATTTGGGGCCAGCACGGCAACTGCGCTTGCTCTAGCCCGGCCAGAAGCAGAGACCCTCCAATTTATGTGCCAAATCTGGACCACAGCTGGGTTTTATTTGGCCTTTTCCAGTTCCTGGACCCACTCCCTCCCCTCAAGCACTGAAAGAGTGAGTTCAGGGGAAGGGAAGAGAGATGAGGGCATGTACTCCATGGCATCCATCCATGATCTGGAGCCTCCCCTTCCTGAGCAACCCATCTCCTATCCAGCTTGTGGAGCTTGTACTAATTTCCAAAGGCGCCCACAGGACCGGAGGGGAAAAGGTTCCCCACTTCTGCTTCAGACCCACTGATTGGGGTTCCCACCACTGCGCCTTAAGTCAGCAAGTGATTCGACAGGCTCCTCCGTGTGGCACTTGTTCCCCTCCGATAGCTAGCTCCTCCCTCCTCACCTTTAAAAAGTACTTGAAGACTTCATTCTCAAGGTTCTTTTTAAGGGATCCACTTTGGGGTTTTATTTACCCTTCCCCTTTAAAATTGTTTGTAAATGGATTTTATTGGATTGAATTGTTTTGTGACGTGCCACAAGCGCCATTTGGTGAGGGAGGGTATGTAAATAAAAATGATCAATTATTAATGATCTGTATTTCTACAGGAGAGCAGTCATTCATATTTATTTCTTCCTGTAGAATAGGACCTGGATATCCCAATTAGGGATGAGTGTCCTGTGGGGTTTATAACAAAAGGTAAAAGAGCAAAAGTAACCACAGGAGACAGACAGCCCCGAGGCCAGATAACCCAAGAACCAATTCCCAGAGCTTGGGGAACGGGTGCTGCAGGTAAAGCCGCCCTGCTTTAGAACTGGGGCAGAAGCCATCACTCTCAAAGTATCGCATAAACCCCAGTCTGAGAATGAACATATTCTGCTCCACCCATGACTCCAGAAACACTCCTCGCTCCAAGACTGACTCCTCATTGGCTACCACCTCAAGGAAGTAGAAGTGTTTCCTCCAGAACTTCATCCTAGCCCCATCTTCCTCGTCTTCCTCATCCTCTTCCTCCTGGTTTTGGCTTCCTCCTGCGTGGCTTCTTGCCCCTTCTAGAAAGGGCCTTCGAGAAACTCTGTCTATGCCCTTCACGTCTTCCTTGGCATCATGCGCTTGGATCTCAGCTTCTGAGGGACAGGCCTCTTCTGCTGTTATCCAGTCGGGGAATTCATGTAAGCTGTCTTCCTCATGATCATCCAGGATCACAGCCTTGGTGAGACATGCCTGTTCCTGTTCCATCCATTTGGGGAACTCCTGTAGATTCTCTGAGATCTCCTGATCATGGGAAATCATACCCAACGTGCTCCATGAATTTACATGGCCTGTCCCTTTAGGAAATATATAATCTTTTGTGCATCCCTCATGCACATCCTCTAGGATCACAGGCTGTGCAGCACAGACATCTTCCTGTATCATCACTTCATAACCTTCATGGATGGCCTCTGTGCCCCTCTGTTTTTCCCAGTCTGGGGTCACAACCGCTGCAGGGCATGATCTGGCCTGGGTCTTCCCTTTGGGACAGTCATACAAGTTACAAGTTCCCTCCTCTTGCTGGTTGGAGACATCACATCTGATGCAGTTTCCTTTCTGAGAATGTGATTTATCTTCCTCCTCCACTCTGAAAGAGAAATCAGAGAGATGATGTCATGAGTCTGGATCTTTCTACACAGGGCTTGTTCTCACAAGTATTTTTGCTGGAGTGGTAAGTATCTCTTACCTTGCTTCAACCTCCCCTTTGATCCCACGAGCAGGGTGGTTAAAGGAGAAGTGCTTACCTCTTTAAAGAAGCACAGTTAAAATGGGAAAGGAGGTTCCTACTTTGGGAAGGGTGATATTCTGTACAGTTACCCCCAACCTGCCCCAGGCGCTGTCAGATTTTCCTCCTTTTGTGTTCTTCTCCCAGCCTCGTCACTTCATTGCCTGCTTGTTATTCCAGATCCTCCTGCATGTTTCCAAAGAAGGAGATCCAGGGAAGAGCTATATATAATCCTTGACTCCCCCGCCTCAAGTGAACAGAAGTGGGGGATGATAGTAATTCTGGAGTAACTATCTATCCTTGCTTGTGAGAACAAGCCCAGAGAAAGAGAAAGAAGAGTAGCCACTGAATTTAACTGTACTAGGGCCCACATGCCTTGGGTGGCCTTCCCACATCTGCCTGCCCCTGCTGCATCCCCTCCTGCCTGCTGCTTGTGGCAGTGGTCACCTCTGCTGCTGAGCCCAAGTTCTGGGGAAAGCAAGACAGGGAGAAGAGAGGCATGGCTTCCGCACATCCAAGAGCCTACCCAGGCCTTGCTGAGAGCTATGGGGAACTGCCACCAGTAGGGAGCTCTCCCGGAGCTGGTCCGAGGGCTGTGTGTATGAGAGAGAGAAGTTCAGAGTGGGTGGAGGAGTGCTGGAGGCAGGGTGGTAATTAAAGCTTTTGCACCGGGGGCCCATTCCTACCTGGCTACACCCCTCTTTGGGCAAGGTTTTGGGGTGGGGCCACCAAGATCATGGGGTGCGGCTTTAGGGAGCAAATGGTCAGCCCCTCAGTTTGGAATGTTGTTCCCTTGTCCTGCTCCTTTAAATTTCAAGAGATCGGAGGCTGAATTTCACGTGACAGCGTTGACTGCCGCACGGTACAGGGAAGGACCACACACTGCCATCTCCCAGGCAGACCTGATTTCTCGCCCATCTCTCCTTTGCACCCTGCTTTCCCGGTACAAGTCCAGCGTCTCTCCCTCCGAACGGCATCTTGCATCGCTCTTCCTCCTCCAGAGGCAATATGAGAAGCAAGACTGAGATTTTCCAAGTGGATTTGGACGGCTCCTGGGTTTTTTCCCTTTTGCTGTCCTCAACATGTCCGGGCTGCTTTGCAGGAGGGGCGGGGTATAAATTTATTAAATAAATAAACAAACATATTGACAATCAGCATCCGAGAACAAACTCCAGCCACCCCCAAGTCAGGCTGGGTGAGGAAAGGTCCTCTGCTCTGGTTTGGTTTAACTGTGACATCACAGGCAACTTAGCCAATCGTCTCTCTCCCCACCCTCCCACACAGATTATTTGCCTCCTTGCAGTCCCGAGGATTGCTACCCAGTGGCAAACAAGGCTCAAAGGAGATGGGGAGGCAGAGACGGAGGAGAACAGAAATAGTCCGTTATCACCCCTTTGGGCTTGACCGAGACTTTCCAGGTTTTGACTTCTCATCCCGAGGAGATGCCCCTGTTTCTCTGGGTTATCCAGGGGCTCTGCTAGATTATTTTTTTCAAAGGAAGGTCCTGTCAGGACGGTCCTTGTCCCCATAGTCATGTCAGGAAAGGAATGGGCCAAACATCCGAACCCTCCTCTTCCTTTTCCCACCCTGAACACACCCCTTAAACACCCTTGCCTCCAGCTCCTGCCCATCCTGTGGCGCTTGTACTAAAGCCGGTTTTACACAAGACGCTAACACGCAGGTCCGCCCGTTCCCCACGTCTGCAAATGCCCGCTCCCACAACCCACGGACCCCCACCCGCCTCCCCACATGGAGCAACCAGGAAAAAGCCAGGTTGCTCCGAGCGGGGCCATGGGTGGGGATGGGTGTTTGCTCCTCACTGGCCTGTGTGCACAGGTCAGCCCACCCACCCATGGGACCATGGAGAAAAGGGTACTTTATGTATGATTTTAGATTACTGTATGTTATATTTTGGCCTATGGCCATAAATAAAATTTGATTTGATTTGAGAAAAGGCCACGTGAGGGCTAGAAGGCACAATGCCCAGCCAACAACCGACACACACACCCCCTCCCCTTTGTAATACTTTCCCAGCCAGGACAGACGCCCTTAAAGGAAACGTGCCCAAAGAGACGGGCACACTGGCTCCATCCAGGGATGGACACAGCGACAGCCAGGTCAGTGCACTGCACCCCTGGCAAGGGCAGGAGACACTGCCCCATGGAGTCACGGAGAGAGAGAGCAACAGGACAGCTGACAGGTACCATGTCCCTTAACGGGTCACCAGCACAGATGCCTCCACTATCGCACAAGAACACCCAGGTGAGCCACGGCCATAGTCCCCTCTGAGAGCCAGTTAAGCCAGCAGGACCCCGGGTAGGGATGGGGGGCAGTGCCCCCGAGAGCAGCTGCAGAGGGAGAGCCAGATGACAGTTATGCCTTCCCGTCACAGGCAAGAAGCAGCTCCGCTAACACATCCTCCAGGTTGGACCGGCGCACAATGCCGTTCCACGGTGAGGTGGATCAGGTCCTCTGCATGGACGAGGAGATGGTGGCCACTGTGCTATTCTTGGAATCCCTCTTGTCACCATATGCATGTTAAGACACCCGTACAGGTGTGCCGGGACATTTCCGCCCAAGGTGGAAAGGGCCACCAGGTTGAACGGTAGGCTCAGGGATCATGGCCAGGAGGGGTAAGTATGGGCCACAGATGTGAAAAACCACTCCCTCCCCCAATAGGATACCAATCAGACAGTGGAGACGGGGCTCCTCTCCATTGGATTCCCATCCAGAACATCACCGTCCACCCGGCATGTGGGTAATATGGCGAGCAAGGGCATCCCAGTTCCGGTGGTACAAGCACCTGTCTGTGCTACCACCATGGCCCCGTCAGAACAGAGGCACCGAATCATCCACAGGAGGCGTCTGTCGGGGATGGGCTTTGAACTCCTGGCCCCAGGTTGTGTGTGGGGCTGCTTTTCCGTTTCCACCACCGCTTGTTCGTAGGGGAGTTGGGTTCCTTAGTATAACGGTCACCCTTATCTTATTCTCTATGCACACCTGCTAGAGGACGTGGACTCAGGTGTGGAGCTTCTGTTGGTAATTCTCACTGATGCTGGCTCCACCCTTGTTTACACACACACACACACACAGGGTTTCTCCCCATTCTCCTTTAGTCTTGATAGCTGCGCTGCTTGAACGGCCTCTGCAGTCTGGTTCCTCCTGGAGACGGTTTCTTGTTTCTTTCCTGGATTCCTGTTGCCTCACTCTGCAGTCATTCTCTACCTTGGCGGTAGCCTTGTCCTCCCAGCTTCGCTATTGTCTGGGCCTGTTTAGCCTCTGTTTCTGGCTCTGTTCTAGCTCTGATCCCTGGGACTCCCTTACTCCTAGCTTTGGTCTGTTGTTCCGTACTCCCTGCTCGGCTCTCTTGGCCCCTGTGTTCTAGCTTTGATCCCTGTGACTCCCTCGCTCCTAGCCTTGGTCCCGTGTTCCTTGCTCTGGGTTTTGACCCCCTACTCTTAACCATTGTTCCTTGACCCATGATCCTTCCCTGCCTAACCCCTTGTTTTCTTCCCTAACCTCGATGATGAGCCCATATATTCTCTTAGGTTGGTTCTTCCAGCTTTGGTGCAGAACACTCACTCTTCAGTCACTGGAGAACAGCTGAGAGGTCTCTTGTGCTCTTATTGACTCTTTCCCCCAAACCCTTCTGTCCCTTCCGACCTGCCCTTCCCTTGCCCCCACTTTCCCAGCTCCTCGCCCTGGGGCTTGACAGCAGGAGAGGATAGTTGAGGGTACCTCCCCCGGTATTGTGGAGTATACATGCCGCTATCGCAAGCATGGGGGCCAGGTCGAATTCGTTTCTATTCCACAGGAGGCGCCACCACATTTTCAGAACCCCGAATGCAGGTTCCACACCACAGCGGGTGGAGCACAGCTTGTTAGTAAAGATCACCTGGGCCGGCGTTTGTGGCACGGGATACGCCTTCGTGAGCCACGGTGTGATCGGATAGGCTGGATCTCTGATGATAACGGGATGCACGGCCATGCCCTCGATAACCTGAATATATTTGGGGCAATTTCCCCCATGTACATCCGTGCAAAGAATGGTGGTGACCTACGGAGGATCCTCACGTTGTGGCTCCTTCTCGATACTCTGGTAAAGATGTCCACGAAGTGGCCCCGGTGGTCCACAACGGCTTGCAGGGCCACAGAAAACTGACCCTTCCTATTAAGATAGTCGTCCTTGCGTTTAGGGGGGCGGATTATGGGAATATGGGTCGTGTCTATGGCCCCGATGCAGTGGGGAAAGCCCACTGCGGCGAATCACCTCCTCAGGGTCAACCGGCGGGATGACACGCTCCATGAGTTCCTTCACGGTGGCTGTGCACGCTTTGATAAGGGCCTTGGCAACGGTGGAGGTTCCCACCCCAAATTGCTGTGTCACACTGTGGCAGGAATCGGGGGGGTCACCAGTCTCCAAATGGCTAGGGCCGCACACTTTCCCACCAGCATGGGGTCCCCCATGTCGGTGGTTTCCTTCTCCAGGTGCGGCCGTCGGATACCGGCAAAGTGGGACAGTAGACTGCAGGGAATTCTAAAATGGTCCGTGCACTGGTATCGCCTCAGGTGGCCAGGATGGTCTCCCACCAACCTTGCTCTTGTACCGGACCCATGCCCTTCTCTCTGTGGGAACAGTTTGGAAAATGCCATCGGTGACCAGAGCAACGTTTGCTGTCAGGGACCTGGATTGCACAGGAAACCCCCCCTCAACATGACGTCCATCTGCATTTGCCTGGCCCGTTTGGATCGCCTTATCCCCCACGGTCTCAGCAACGTTCTGCACCGTCTGTGAGTTTTGCTGTGGTCGTACAGAGCGCTCGGTGCGTCCAGCATGGCGGCCCAGTGCTGAGCTGTGTGCTGGGACCGGTGGATGCATGGCCCTCTGCAAATTGTGGATGCTGCCAAAGAGCGCCTCGGCGGCCTGCGAGAATTGTAGCAGCGCTGCGCCCATCCCATCCGCCATGGCCGGCCTTCCCAGATGGGATAGAGTGCTCCCTCCATGTGACTTTCTTTTGGGGTTACCCCTTGTCTGAGGGCCATGTGTGCCTGTTAATGTCTTGCCCCTTTCATCCTAGCCTTGCTGCGATGATCCACACACGGCCTGGTCGTAGCCCTGGCCACGCCCCCGCAAGCCACTCATTCGGCTTGACAGCACCATGACCGAGGGAGGAGGCAGTGGTGTAGAGCCTGGTAATTGTATTCCACACCCTGTTAGGCCATGACCCGAAACACCTGCATTTTGCTCCATGATGCACTGATGATCATGGATTAGCCAGCCCAAAGCCTCCTCCATGGAGCTACCTACGGGCGCTTGGAGATGCGTGTCTGGGCTGCGTGTGGCCATGTTCTGTGCATCTACCCCCCATCGACTTCGAAAGGACATGTGCTTTGCTCTTTTCACAGATGCTGTTGTTATAGCCCTGTAGGTCCTGGCGGAGATCGCCCAGGTCCTGCAACAGTCGGCCGCGGACTTCCAGGAGGGGAGCTGCAACTTCCAAGAGACCCATGAGTGACCCCCCTCTTCATGCTTTTTATAGCACCCACCCATTTCCCGCTATTGGTGTGTGCTGAGGGGGGCATGCTTCCTTGGGATCTGTCTGTTTCTCTCAGTGCGGGGGAGGGCGGAGGAGCAGCGGGAGATGATGGAGGTGCTCCTTGACGCGCAGAGAAGAGTGCACGACCTCGCCTGGGCCCAGAGCACTCAGTGGAGCAGGGCCCAGGGGAAGTGTCCCTAGTTTGTTTGTTTTCCTGTCACCACTTCTGTTTTAATTAAAATGGTTTGCATATTTAATTCAGAGCAGCGCTGTTTGTGTTCACATTCCTGCTCTCCTCAACCAGCCGGGGAGGGAAGGTGCTGGCGGGGATTGTCCTGGGGCTGCTGATGTGCCCCCCACCCCCATTATTGTGATACTTGTGTGGGTCATTTTGCACCTTGTACCTCGCCCCCAGCCCGACAGCCCTGCCACTTTGGGCTAATCTCTCCGTGTAGCAGGTGTGTTGGGTGTTCCCTCCCATGAAGCTAGCTCTACTTTGGGAGCACTGTGACACCACTCTGACCTTTCCAATGCCTGTTGCAAGGACGTAGCGTTGCCCTGTGCATCCCTGTGCCATACGACGTTGCACGTTACAGCGGTGTTGCAATGGCGTTCTGGTGGAGTTGGCGGTCTGCCTGGTTTGACCCGACGCGCCCTGTGGTCGGGGCTGTGTGCATTTCGGACTGTCCTGTCTGCCATGCACGGGGATGGTGCTGCTTTCTGTTCCCCCGGCACAGTTTTCGTGCCCTCGGACTCCCTGCTGCCTTCCCCGATTGTTTCTGTGCTGCCTGTGGGTTGGATGCTGTTGGGAGGGAGCTTGGGCGCTTGGCGTCCGGCTGTCTCACCAATGCCTGGTGACTTGGGCATCACCTGTGTTTTTTTGCTGCATCTTCCCCCATCCCTCCTTCCACCCACATGGAGTCTGGTTAGGAATGGGTGCTGATGGCAGCTATGACTTCACTTACCCTTAGTTCGTCATGCTGCCACGTCATGTGGCCGGGGGGGGCGGGGGTTCCTCGAACTGGTGGAGCAGCTGTCGATGTAAACAGTGTGTGTTTAATCAGTGGCTGGTTGGGTGCATGGGTGTCACAACCTCCCATGCCCCACCTATGACCTCCCTCTCTGCCATCCGTTTGAATCCCTCCCCACTCATCTGAGGCGTGTGGGCAACGCGTGGTTACTCCACTCATCCCACACGGACCTGCCCCTCAGATGTCTCTATTTAAAAATGGCCTCGTGTTTAAAGTGACCCATAAAAAGGAAAAGGTTCCCCAGCCAGGACCTTGACCTATAAAGGTTTCCAGCGATTGGGGCTCCCCAACCACCCAGGTAATCTGTCTAGGGATGGGAGAATGCGGTTCGGAAGTTCGGAGTTCGACCCGAACTCGGCCTGTTCAGACAACTGAACTCGAACCCGAACCTAAACGCGAACATACCGAACACCGAACCCGAACCGCGATCTGTTCGCCCATCCCTAAATCTGTCCCACCTAACTGTCTTTATGGCTGGAAGATTCTTCTCCATATTTAGCCTAAACCTCTCCTCTAAGTCCATTCCCACCAGTGCTTTCCTCAGTGGCCACAGAGACTAGCTGGTTACCATTTTGCTTCACAGCCTTCTCCATATTTGAAAAGTGTAACCACGTTCCACCATAGTTTTCTTTTTCCTAGGCTAAATCTTCCTTGTTCAGCCTCTCCTCATAGGTCTTGCGTTGGCATCTTTGTTGATCTCCCCCAAATTCTCTCTCCGTTGTTCAAAGCAAGAAGCCCCAAAATTGGACAAAATATTCTTTCCAGCTGAGTCGTGATCAAAGCCAAGCGGAGAGGAACCATTATTTCCCTTTCCTGAGAAATGTTGCTTCTGATGATGCAACCCCAAATAGTTGTGTACAGTCAGAGATTTTCCAGGACCGCCCTCCGCAACATAATGTTGTACACGCTCTTTCACCAGGCATTTGGTAACGGGGAGGGGTGGTGGGTGGGTGTTTCCTGGGGAAGATTTTTTTGCCGGGTCTATTTTGTTGTTGGGTTTTATAATGAAGTTTTATATTTAGTATTATGTTTTTATAAATTGTACACTGCCCTGAGCAGGGGGAAGGAGGGGCAGCCTATAAATATTGTAATAAATAAAATAAATACATCACAGAACTGTCATCCTTGATTCCACACCTCTCAAGCCATCTTTGTAATTAGGTGAGATGAACTCTCATATTCCCCACTGCTAACAGTGACCTGATATTTCTACATCACTTTCAGTGTTCAAAGTGGTTTATTATTATTTATTTGATCTATTTATATCCCACCCCAGGAAGCTCGAGACAGCAAACAACCATCAAACAAGAACACATCTTAAGATAACACTTAATAAAAATTCATAGGATAAAACCATGCAAGTGTGCAAAAAATGCATATAAAAAGGCCCAGCCAACCCTAAATATCCCCACGCCCACCCCCTCCAGCGAAGGCCTGATGGAAGAGCCACGCGTTACATTGATGCCGGAAGGCTAGAAGATTCAGGCGACAGGATTTGGCAACAGAGTCGATGTAGGGTTTAAAAGAAAGGGGTGAGTCAAAGATAAAGCCTAAGCTAAAGACTTGGGTGATGGGAAGGAGGGTGACCCCATCAATGAGGATTGACAGGGAGGAGGGAGAGGAAGGATGGGGAGGGAAGATAAGGAGTTCAGTTTTAGCCATGTTGAGTTTGAGTTGACGTTGAGACATCCAGGCGGAGATATCAGAGAGAGACAGCTGGTGAGGCGAGCTTGAATAGATGGAGAGAGAGAGGGAGTAGAGAGAGAGAGTTGAGTATCATCAGCGTAGAGGTGATATTGGAAGCCATGGGAGGCAATGAGTTTGCTTAGAGACAGGGTATAGATAGAGGAGAGGCCCAAGGACAGAGCCTTGGGGAACACCAACCGAGAGGGGAAGGGAGGAGGAAGTGGAGTTGGCAAGAGACACATTGAAAGAGCGGTCAGAGGTAGGAGAAGAACCAGTTGAGGATGTAGTCACGGAAGCCAAGGGAGTGAAGTGAGTCCAGCAAGAGTGAGTGGTCAACAGTATCGAAGGCAGCAGAGAGGTCAAGAATGGAGTAGAGGCAATTAGATTTAGCCACAAGAAGATCGTTGGTGATCTTAGCTATAGCAGTTTCAGTAGAGTGAAGAACCCAGATCGGCGGGGGTCAAGGGAGGAGTTGGTGGAGAGGAGGTCGAGGCAGCGGGAGTAGACAACATGTTCAAGAAGCTTGGAAGCAAAAGGAAGGAATGAGACAGAACGGTAGCTAGAAGGGTCACGGGTCAAGAGTGGACTTTTTGAGGATAGGAGAGACAGTGGCGTGCTTGAATTTGGAGGGGAAGGAGCCAGTAGAGAGGGAGAGATTGATGATGTGCAGGAGGGAAGGGGTGACAGTGGAAGCAATGGAGGTCAGGAGGCAGGAGGGGATGGTGTCAAGGGGGCAAGTGGAAGGCTTGAAGGAGAGAAGGGAGATTTCCTCGAGGGAGGCAGGAGGGAAGGAGGACAGGAGGGAAGGAGGGGGGGGAGTACGATTAGGAGAGGAGTGGGAAGCGATGTCGAGGTGGATCTTGTCTACCTTGGAGATGAAGAAGGAAGTAAGATCCTGAGCAGAAAGGGAGGAGGAGGAGGGAGTCAAAGGTGGAGAACAGGTGGCGAGAGGGTCCCAAGAACAGAACTCAATGCGGGAGGTGTAGTAATGCTGTCTAGCGAGAAAGATAGCAGAAGTAAGAGAGGAGACAGAATTTGAAGTGAAGGAAGTCAGCATGAGAGTGGGATTTGTGCCAGAGGCGTTCAGCAGCACGGGTGCAGGAGGTGGCGGATACTGGGGGTGAGCCAAGGACTGGGGTTGTGGGAGCGGTCAGGGTGGGAGAAGAGGGGGGCAAGGAAGTCAAGGGTGGAGGAGAGAGGCATTGAAAGCAGAAAAGGCAGAGTCAGGGGAGGAGGAGGAGAAGACAGGGGAGAAGGGGGAAGAGAGAGGAGGCAAAGTCCAGAGAGTTAATGGCCTGCAGGTCACCGATGGGGCGTGGGGATGGGGAAGAGGAGGGGGGCAGTGGGAGACACTGAAAGAAGCAAGGAAGTGGTCAGAGATGGGATGAGGATCGAAGGAGAGATCAGAGACAGAGCGGTTCCTAGAGAAGACGAGGTCAAGAGAATGGCCGTTAGCGTGGGTGGGGGAGTTGGTCCAAAGGGGAAGTCGAAGGAGGAGGCTAGGGAGAGGAAGCGAGGGCTGGAGGACTGCGTGGGGTGTCTGGTTAGGCGTTGGCTGTGGGGCCCTGTGGAGGAAAATGTATAGGGGCCCTATGGAATTGAATTACAATAGCCAAAGGAAGGTAACACAAAATGGAAGACAGATGAATGCTGGGGTAATACTCAGCCTTAATAGAAGCAAGTCTTCAGCTTGTTAGATAGAAATAGTCATGAGATCAGTTTGAGTTCTGTTGCACATAACAAGGCCTGGGAAGCCGCTTCATACATGCTAGGCGTTGAGACAGTGGGACACCTTTTGCTTCTCCCCACAGTAGGCAGCATAAAGTGGTCTTGCAGCTGTGCGAGGTAAATAGGTTTGTTTAGGCACCATATATTATAAAGAGTCTGGCTCATATAGTTTTGAGAAGAACCAGCCCAGATATGTAAACATTGCGTGTAATTGTGTAACTTCCCATCATTGTATTACGTTGCCCTTTGGTTGACAAGCCTGTATAGTAACCTGTAAAAACTTGTCTATCCTGGGAGGGGCAGACCAGCCTGTTTCCCTGCGTGGAGACAGTGTTGCTCTCTCTCTCTCAGCGCTTTGAGATCAATAAAGACTCTTGACAGATTTCACCAACAGCGTAAGTATAAATTATTCCTCGACAGGCCCTAAAGATTGTAGGGCCTGGGGCGATCGCTCCGCTGGCCCAGTCCGGCTTCCCCCAGATCCCCTATTGCTGGAGCCTCCAAAGCTGCTGGTGACACCGCAAAGGAGAGTCCCCTGCCCCCATGGGAATTCAAATGCCAGAAGGGAGTGGAATTGGGTTGGGCTCTGCAGCAGCAGCTTCCATCCTGGGATCCCTCCGGCAGCAGCATCCTCAGCAGTTCTGCTGCTGCTGCTGCTGTCATTCCCGGTTTGGGAGCGATGTTAAAATGGGAGTGGGTGGTGTCAGGATTAGGGGATGGCCCCATTCTCAGGGATCCACGCAGCATCAAGCCCCCACACCCACAACAGCGGGACCTGCCGGGGCAGCCTCCCGGGCTCTGGGAGCATGTCAGAGCCCGAGCCCGCAAGACGTAGCCACAACAAACCCTCAAGACAACAATCCCGCAAGGCCGCCTCCCGGCAGGACGCACAACATGGAGGCGGGGGCCCCCGAGGTTGTGCCGCTGGGCCTGTCTCCAGGCGCGACAAGGGGGCGTGGCGAGCCCTTGAGAACACAGCGCCAGTGATTGAACAGACTGGCCCCCTTGCAGCGTGCTTCCTTGCTGCTAGTGTTCTAGCGTTTGTCTCTCTCTCTCCCCCGTTGCTGTGTGAACCCTGGGCTGCGTGAGTGATCCAGCTGTGAGTGAAAGATGAGTGTGTCTTCCTTTTTGGGCTACCCTTGGAGTAAGTGCGTGAGAGGAAAGAGTGTGAGTGGGTGGAAGCACCCTTTCTCTGTGGTGGAAAAACAAGTTATAAAGGGTTTTTCTCCTAGTTCATTTTCTAGGAGTTCATGTTCCATTTTTGGGTTACTATAAGTCAAACTAAGAGCCTTTAATACTTGCTTTTACTGGATTATTTTGGCTTTGACTAGCAGAGCGGAACATCCTGTTCTCCATATAGGGACATGACAAGTTCAGATAACATAGTCAGGAGATTTTGATAAAAGCCAGTTTTTCCTTAGTAACTAGCACAGGACCAATCATCATGAAGTTAAAGTATGTGTAATCTTTTTTACTGCGCAGCTGTGAGATTTGTAGAAGTATGTAATTCTTTGTAATGCGCAGAAGCGAATGTCCCTGCTTAAGGGTATATATGCTGTACCCCATTTCCAACATCTCATCTCAGAATCCCTTTGTGTACTGAGATCCACAGCTGTGTATTTTTATTTGTTTTTGATCAATTTGAAATAAACTAATCTTTTGGATCCAGTGCAGCCTCCACTCTTCAATCAGGGAGGGAATTTTTCCCNAGCTGTGTATTTTTATTTGTTTTTGATCAATTTGAAATAAACTAATCTTTTGGATCCAGTGCAGCCTCCACTCTTCAGTCAGGGAGGGAATTTTTCCCCAACATCTCCCGCCCAGGGGAGGCACCCCATGGGGTCTTGGAGTGGCTGCATCCCCTGTCATCCTCCTCACTATTGGGAACCCTTACCTCTGCCACTCACCACCCGCCCCCTCTTTCCTGGTCCCCTGTGGGAGTGTTTGTAGAGAGCGACTGGTGTGGGTTGCTGAGGACAGAAGGCAGTACAATCCGCTTGGTGCCCTATGATGATAAAGGTCTAGGCTTCCGCTGCCGTAACTCTACCCTGACGGACCTTTTAAGCCAAGTGGATTAGGGCTGCGTCCCCCTGCCAACCCCGCGGTCGCATGACAGGTTGACTTCTTTCGACCACTGGGGCTCCTGCCCTTTCCTCTCTCTTCCTCCTGACAGGTGGGAGGGTACAAGGGTGTGTGGGAGAAAGAGGACGTGAGTAGATATGAAAGAGTGTGTGTGGATTTGATAGAATATAACTTCAGTATCTGATTTAACATGAGCATCCAATTTGGGTATTGCACAAAGTTTATTTAACTTGGGGATCTGTGGGTATTTCATAGTATTTGATTTAATATGGGCATGTCAATCTTCTTCAGTTTACTTTCTCCATCTAGTGAAGGTCGGTGACCGTATGAACAAATCTTTGCTGCTCAGTCTTGAGGGTTTGATTTAATGTGGGCATTTCATAGCGTTTGATTTAGCATAGGCTTTGGTTGGACTGAGAGAGCATTTGATTGAACCTGGGCACTTGATGATGGTTGATCTTATTTGGCCGAATTTAAATAGAACCAAATTAAATCTAGGTCTAGAAAATCCTTTGTTTTTCTCACTAGCAGAGCACTTTTTAAATGTGTTGGGCAGAAAGGCATCTAGCGGGATAAGAGAGACTCCCTCCACAAACACCCTGGCACCTGGCCTCCTTCAGGTCACTTACTGGCCCCAGACTCCCCTGCTCAACACAGCCCTTATCAGGCAAATTGGAACGACATTCATTATGACATCATCCATCGCTGAACCAATCACCATCCTTCTTCTTCCAACTCATTTGCATGCTTGAATTCTATTGGTTAGGAGGCTACAGACCGATAAATACCTTAGTATAATACATTATCTGAAACGGGAACCATATTAGGGTCTCCCACGTCTAACCACAGCTTAATCGACTGAAAGAGGAAGGGACAACCTGTCGAGAAAAAGCCAAGATGACCCATGTCTATCTGCAGAGGTGGTTACAATCTCAGCTGGTATCTCAGCTATTATGCAGGTCTTGGTTTCTTCCTATGGGTCACACGCATAGGCAGCAACAAAGCTTGTGTTTTTAGATGGGATGTTCCCCTGAAGGTCCACCCATTCCCCCACGGACCCGGGCACCCAACTTAAGGCAACGTGGGTAGAGGCGTACTCCCGTGCCCCCGCACAGAGCAACCCGGGTTTTTCCCAGTTGCTCCGTGTGGGTGGTGCGTAGCTGTGGACGCACACTGACAGCACACCCATCCACTGCCATGAGAAGGCCCCACACACACTGGGCATACATGGTCGTGCACACAGACACACCCAGGCGGGATCCATCTAAAAATGGCCAAAAACATGCCAACAAAGACATAAATCCAGGGCCCTGTGCCTTCTGCAATTCCCCCCCCTCCCCAAATTCTGCAACCAGAAAACCCAAATTCTGCAAGCAGAATTATGTAATTAATGAAATGCTTTTGAATGCACATGAATTTCCCAGCATGCCACTACATCCATTTTGAAAATTTCATTTGTTGAAAAACCTCACAATACCATAGACTCTTAGAAGGGGAGTGATCATCTCTCCCCTGAGTGGGCATGGGTTGCTCCTCTCCAGCAGCTATGGGACAGGGCCCTATTTGTCCCAGAATATATATCATCTGCTAATGGTGCCAGCACCCCATTGGCTTGTTCCCCGTGCTGCCATCTCATTGGCTAGCTCACAGTACTCCCACCTCAGGCTGTAATTGTGTGCTGCCAGAGTCAATGTCCACAACAGTTTGGCCAAATGCAAAATTCCGCAGAAATGGCTGGGATTGCCGTAACAGAATTCTCAGTCCCCAATTATATTTTGATTTGAAAGTGGGATTACACAGACAAAAAGCCTGAGATTCACTGCTCCACAGTCTTCTGGGATCCCCTCCAGAGTGGCTCAGGCTGGTGTTAAGGATGACACACATATATTTTCCAAGCTTGGCAACAGGGTTTATTCACTCCTGCTTTTATGTCCTAAATAGCTTTTACAGATTTTCTGAGGTGCCCCTGTAGGATTCTCACAGTGCTTTCCCTGACGCCCTTGCACCTATCTCTGAACCATGAGCTAACACACCTATTTCCTTGGCCTAGCTGGAGAGGGCACCGCAAGATGGGGTGGAAGGCAGGACCTAGCTGCAGCATCTCTTCCAGACCCGGGCACTGTTGCTACTCCTTCAGTGGCTGGATGGAGCCAGCCTCTCTCCAAGTCTTTCCCCTGAAAAGGTTGCTGATTGGCGACGTCATATGGCTGATCGGCATCATCACCATCTCCCAATTCTGGCCCTGAATAAGGTCTGGCAAAGTAAAGGTCTTGGGGTTCTTGACAAGGCAGCACGCACAGTGCCTCTGAATACGCCCCCCCAATCCATGCTTCTGGGGTCAAGGGGCATGGGCTGGCCACAGGGTGTGGCTACCAGGACAGCTTTGAGTCTCCATAACTCTTCTCTTTATAATAATAAATAATAATAATAATAATAATAAAAAGTCATGGGTATCATATAGCTTATACGGCCAAACCCACGTGGTGTTTTAATCGGGACAGGAAGGCGATTGCTGAACGGGCACCCGTCCTATAGGGAGACAGACAGATGGGTTTCTGGGTAGACTGGAGTCCACCACCAGTAGAGGAGGGGGGAACTTTCCCAGAACCTCCCAAAGCTCTGAACCACCCTACCCGCTCTTGGACGAGAACCTGGATGCTCAGGGGTGGATTTAAAAAGGTGATACAGAAGCACTACATGGTAGCAGGAGGTTTAGCCAAGAGACCAACCGTGCCCACAGCATCCAATGCGAAGATGGGGAGGTGGGGGATGGAGAGAGAAGAGAGGGAGGGCAGCAAAGCAGGAGGGAGACTCATCAGTATAAACCAGGCCACTGGGCTTGGAGGGAAGTCCTGGCGTCCATCCTGCATCATGGTTTCCCTTCCTTCTCAGACCACTCCTTGTAGCCTCCTGAGAAGTTACGAGCCCTGGAAAGACAAGACACATGCTCTAGGTTAATAAAGGGGATTGGGAGGGGAGAACGGGGCCTGACTCCGAGGCAGGGAAGATTCACAGCTAGGCGGACCTGCTTCTTCGGGGGTGCTTCAGCCAGACCCTAGCCCAGACAGCTAAGGAACGGTGGCCCCAGTGAAGGAACCAGGGACTGAAGTGGTGGCTTTGGGGGATCTGGGCGCGTTAGCTGGCACCACGGTGCCGCCGCCACGCTCTGGGGCTCCCCTGTGGGGCTCTCCTGTACTGGCGAGTGGCCGTACCCCTCTAGGCTCCTGATAGGCCCCGGCTTTATCCCACACCCCTCTGCTTCCCGATTGGCTGGCTGGCAGCAGCAGGAAACTGTGTGGATCATCCGATTACTTCCTGTTCCTCTCCCGAATATCTGCTGGGCCGTGATCCCATCCGCTCTCCTCTGCCCCGCCTCTTCTCTACCCGCTTTGAATCAACCCGGAACCTTGCTCTGCCTGACCTAGACCCTGCTCTCTCCCATAATCCTTTTGGCCCTGATCCTGCCATTCTTCTGCCCCAGGCCTAGCCGCACCCAACCCCCAGTGGGTAAAGCGCTAGCCTTGGCTCTGGAAAAGCCAGGCTCTGTTTCGCCAAGACTTACTTGGCGTAGCCAAGCGCTATCGCTATCTCCGTGGCGCGACCCCCCCTCCGGCCCATCTGGCAGTGGAAGACCACGTGGTCATCATCCAGGCGTGGCTTGTCCACTCCGTACTTCATCTTGAACGTCTCGGGGTCCAGCTTCAGAGCTTCCTCCACGTCAGCCACTGTATTGGGAGGAACAGAAGAGGTGGCACCAGTCTGCCATGTGTACAGGGTCTGGGAGATGACTCGACTCAGGACTGGAATCTGAGCAGGAATGGAGAACTAGGAAGCGCTGAAGCAAACAGGGTTAGGAGCAGACCAAGTTCTAGTCAAATGCAGGGCAGACAGATCAGGTTCAGGGAGCACTGTCTCTCATAGCCCCAAGAGTGGCATATACTTAAATAAATTTCTATCCTGCCCTTTCTCTGGGCTTAGGGTGGGATTACAACACAAAAAACACCACACACCATGTATATATCAATTATGTGAGTTAAGGGGTGGGGCCATAGCTCAAGTGGTAAGAGCACGTGCTTTGCATTATAAGGTCACAGGTTCAATCCCCGGCATTTCCACTTCAGGATGCCTGGGGGAGACCTCTGCTGGGGGCTTGGAGGGGTCTCGGGTAGCATGCTGGGATGGCCTCTGCCGGAGACCATGCAAGAGCCGAATTTGAAACCCCTGCTGCCGTGTCAGGTTGTGACAATACTGGTCAGTGAGGCAGTTTAGTGTGAAACCATTTAAAAATCCTCCCCGAAACCCTCTCTCTGTCTGCCAAATGTTCGGCCAAGCAAAAAAGTCTTCTGGAAAATGCTCAGGATCAGGCTTTGATGAACCTCCAACAGAATGGGATCCCATAACTACGCAGCAGCCACTGAGAACTCGGCGTGCCCTTGCTCTGGGATGGGGAAACCTCAGGTTTGGGGGCCAAGCACAGTCTGTGGCTAGTTCGTATAGGGTTTCTGGATCTGACCCCTGAGCTCCATTTCCTACCGCCAAGCTCAGGATGAGGAGAGCCTGCACACAAAGACAGGGGACAGATCCATGATCTGGACCTTCCTTTTCTGGGCACGTTCCTTAAGCCACCCTCACACTGTAGTTCTTTATCTGCCCTGACTAAAATCAATTGCTGGTTTGCTTGCTTGACTTGAGCGAGTTATGCGAAGAGAAAAGAGAATCACGAATACCAGGCTTGAACTTTCTCTCACTTGGATTTATGCCAATAGAGGAAAAAGTGAAGGAAGAGAATGGATTTTGATTAGATGGGTATAACTATCACCATATTTAGCTAGAAAGCACAATTATTGCCTAAGTTTGAATGTATCATCATCAGGATTGCCATATTTGCTATTCCGGTAACAGAACAGTCTATCTAAGCGGACCCAATTTGCTAGTTCGTTAGCTCAGCAGACCCCTGATCCCGAGATTGTCTGTGGGTCACCTGGACCCCCAGCAGAGCTCACCGCCTTAGCCTACTTGCATCTCTCAGTATTTGTAGATTTAAAAACGGCTTTTGACTTAATAGATAGGACTCTCCTTTGGGAAAAATTCAGGAAGACAAATGTAGATCCTAGGTTGTTAAGTTTGATTCAGTTATTACATGACGACCCAGTAATTCGAGTGCGACTTACCAACAATGGCCAACTTTCAGAACCGATAACAACTTAAAATGGAGTAAAGCAGGGTGTACGGTGAGGGCTGAATTAGGCATCTTTCCAGTCGAATGTAAGATCAAATTGGCCTTATCCAGATACTGGTTACATCTTTCTAACATGGACGCATCTAGATTACCAAAAACGTGCATGACAGAACAAAAAGCATTTAAGGGGAAAACCCTATGGACCTACAAAATCGAACGTTTAATTCAAGCCTATGGGCTTCCTATTTATGATCTATTGAAAGCTTCCCAAAGGCAATCAAAAGCACAGACGGAGAGTAGACTTAAGGATATTTTCACCCAGGCCGACGTGGCTTGAGTCAAGCCTTGCCAAATTGTTCCAAGATTTGCAGAATTTAAAATCGATTCATTTTTGAGAATTATCTGCCATACATAGAGAATCCGCTAGCCAGGGTGGCTCTCTCACGATTAAGGATGCAACTGTTTCCCTCCACAGTAGTGGAGGGCCGATAGAAGAGAATTTCGTACAATCTGAGGTTCTGCAGCTGTTGTCAAAATAAGGTTAAAGACACTGAACATTATATCTTTGAGTGCCCATACAATGACGATTTGAGGTCTAAAATTATGAGCCCATTGTTGAAAGGGAAAGAATACTGGGGAACTAGTTGGAAGTTACCTTATCTACTAGGAAATTCAAATGTAATCATAACAAGGGCTGTGGTGAAATTTGCATGGCTATCTGAATATGATAGGACAAAAAGAGTAAACGCAATTGGAAGTGGATGAAGGAGGCCTTTGGGCACTATTGGATGCTACTGGAGATTATCTAGATCAGGGGCATTTTATTTATTTTATTTGGTTGTTTTAAGGTTGTAAATCCAGACTCTGCCTGGAAATGGTTGGGTAACTGACCATGCCTGAATTTGAGGTGGGAGTCGAGGCCTGGGTGGTTGAACTTCCATATAATGAGGATGGGGCCACCAAATGCAGAATGAAATTGTTTACATTTTGTTCAGATTTTGCTTTATGGTTGGTGCTCCCTTTTCTTGGTGAAACGTTATCAGTTCAGGGGTCAAGTGCTGCCGCCACAAGCCTCAGGAAGGGCAAGGCATGTTGATGTGTTTTTATTTTTCAAATAACGTTGTGTGTTTCATGTTCTGTTGTAAATAAATGACTTTTGTATTGATTTGTTACGGCAATGGCCAAAACAATACATTATTACTACGACTACCTTGCATCTCTCCTTGTCTTCCAGTGGAGAAGATTCACCAATTCAACAGACTGGCCATCTTCTGGAGAAGCTTTCCAATCTAGCACTCTTTTTAGGATTTTTATTGAATATTTGCTTCCTTCTCTTTTATATTTCTTTTTTATTATTATCTTTTGCAGTTATTGTATAGGTTTTGAATGTATGTTTGGGTCTGGCTCTTAATCCAGTTCCAGGACTACTTCATTCTTATTCTTAATCAAATCATATTCATTCTACTTGATTTGCGTCTTAAGAAATTACCCTTTTATTTCTTATAAACATCCCTGTCCGAGGAGTTAATTCCTGAGAGAGGTGGTGTATACCTAGATTCGAACCTAGTCGGATTATTTTGCCGAAATTTAAAATTGACTACAGCACCCAACTTCGGAGCTTGTGCTAATTTTTAAAGTGGTCCCTGGAAGAGAAAAGGTCCCCCAGCCCTGCTGCAGGGACGGGGTCCACCAACGAAACGTGCAGGCGTGAGTTCTTGGCTAACCTCAGGGGCCGCGTTGGGGCACATGGAGGGAGGGAGGCGGTCTTTCAGAGATACACCACTCGGGGCTCAAGATGCGGTCACCTACCACACAGAACCTAGCCCAGAACCTTTTCCCTCTCACGGGTCACACTGAAAATTAGTACAAGCTCCGTGGGGCACCTAGGAATTGGGGGGCCGGGGTGTTTAAGTAATGGGGGGGGGGGAAAGAGGAGGCTCCTCCGGATCATGGATCTCTGCCGTAGATCCATCCCCGAGCCTTGAGTGCTGGCCCTCAGTCTCTGCTCCCTTCCTCTGAGCTCACTCTTTTAGTGCTTCAGGGTAGGGGCTGGATCCATAGAAAAAAGTCAAATTCAAAAAAAAGAACAGTTGTGGGTCTAATTTGGCCCACAGGTTCCCCGCAGTGACTAGCTCGTCTGCAGGCAACCGAGCCCTCCCTGGTCTGCTTCTCCGTCTTGCCCCCTCCCCGCTTATTGGTAGGACCTAGAAACCCACCCTCCGCTTACCAGGAATATTGACCGAGCTGGCGATACGTCCTTCTGCCACCTCTTCCGGGGATCGCACGTCAAAGAGCCGAGCCTCCCCGCGGCTAAGCAGCCTCTTCACATCCTCGTAAGAAATGACATTTCCTGCTGGGGGGGCAAAACAAATCGGTCACTCTTTCTGGCCCTCCCAACTCAGCCCTGTGGGGCCATCTCTTCCCCTTCAGCAGGGCTGGAGAACCTCAGACGCCCAAGGAAGGGGGGTGGGGATTTGGCCTATGGATAGTTTTTAGTTGGGCCCCTTTTCAGTTCCTGGATCTGGCCCCTGGTACCAATTGCTGCCTCCAAGTACTGAAAGGCTGAGCTCGGAGGGAAGGGGGCCAGCACACATGGAGAGGAGACAGATCCATGGTCTGGACCCTCCTTTCCCCAGTTGCCCCCCATCCTTAATCTCCATGCAGCCCTCAAAGCTTGTACTAATGATAAAAGTGGCCCGGAGAGCTTCCCATGGGCCAAAATGGAAGTTTCTGGTAAACAATGATTGAATGTCTGGGGGGGTGGGGGGTTCCCCAATCCCTACAGCAGAGCAAGCAGCAAAGGCATTCAATGCCTCTGCTCCTTTGACACTGCCTGCTCTTCAGAGAGGTTCCCCGACTGAAGCCACTGGCTTCCACAAGGACAGGACTGAACGGTAGGAGTCTAGTCGCAGGGGCTCTGCCCAGGCAAACGTTTGCTGGGAACGCCGTGGGAACGCCCTACGCCACAGCTGATTTTGGCCATTGCCTGGGAGCAGGTTGTCAGTAAGCCAGGGCCTCCAGGCACTTTCGACGGTCAGGATTCAGAATGAGCGGCAACATTATTTGGACAGTTAAGTCATCCTTGGAGGGATGGTGGCCCAGCAGGGGCAAACCTAGATTTGTACTACAGGAGGGGGGGCATCCTGGCCCCCAGAACTAAGCCCTGCACCTTTGATGCTCCCAATCTTGCCCTCGTCTGCCCCAGCTTGGGGGGGGGGGGGGCAAACTGTTCCGCCCTCCTGACTCTGCCCTCCCTTTCCTGCTGCCTCCCCCCAGTATCACTAGGGAGAAATACAACCTAGTCTCTAGTGCACACCAATCTATGGCCAGGCTGGCATGGGAGGGATGTCCCTGTCTCCCCTCTCCTCCTCCCCCCAAGTTGCACCAGGGGTGCAGACAGGGCAGGAGCAACTCCTCACTTACATTTTTGTAGAGGAAAGGGGAGGGATATTTACAGATTATCTTTCTATAAATATTTCCCTTCCAATGAGCAATTGGGTCACCAGAATTTGGAGGTTGGGGTGATTAGGTTGGGGGCGTGTCAGTAAAATGGGGGGTGAACTCAAACACTGGGGGGGGGGGAATCTGCACCCGAGTCGCACTCCTCCGAACTGGACTACGGACTGCTTCTCTGGCAAACACACTCCAAATCTGGGAAACCTGAACAGTCACGGGAACAGGAGACTAGGTATCGGTGCCTAGTTGGCCTCCCCGCGCTGCTGCAGGAGCCGCTTCCAAGGGAAGGCTTACAACAGGGGTGGGGAGGGGAGGAGCCTCAGGCCCCAGTGCCGAATGCTGCCCTAGCTTTTACTCTGGACCCTTTCCAGTTCCTGGTTCTGGCCCCTGGATCCAATCCCTAACCCCAACCACCGAAAGACGGAGGTTGCTGCCTATACATGTTTTTAAGGAAAAGGAACTCCTATTAAAAATATACATGTTGCAGGGCCTGCCCATGTATGGGCAGGCCCTGCAACATGTATTTTTCATAGGAGTTCCTTAAAAATGTGCCTAGGGGGCAGCCCTACCGTACTGGTGGGGGCAGAGATGAGAACCTGCGCCCAAGGCTAGAGGACAGATCCAGGTTTGTGACCTGGACCCTCCTTTTCCCAAGCGCAGCCCCCCACCCCCAACTTCTATACACCCTCTCTTGGACTCCTTTTCAAAGCGGCCCCCCCGGTGGGAAAAGGTTCCCCGTCTCCGGCTTACAACAATATACAGCTCCATGGCGGAGAACGGCTCTTTTCTGCCCCCATGGGGCTGTTACCTTTGTCCATGTTGCCCAGCGCCGGGGTACCCCCCACGCAGGCTCTTAACCCCAGAGCAAGGACAGGCTGCCGGAGCAGCTTCCTACGAGGAATCATTCAGCTGTAAAAATCCAACCCGGAAATATGCCCCCCCCACCGCCGCCGCCGCCGCTCCTGAAACACATGTTCCATCCAGGCACCGTCTCCAAATTCCTCCTGGGAATGGCAGCTCGAACCCAGCAAAAAGGGGACGCGCCTCCACGCGGATAACACCTGCATTAGGCACTCGGAGGGTCACCAGCGTTGCCAGGCAGTTTCAGCAGGGGAGAATGGGTGGGTAGGGGTCTCAAACAGGAGTCTTAAAGACAGCGCTGAAGGGAAATGGCTATTTAGCTAAGTATGTGCACCTGCAACTTCTCAGCTTCCAGAATGCATCCTAGGGTTGTTGCCACCAGATATTCCAGTTTCCCCCAAACACAGGCTGCAAGGGCTGCTTTGGTGCCAAGGCAGGACCTGCAACATGTATTTTTTATAAGTGTCCTGAAAAAAATGAGCATATCTGGACAAAGGTAACAGCTCAGAGTGGTTCCATGAGGGTTGCCAGATCTGCCAGTGTTTCCAGGGGACATCTGTAAAAGACAAGTTGCAGACCCTGCAACATGTACTTGTTTTCCCGACTCAGTCATCATCTCCTAGACTGTAAGCCCCCTGGGGCAGGGACCCTGACAATAGTTAATGATTGTAAAGCACCAGGTACATTGTTGATGCTATATAAATACATACTAAATAATAATAAATTAATTAACTGGTTACCCAACTACCCAAACCCTGTGTCAGGAGTCTGTCTCTCCTGGCATCTCGTGGAGTCTACCCCTCTCCAGGGTAAATGTAACAACTCATGAACTTCTGCAAGGCTAGCTAGAGCGGGCAAAGAAGCAGGCTCTTAAAGGAACAGCCTCCTCGCAGGCAGCTAGCACTGCATCCACCAGGGTTGGCAACTCCTATCATGCTACTTGAGGTGAAAACAGACATGACACTAACCACCCTTTAACCACCCTTGGTGGTTATTTATACATGTTACAGGGCTGTATTGGTGCCCTATGCAGCCCTGAAACATGCATAAATGACCCCCAAGGGTGGTGGTTAGCGTCATGTCTGTTTTCACCCTTGGTTGGCCCTTTTCTTAAAGCCCCACAGATGTGAGTCTGGGTTTCTAATCTAGAAGCTGCTGGCATACGGAAATCGTTTTCATCATCAGGATTGCCCAGCCACCCCAATAAAGGGTGTCACTTCATTCATGGCATTAGCATCGTTGCTCACTCTCCGAGTTGTACCTAGAGTATTGAGGTTTTGACTCTGGGTTCCAGGGAAAGCCAGGACTCTTCCAGGTAAACCCAGAGAAAACAGGGCTTCTGGGGGTGGCAGGCAGTGGATCCATGTCAGAAGGGGAGATTTCCCTGCCCCCTTTCTGTTGTGGATCTGCCCTTTGGGCGTGTGGTGAGTGATGCTCCATGAGGGGCGGGATTATGTCAGAAAGGGGGGGGGGGGTGGCAGCTCTTTTGCCCTGCCCGTTTTCTGACATGTCCCTGCAGAACAGAGATCCTGATGCTCTGAAAGGGGTGAGGTTACATCAGAAAGGAGTGGGAACAGCCCCTTGGCCCCGCCCCTGCTGACATGGCTCCACCCCCTTTGGGGTGACACCTAGAGGGAAGCAGTAATCCGATTCCTACAGGGGGGGCAGTGGGCGTGGCTCAGATGCAGAAGGAGAACGGGTCATAGTTCCATGATCCGGATCCTTCCCATCCTGAGCCCACACCCCTCTTCAACAGCCCCCATGGGAGGGGGAAAGTCCTGGGCTGCTCTGTCTTTCAATCTTTCATGGAGAAGTTCAAGTCAGGGATTTGGGGAGTGGAGAGCGAAGATCAGGAGCCCAGCACCCCCGCAGAGCGCTGAATGGCATGGATTCAATGAGTGTCATTATTTCCATTCCCTCAAGAGATCGGCCCGGGGAGGCCCTCCTTCCACCTGCCTTTGCAAACGGAGCTTGCAATTTTCCCTCGGTCCCTGAGCAGGACGGCCACGCGTGTCTGCACAGCCTCCCCTAACCAGCAGCCTGGTTCTCCCAGCCCCTGCTGCAGAGCAGGCAGGCACTTTGCTCGGTAAAGGGTAGCTGGGAGCAGGCGCGGTGGGGCTAGCCGGCAGGAGGGGGAAGGTTAGTCCTGGGCAGTGGGGTTTGCTTCCCCCATTGATCCCACTGAGAGCTGCTCAGGCGAGACAGGGGATCCGCAGGATTTGCTGGATCCAAGGTTTAAAGGTAGGGGACAGCATGGGGATCCTCCTCGCACGGGACCGGTTGCAGGTGGGTGCCCGCAGAGACCGCTTGCTTCTCCCCCTTCCCAGCACCCATCGTTTAAAGGCTCGGAACCAAGAGGAAAAGCCCCATCAATGTGTTTTTCCTATTAAAAAAAAGAGTCACGACTTTACCCTGATCTCTGTAACAGACCCCGTGCTAGGAGGAGCCCCAGCGCTGTCCCCTACCTTGGGAAACTGGCTCTAGCAAATCCTACCAATTCCCTGTCCCAGCAACTGAGCGGCTCTCAGTGGGATCAATGGGAAGCAAACCCCACTGTTCCCCCGGGTCTAGCCAGCCAGCTCAGGATTTTGACAGCTTGTTTCATGATGGTTTAACATTTTAGGGCTCGATAAATCAGTTACTCACTGTCCCTATAGCTTCCCACCCCATGGCTGAGGGAAGTTTGCCCAAATCAGTGCTGCATCCTAGAGACGGAAGTAACCCCAATATCCTGTATCTGCTCAGGATACAGGAGCAGAGAGGGGAGCCTGCCCACCAGGAGAGGGGACAGAGCCATGATCTGGACTCTCCTCTTCCTCAGTGCATCCTTTAAAGCACCCACACCTCACACTTCTTTGTGGCCCTTGGAGCTTGCACTGATTTTCAAACTGGGAGGAAAAGTCCCCCCCCCCAATCTACACCATCCCGGTGAAATGCCTGTCTGATTCAGACAGACGGGGGGATTCAGACGTTCTGATTTGTGCGATTTAAAAAAACAAACGAATGTTTCATGCCTGTCTGAACACTTAAATTCGATTAAATGGAGTCAATATCGCACTAAAGCAATGCGTGTTGAAAAGCTACTCAAACCTACCTTTTTGCTGTCCGTTTTCAATAAATCCGCACTTAACAGCAGTGTGAAAGCAACATCGTACTGGTTTTAACTAGTGTGTAATCTTTTCTGATGTAAATGCAACCGTGCGCTGTTTTACTCCTGCCCCTACCGGAAGCAGTGAGACCAGCTGGAGCCCTGTAGTTGCCTCGCTGGGTGCAGGCTGCAGCCAGCTTCTCCCCAAAAAAGTTCTTCCCCTCCATGTTTCCCCTCCATGCTTCTCCCCAAAAAAGTTCTTCCCTCCAAGGGACTTTAAATCATCTGCCTATGCCTCTACCGTAGTGCTGCAGCAGTAGCAGCAGCGGGATACCGGAAAGAAACCAGGGAGAGAATGCGAGGGGCTTCTTTCCAGCAGCCTCAGGCTCTCCGTTTTTATTCCCTGATTCTACAAAGTAGCAACCTTTGCTACAAAGGTTGTAGCAAAGGATGTTGCAAAGTTGCAGCAAAGGTTGTAGCAAAGTTGTACTTTGCTACAAAGTAGCAACCTTCTGGCTCCCCACAGGCCACTTCCTGTAACTGAATCGCACTGAGCAGCCGAGTAAGCGCGCACTACAAGAAGGTCTGAATGCATTATTTCGCTGTACTTAAAATCGGTATGGCATGCATGTGAATGCAACAGGACTTGTTAACAGCGAACTATTGAGAACCAGTTTTAAAAAATCCAGATAATTGCTGCATGTGTGAATTAACTTACTCTTATAGGTGTCCGCCTCTACAATCTCCCTTGGCAAATTATTCCACTGCTGAGCTGCCCCACCCCTCTGTGTGTGTGTTAAAAAAAACTTCCTAATGTTTAATTTGAACCCATCATGTGTTTTATTTGTATTTTAATCTGTTGTTTCTAGGGGTATTACATTTTATTATACATGTTGCAGGGCACCCATAGAGCACACTTGCAGCCCTGCAACATGTATAATAAAATGTAACCTCCATTTTATCATTGTTAGCGTGTCTGTGTGAAAAGGGCCATTGTGAGCTGCCATGAACCCAAGGCAGTAGAGCAGGTAAGGACAGGAGATAAATAATAAATTAATAATAATTCTATTAAGATTTCTTTTTCCAGTATTTATTAAAAATCATTCCATTCTAAATAAAAAAAATATATTCCCAACATTTCTGTTTATTTGCCATGCTGGAGTCCATCCCCCGCCACCGGGCTATCAACTCTGTGCTCAGATGGGCCTCCCAAATCCTTAAGCCCTAGATATTGGGGGCGCCTGTCTAAGGAAAAAGGTCTTGCCTCGTCTCTCCCCAGGGAAAAGCTGAGCCAGAGAGCAGGGCAATGAGGAAACGTTTCCCTCCCATGGAGTACAGGCTGTGTGGGAGTTGGGGCCAGGGTGGGCAACACAGAAGTGTACTCCACCTCTTAGTTCTCGATGTAACCAAGCCAAGCGCGTGCACCTGAGGCCTCGCATCCTCATGAATGTTACACCCCTTGTCTCTCCCTCTGTTCCCCTTCCTTTGTCCACCCCACCCTCCAATCTCTCAGATTGTAAGCCCTAGGGGCAGGGACCATGTCTATTCAATTACTTTGTAAAGCACCAGGTACATTGCTGGCGCTATATCAATGTTTGTTAATAATAATAATAATGAGAATGGGGGAAAGAATGGGGAGGGCCAGATCATCTATGGATCTCTCTCCTATCCTTGAGTGCAGGCCCTAGTCCAGGGTTTTGGGAACGTTTTCCCTCCCAGGGGCTACTTTGAAAACTAGGCCAAGCTCCGAGGGCTGTCTAGAAGCTCAAATAGGAAGGGTCCACATCATGGCTCTGTCCCATCTCTGCGTGAATGCCCTCCTCTCTGCTCCTTGGCTTCCCCCAAGCTTACTGGATCCAGGGGCCAGATCCAGGAACCTGAAAGTGGCCAAATAAAAGCAAGCTGCAGGCTGTATTTGGGCCCCAGCCTGAGGTTCCTCATCCCTGCAAGCCTCTGCTCTCTTTCCTGGCTGAGTTCCCACTCTGTCAGGGCTTGAGGAGAGACCAGAGAATGAATCTATGGGGCCAGAGGCAGGATTTGGAAAGGAGCCAAATAAAAAAACCAGCAGCAGGTCAGATTGGGCCCCCACCCCTGGCCTAGAGTTTCCCCAGGGAGAGGAGAGGAGGAGGTGGTGTCATCCAAGCCGCTTTCCAGCCAACAATGCCCTAAGCAGAGCGGATCTATTCTAGAGTGGGAGGGGATTCACTCATTGAGAAGTGACTGGAGAGAGAGTGCACGCTGTCCCGGAGCAGAGCACAGAATGGGGGGACTGAGCTAACCACCCCAGCCATGGCTCCTTCGGAGAGGGGGAGTCTCTGGGGGCATCACCCCATTGCTGCTGCCAGCTTGTGGCTCCTGCATTGCTGCATGACAGGTACGGGAGGGGGGGGGGCAGGGAGAAGGGGGAGGAGGAGAAGGGTGCCCCAAACTGGTGCAGTCACCTCTCTGTGTCTCTGGGGCTTTGTGGAGCTCAGCTGCCAGGAGAACAGGGAGCTCTGTGGATGTGTGGGCTGCAGTGGGGAGAGGCATTGGGGTGGGGCACGTGCTGGATGCTGAACTGGGAAGAGAGTTGGAGGAAACCAGTAGCCCAGTTTCAGGGAGACTTTCCAGGCCAAAGAGTTTTTTTTACTGATGACTCTCCTGCCAGGGGGTCCTGTCCAGGAGTGAAGGAGAATGGATCACTGCTGTCTGTGCCTCCATGGACCATTGCTCTGGGGCAGAACTTCACAGGTGTGGAGGGAACAGGAATCTTTTCTCTCCCAGGGGCCACTTTGAACATTTGTACAAGTTGCCAGGACGCACAGATGTTGGGGTTGCGGGTGCAGAAGAGGGGAGAAGGAAGAGGAGGGGCCAGGTTGTGGATCTGTCCTTCCCCTGAGCTCAGCCTTTCAGTGCTTGGGAGTAGGAAAATAGACCCAGGGGCCAGATTCAGGAACTGGAAAGGGGCCAAATAAAAACTAGCCCCAGGCCTGAAAATTCCCCCCCTCTGCAGTCCAGCACTGACAATGGATGTGCTCCCCAGCCCACTAACTCTGGAGAAGCCCTAGGGACATCAAATGGGACTTGGTCAGAGTAAATGGTTTGTGGATTGTGGTTCCTGTGATTCGTAGCTGCATGCAGTCCTGGACAGATCTGCTCTGCATGGTGCACAAAGTTTGCTGTTCTTAGGTGGGGATGAGCAGGGCAGCGGCACAGATCTCCCTGCTGCTACAAGGGACACCACGAGGGGGGCAGCAGGAGCTAGGAGAAATATTCATGCTTCCTGGGATGGCTCTGCACCCGGATCTATCTCCCCATCATCCCTCAGGCCCCTGTAGCACCGGCACTAAGTAGCCACAGGTTACATGTGAAGCAAGCTGTGGTCTCAACCCAGGCTGTGCGTACTATGGGGCTAGGAAGCCATATGTAGCATACACAAATTGCTACATATGCTACACAAATGTAGCACACACTTCTTCCAATAGGGAGCATCAGGGAGCATGCTTCACACTGTGTTTAATTCCAGGAGCTGAGCTTGAAGGCCCAGGGCCCAGTGGGAGGCAGGAAAGAAACCTGAGGGAGTGTGTGTTTGCATTTGATTTAACTTGGGCACTGTGTGTGCATGTTACCAGAGAAATCGGGGCTTTGCCCAGAGGTTCTTGGTCAAAACCTGGAGCCTCTGGGTGAAATCTAGAGAGGTGGCCAGCCTAGTACTGCAGGGATCACAACCCCTTCGCTCAGGATAAACAGGAAGCCTTGACATTCTCTGAGAGGGTGCTAGCAACCCCTTGAGAGCCTCCCCCTGTTCCCACATCGGAACCAGGCAGGGATCCTCGACCACTGTCCCCGGAGCCGCTGTAAGACTTTAGAGGTCTAGAGCCAATGGATTTTGGAAGCTTTTCTCTTCTCCGCCTCCCCTCTCCCTAGGGTTGCCATATATGCAGTTTTTTTCAGGATATATATGAAAAATACATGCTGCAGGGCCTTAGGTGTCAATGCAGGCCCTGCAACATGTATTTTTCATAAGTGGTTTAACTTGGGCACTCCCAGTGGGAGGCAGGAAAGAAACCTGAGGGAGTGTGTTTGCATTTTATTTAACTTGGGCAGTGTGGGCACTGTGTGCACATGCGTACACACACTTGATTTAACTTGGGCGTATCAAGTGGCTATGCCCTGCAATGCAGGCTCTGCAACATGTATTTTTCATACATGTCCTGAAAAAATGTGCATATATGGCAACCCTGCCTCCCCCAGCTATGCCTATACAGCTGAGGTGGGTCAAGGTGCGACCTGCTACCCCAGCTTCCACCTTCAAGATTGGGAGCTGGGGAGCGAATTCTAATCTCCTAGTTACTGTGACTCAGTGAAACCACCAGCGGCAGAGGCACCCAGAGACCCTGAAGGGGAGTCTGTTCCAGACCCCATAAAAGCTGGGGAGCAGCAGGGTGGAGAGGGTCCCCTCCCTTCGCAGAGGCACCCCCATTAGCGCCCCCTGTCCTGTGGCCCATCCGAATGCCTTTCCCAATTAACACCAATTACCCCTGAAGCGCTGTCACGGCCCCCAGTGCCATGATTAATTATCTGGCATGGGAATCCAGCAGGGAGACAGTTCCCATTTCGTGCAAAGCTCTGAGGGAAACGGCCCCTCCATGGTGGGCCCCTGACTGCCTCATTGTTCTGAACTAGCCAACCGCCCCAGCCTACATCTCTACCAAGGCCTGGGGTAACTGGGTCGGTTGGGCTCCCATCTGTTCCTGGTCTCTGCTCTTCTGAACCAGTCTTAAAGGGGTTAAACAATCCCCAAGAGCTGCCCCAGTTCAGTGGAACAATCCATGTTAATTACCTAATTGCCCAGCGGGACTAATGACTATTGACAGTTTGAGAGTCACAAAGCAGAGCTGTCCGCTGAAAGGAAGAGAGGCAGTTGGAGAGGAAGCCAGGAATGGTTTTCTAATAAACAGGGAAGAGCTTGGAGGAGCCAAGCCAAACTCATCCTCTCCCTCCAGGCCCCCAACATCTCCCATGGGGAGGAGGCCTCCTCCGGCATTTTCATCTCCATTCTGGTGCTTCCTGGGTCTAGGACAAGGGTGGGGCAGGGGAATCTTTTCCCTGCCATGAACCACTTTGAAAACTGGTCCAAGTCCAAGGGACAGAAGTGTCCTGCTCCTTCTCTCTGTCCACACAGCTCTTGTTGCTCCACTTATCGTTTCCTCTAAATCCAGCCCCACACATAACCTGCGCCCAAGCTCTTCCGGGGTTCGACACCTTACCTGTGCTTTGGTCCCACCGAGACAGGGCCACTTGTAGCTGGTGAGTCCAACACAGTCTGAGGCCTGGTGGAGAGACTGCACCTTCGTCAAGCCAGATCCAATGCCTTCCTTTGAGTCTTCTTGGGTACAAGTGGATTGCTGGTCCCTAATCTTTTTGCCAGTGGTCCATCTAGCCCCGTATCCTGTCTCCCACAGTGGCTGTGGGTTGCCAACTTCCACAAATCATGAAAATGCCCAACTATAAGATGGGGGAGACCTGGCTTGGCAGCAACACACAAAAAAAAAGGCTCTGGGGATTGTAGCTGATCACAAACCAAACGAGAGGCATTTGACAGCAATGTGATGTGGCTGCCAAAAAGGCTAATGCAATTGGTTCCAAATCACAGAAAGTAAAAATCCAGCTCTATTCTAAACTACGCAGACCACACCTGGAGCCCTGTGTCCAGTTTGGGGCGCCTGATTTTAAGATGGACATTATTGACAAATTGGAGCAGGTTCAAAGGAGGGAGAAAAAGATGATAAAGGGTCTGGAATGAAGTCTTATGAGGAAAGGCTGAAGGAACAGTATGTTTAGCCTAGCGAAAAGGGGATTAAAGGGCAAAATGATAGCAGTCCTCAAACACCGAAAGGGCTACCCCAAAGAAGATGGTAAGCACCTGTTTTTATTGCTACACGGGGCAGGACTAGAAACAACGCGCTCACGTTGCAAGACGCTAGAATATCAGGGAAAACCTCCCCAACAGCAAAAGCTGGGCGGCAATGGAAAAATTGTCCGGGGACGTCACAGGCTCCCCGGAAGTGGAGGTTTTCCGACAGAGGCTGCACAGCCACCTGCTGGGGATGCCCTGCATCCATGAACATTTGCGCTGAGATCAGGTCTCAAGCCCTGGTGTTGGTCCGGGAGCAGGAGCTCAGCTGGGCTCTCTCTCTCTCAGGGTGTTCCTCCATCTAAGGGCTTGGCTGAACCCATCCTTGTCTACAAGCAGCCACTTGTCCTGCTGGCTGGGGTCTCTGCCAAGCTGCTCATGCCCTCTTCTTTTTCAACAGTGGGGGCAGTGAAGGTGTCGGTGGGGGCCACTAGCATCCAAGTGGTGCGGGGAGGGAGCGTGCTCCTTCCCTGCTCCTTCCGCACCACGGCATCGCTGGAGCGTCTCAACATCATCTGGACCGTCATCCCGTTGGCGGAACCCAACCACCCACAACAGGTGGGTGGATACTAGTGGGAAAGCCCCTGGTCCCCGTGGCCCTTGCTGCTCTCCAGTTCTTGGGAGATGGGCTGCCACTGAACCCTAGTCTTCCTCCAGGCCTGAGTAGCTGGGAGTAGCCCATAATGACCATCCAGTCCTTTCCTTCCTGCCTGAGCTTGGGATGTTGTAACCACACGGCCTACGAATCCCCCCCAGGATCAGGCCCACAAGCGATCAGTGCTTGATTTTAGTCTGATGCACAGTGAATAGTCCAACTGTTGTCAAACCTCCGATCGCTGGCCTGGTGAGCAGGGCTTAACATGGACTAGGGCTCAGCTCAGACACCTTCGGCGGCGGCTGCTCTGCAAAGCTGACTGTCTCAGCCCCAGTCTCTCCCCTGCCAGGGGGGCTGAGCCCCCATCAAGGTTAATCCAGCCCTGAGGAAGGACTGTCAAAGTAGGGACAGGAACGGGCTGGTAGAGTGGAGGGGTCAGGGCCCCTCTGAATAAATACTCCCTCCCCCTGCTTCTGGGGCCCCAGAGCTAAAAAAAACCAACAACAAATGAAGCCCAGGATTGAAATTGGCCCCAAGGTCAAGTAGCTACTCGCTGACGCGCCTGCTGCAAGCCCTTTGACCCTTCCAGAACCCCAGGCAGCCAATGGGAGCTCAGACGGCCTAGCCAATCAGGGCCTGGAGATGACTGCAGGGCAGGGTGGAGTCTGGCGGTCCTGTACCGCTGTGGTAGTGAGCAAACCTCCCGGTAGTGCAGCGGTCAGAACCCCTGCCTAGTGTCCCTGCTGCCTGGGGTTCTGGTCCTGCAGGGCATGGGGGTGTGAACAGCCCAAAGTGAGTGCAGACAACGCCCCCCCTGCCCAATACGTTAGCCATCCAAAGCTCCTTCGCCATCACATGATCCAAGAGCCTACTCTCTCTCGCGCACACACAATTCCGGAGGAGACGGTTCCCTGGGGCCTAAGCTTCAGGGGGTGGGGTATGTGTCCCTTCTGACCCAGGCCGTGTGTGTGAGTCGGTGGGGGCCCCCGCTGCTAACTCAGTACTCTCCTTGCTCCCTGCCGTTGCCCCGGGCTCCGCCTCAGGAATACGGAGTCCGATGCTGCCGGACTCACTCTGGCTTCCTCCCCTCTGCAGGTGCTGGCCTTCGAGCAGGGGGAGGTCGTGGAGAGCCTGTCCCAGTACACGGGGCGCACAGCCTTCGCCTTCTCCCCAGCCAAGAGCGCTACCATCTTCCTCAATGAGACACGGAGCTCGGACAGCGGCAGCTACCAGTGCAGCGTGATGAACCCGCCCGACACGGACACGCCCAACATCGGGGTCATCCGCCTCACCGTGCTGGGTATGGCTCTGCCTCTCCCAAACCCCCCTGCGCTGCTCCAGCCTCATGTACGGGGTGGGGGGGGTCTCCAGGGAGACTGGGAAGCTGAGGGAAGGGGGGCAGGGAGGCTCTATGCATGTAAGAGAGCACTAGTGTGTGTGCACGCTTGCACACTAGTGCCCCATTTGTGGTAGTATGAGGTGTTGTACGTCAAGAGGGAAGGAAACTGAGTGGTGACCCCATGGCTTCAGGTGGGGCTTAATTTATGCAAATGCATGCACAGTTATGCAGATTCACATATGTTTATGCAAAGCAGGGAGCAGCACGCCCGGTGTCCTCTCGGCACTTTTCAAAACCTTTGGCGGGTCACCAGAGAGGAGGACAGGCACGGCTTGGTTGGGTGGGGACGTTAGGGTCCCGCCGATAGGGCCTGCCCGTCCGCTGCTGAGCCTGAGAGAGAGACCCTGGGAGCCTCAGAAGCCGTGGTGGCCTGAGAAGCAGTCTCAGTGCCCTTCTGCTGCTGTTCCAGAGGCTACAGCCCCACTGGGTCCCCCTTCAGGTTGGCACTGCCCAGCCTCTTCTACTGCCTCAAGGCCCTCCCCACTGCCCCCTCTCTTCGCAGCCGTCACCACAACAGGCCATTGCTTTGTGTACCCGCAGTGCCACCCTCGAGCCCTGAGTGCTCCAGCGAGGGGAGTGGGGAAGAAGGGGGGAACATCCACCTCTCCTGCGCGGTGGAGGAAGGAGTGCCCGTCCCCACCTTTACCTGGGAGAAGATCCCCCCAGATACGCTGCCCCTGATGATGAGTTATGAAGGTACTGGGATGGGAAGAGAGACTGTCTGCCTCTGTCCCCGATTAGTCGCAGCGCTGGGCCACAGGGAGGCTGTGGGGCTCTGTCCCCCTCTAGTGGTGGTGTCGGCACAAACAAAGGTTGTGGGGCTCTGTCCCCCTCTAGTGGTGGTGTCGGCACAAACAAAGGCTGTGGGGCTCTGTCCCCCTCTAGTGGTGGTGTCGGCACAAACAAAGGCTGTGGGGCTCTGTCCCCCTCTAGTGGGGGTGCTGGGCCACACAGAGGCTTTAGTGCTCTGTCCCCCTCTAGTGGGGGTGCTGGGCCACACAGAAGCTGCTCTTGATATCAGTCTAGGTATAGCGGCTTGTAGAGCGGTATTCCAACGTCTAATCAGGGCAGCTTTCTTAAACTGACCCAAGACACCCATTGTCCACACCTAGGGGGAAAACAAACAAGATAATAGCCCACTGGAGTCAGTGTTTGGTCCATGCAGCCCCCCACTCACATGGTTTAGTGTGGCAAACCTAATAAACAGGCAGGCACTGTGCTCCCTGCCCCCCCCAATTACTTACACCTGCAGCAAACTCTGGGCAGAGGAAGCTGCCCCCCACTGTGTCTTTCTTCTGTTCTCTTCCCCCTCCCCTTTTTCAGAGTGCCTTTTTGGGGCGCTCCAAAAGTGAAAGCAAACATTCAAAGCGCCAGCAAGAAGCCAGAGCCGAGAGAGTGCTCACTCCGCTGACCGCTCTAGGCGCTTTGCATGGGACTCTATGATCTGGCCTGTGTGCACACAACCTAAATAGATGGGAGGCGGCCATGTTGGTGCACGTTACCCCACATTCACCTACATGGCAGGCTTGGCATTTTCCAGGCCATGAGTGGGTGTGAACATCGGGAGAACACCTAATGAAGGAGCAGGTGACTATGCCCCTGGCGGGGGCTCTTGGGTCTTGGTTGTTTTCACCCATAAACTAAGCCTGTGCTGGTCCAGTTTAGGGCTAGGTCGGTGAACGGGAGACGGAGTGGAGACGTTTTAAGAAGACAGTGACATTGATCTAAGTCCTTTTGTGCATGTGCCGACTGGTCTTAAACCTGTTTAAGTAGCAATGGATCAGATCAAGGAACATGTTCACACACGCTACACGCCCCCCCCCCCGCCCGTGTGGCCGGGCCTTTCTCTGGGATTTGGAACCTGTCTAGGAGATTTCTCCTTCAATATATAAGGAGTGGGATCTTTCCCAAAGAGAGCTTTCCCCCCCAACGGTTCTTTGGGTGTTTGAGTTAACAGGATGCCTAGGAAAAGTCTTTTGTGTCTATCCCGCTCTAACCTGCTCTTTCCGATGCTGTTTGTGCCTTGGGCACTTGCCGGCCAGAGGATCGCCGGGCCTTGCTGATGCTGCAGAACCTGACGTCGGACACCTCGGGCCTTTACCGCTGCACGGCTTCCAACGTGCTGGGCTCCCGGTCGTGCGCTCTGGAACTCCACGTGCGCATCGGTGAGTCAGCCCGCCAGCCCGTAGCCACCCACACCGATTGGATGGCCTGCCGTTCCAGCGGCCAATGGCAGCGCTTGAATGACATAGGCCGGCTGCAAGAACGCTAAACGAGTCTTCTGATTGGCTACAGTCCTAAAGCCAGCCCATAAATTCGTCACTGGAGCGTCTTTCTAGAAGCAGCTACCCCCAAACTCATGGGCTTTTGCCAGGGCGCTTTCCACTGGGCTGAGACCAGGGCCATGGCAGTCGTATACAAAACCAGGGCTGGATCCCAGCTAGAGACACAAAGGCCATTTTTACATGGATACTTCCCTGCCCCCGCTGGGTGTGCGGGCAGGTGTGTAATGGGGGGGGGGGGGCGTCTATATACACGCCACGGGGGCGGGTGGTGGATGGATGGGTGTTCGTCTGTGCGAACACCACAGGTGGTGTGTGTGTGTGTCCATGGGAACAGGCATCGCAGCAGCAACACCCATCCCCCTACCCACTGCCGCCCGGGTAAAAAGGGCCAAAGTCACCCACGTGAGCCAGTGTCTGCGCTTCCAAAGCGCCAACCCCCCTCTGCCACGGCCATGCCCCTTCCCCTCCCTGAGGCTGAGCAAGACACACACAGACCCTCCTCCAAGGTTTCCCTGCTGACCCTCTGCTCCCTTGCAGCCCCGCACGGCACCGTGGGCATGGTGGTGGGGATCACGCTCACCCTGACCATGGGCTTGGTGCTGCTGGCTCTCTTTGCGCTGGTCCTGTGGCTCCACCACCAGAGCGTGAGGAAGTGGCAGGAAGAGGATGAGGACAACTCGTACAATGAGATCAGGTGAGCGGGAAGCGAGGGGTCCCGTGGTGCCTGCAGGGAGGGGCACTAGGATGGGAGCCTCCACAGCCTCAAACAGCCAAGCTGCATGTTAGGCTCAGCTGCGGTTGAGGTTTCTAGTTACAGAGTGATCCCGGCGCAGCACCAGCACCAAGGGGTGAGCATTCCCGGTGATCTTCCCTGCAGAACTGGGTATTAACCGACGTTACACTAGCCCCATGTCCAAGTCCCAAGCCCACGACATGTCTGCTATGAACTTGCTCCACACAGTGGGAGCCCAGTCAGTCCTTGCCAGCAGCTAGCCTCACCCCCACCCCAGGCAGGATGAAGCAAGTTACTGGGAGCAGTAGGTCCCCGAGATGGAAGCCAGACCCCAGGAGCAGCATCTGTGTTGGCAGCTGGGGGCGGGCCCAGGAACGGTATGCAGCGTGGCCCTCCCCTTTGCTGCTACTCTTGGTAAACCGCCACCCCGGTTCCCAATCAGCCCCCTCCCCATCATACTAGCTATGGGGGAGCCCCTGTGTATTTAAGGTGCTACCAGATGAGCCAGTTCATCTGTCCAGCAGGTGTTTACCGGGACGGGTTTAATTCTCCCTGTAGCTGGAGTACGTCTGTTAGCACCTCGCGTCCAGGTTCCGTGCGAAGCACAGTGCTGACTACAAGAGAGCACCCTCTCCTGGAACACTTCCTCCATCCACTTTCCCAGGACCACAGCACCCCTGCTATGCCAGCTCGGGGGGGGAGGGGGGTATCCTTTATTGGGGTCACTCACCTAATTCCCTGCAGCATAGCGCCCCCTAGTGCCACACTAGGAGATGGGCCCAGTGTTGGGTCACCCACCTAACTCCCCTGCAGCACAGCGCCCCCTAGTGCCACACTAGGAGATGGGCCCAATGAATGAATTTTATTAGTGGCAAGAACCAACTATAAAAACAACAAAATGTTCGCAGTCAATAAGCAATTATACATAGATACATCACAAGCTAGCAGATAACAAGAAGACATCACTCGCAAGAGTTTTGTCCCCTTTCGCACACTGGACAAGGGTAACAGGCGAGAGCCTTTAGCACTTCGTCGGATTGGTTTCGCAAGATCCGAATTGATTTTTCGAAGTTAAGAAACTCGACATTCCCAGCTATGGGGTACAAATATCGTTCAATTCCAGAGTCAAGGAGCAAGCCCACAGAAAATGGGCGAGATCTTCCACTCCACCACCCACCATACAAGGGCATAGTCTTTGGTTGAATGGAACCTTATGCCAAGCCTCCTATTGTGCTAGCATCCCTATTGGATAGAACCTGAGCTTAGTTATGACCTTTCTATGAGGAAAATACCCAATTTGAATCAGATAAGGGGATTGCACCACTGCATCCTTAATATGGGGGGGGGGGGGGACAACACAACATTCGTACAGCAGCTAAATCCTCTTGCACAGAAATATCTTGAAATCTGCGGTCAATGCTTTGTTTCTCTGAGGGGGCAGGAATTCGATCTGGAGATCTCCACTTATCCTGCAAACCAGCATGAATCAATGACGACTGTATAGCTGTTGTCCAAGGGAACCCAGAGCCCTGCCTGCTTGTATTATCCAACAGCACCTGCAGGGGAAATCTCCCAGGCCGTAGAGCCCGGATCCTAATCCAATAATGCAACACACTAAGTCTGGCCCTGGTCTTAATATTCAAAGATCCAGTTTCCAGCCTGGCCATGAATGCAGGAGTCCCCCAGAAACTTCCTTAAGAAAGCTGATTGCACTCGCAGTAATCTTGAACTGGCTTCAGATCATAGATGGGCCCAGTCTTTGGCTACCCACCTTACTGCCTACAGCAGTGCCCCCTAGTGCCACATTGGGATATGGTTTCATCCACCTAGCTCCCTGCGGCACAGCTCCCCCTAGTGCCACATTGGGATATGGTTTCATCCACCTAGCTCCCTGTAGCACAGCTCCCCCTAGTGCCACATTGGTATATGGTGTCACCCACCTTGCTCCCTGCAGCACAGCTCCCCCTAGTGCCACTCTTCCCTGCTTCCACCAGCACGATAACCCTGGTCAGTCCATGCTTCGGGTTTAACATGTTTGTGCTTCCCACAGAATTGACAGCCTCTCACCCGGGCGTCTGATCGTCACCAAGAGTCTCTCCAGCGACATCCCTATGAGCAGCCTGGTGCCTAAGCCCCTTTGGATCTTCACCAGCTCCACTCCCAATACCACTTATGCCCACCGGGGCCCCCGGCCTGGTGATGGGAGCTGGACTGTGTTCTCTGGGAGGCCGAGACAGCCCCCACCTGCAGTGCCACCCCGGGGGAGGAGGAAGAGCAGCAGCAGCCTCTCTGAGCCAGAGGAATCCCTGACGGGCAGCGAAGGAGACAAGCAACCACCATGGTCCCCTTCATCTCCCCCGGAGCCAGGTCCTTTCCCAAAGCCCATGGGGTTCCTAGTCTAGCATCAGTAGCTGAACCAGGCACCAACAAACTCAGACCTGACACCAGCTCCGATTCCTGGTCAGCCTTCTGCTCCATCACATGGCGGCCTTGACATATACTGTCCCCTCCCCAAGGGAGAGCCCCTTGCAGAGTCCCCACCTTCTCTGGAAGTCGGGGGGGGGCAGGGAAGAGGGCTTTCTCACCTTCCTGAAATAACCCCACCTCTTAGCCGTGTGATGTCATGACCCTCCACAAAGGGTGGGGTGACATCAGAAAGGGAACCCATCCTGGAAGCCCTGATCACTCACCCCTCGATGACACAGAGAAATTGGGGCTTTCCTCAGAGCCAGCAGGTCAAAGCCCAGAGTCTCCAGGTGAAACCTAGGGATGGGGCAGCCCTTTCTCTGCTGTTAGGACCATGGGGTGTACAGGTGTAAAAATCAAAGCCCTCCCCTGCTCAACTTTCCAGCTGATCAGTCTGGATCCTGACATGCATTACTCTGCAACAAGCCTTCAGCCTCCGCTCAAGCTGCCCTCTTCCTAACAGGACCCCTCGCTCCTTGGGAAGGCCAACAGGCCCTCCGGATTAGGGGTCCGAGTGCTTTGTAGTTTAGCGCTAATGAAAAGGTGCTGCATGCAAGGCGCTAGAGGCTTCTGCCTCAGGTGGCTGCGCATGCGTCAGACTGAAACCAGCCACCTTCTATAGAACATGGTTGGGTGACTTCCAGGCTGTGGGCTAAATCCGGCCGTTGACTGGTTTTTATTTAGCTCCTTTCCCGTTTCTAGATCAACCCTCAGCTGCTAGAAGAGTGAGCTCAGGGAAATGGAGCAGCGATGAGGGCATGGACTCAAGGACAGGGGATGGATCGGTGACATAGATCTAGGATCTAGAGGAGGGTTGAAGAACATTTCCTGCCCCCCCCAGCCACTCGGAAAATCAGTCCAGGCACCAAGGGCTGCATAGAAGAGGGGAGTCCTTAAGGGGGGCACTCAGGGTGGGGGAAGGGAGTGTCCAGATCACAGATCTATTCCCTCTCCTTGTGCGCACGCCCTCATCTCTGCTCCCTTCCCCACGTCTCGCCTTCAGTGCCTGGCGATAGGAATGGGATCCAGGGGCCAGATTTTAAACTAGTCATGGGTCTAATTCTCTCACCCTCCCGATTCCCAAGCTCCTGATCTAGACCTTCTATCCAGAGTGCACCCTTTCAATGCCCCCAGCCCCAACTCCTGCGAGACCCATGCAGCTTGGACTAATTCTCAAAGGGACTCTCCTTCCTTGGGCTCACTCTGTTTGCACATGAGGGGCTGGAGCCAGGGGGCAGATCTAGAAATAGGAAAGGGGCCAAGTGAAAAGCAGCTGGGAGGGAGGAGGGGGGCAGATCTTCTCCCCTCCGTTCCACAGAAAAAACGGGTCCTCCCAATACCACCTATGCCCACCGGCCTCGTGCTGGGAGCCGGACTGTGTTCTCTGGGAGGCAGAGACAGCCCCGTTTCTGCTCTACAGCAAAATTGAGGTGTTGCAGCTCATTTCCAGCTCTCTGAGAATCTAGAGGGATGCTAATCTATTTGGGGGAGGGAGATCATGCCACAAACAGTGGTTTCCCCATTCTTTTGCCCATGACGCCCCCAGTTTGAGGTCTAAAATCTAATCCCAAGACAGCAGCAGCCAAGAATAGCAAGTCAGGATCCGTAGTGCAGAGGATGCAACCTTTCTTGAGGTTCAAACAGCAATTTGGGAGCTCCAGCTTAGAGGGGAACTGCCAGTATCTGACTGGCCGTGTTAAACCTCTCCCCCACCATTCCCAAATGTCACTCTGGACTTACTGGCATCAAGACACCTGCCTCTAGCTCCCCTCCTCTAGGATGAAATAAAGTGCAAGATGGGGGGGAAAAAAAATCAAAAACCAAATTGCCTTTTATTGAGTTCTGCTTTCTTAGTCAGAATAATAATAATAATAATAATAAAAAAAGCCAGAAAGACTCAACACTGGGATTTAGAGCCCCTAAGTGCCTGGGGGAGAGGATGCCCCTAGCATCCTCCTCATGGGTCCAGAAGGAAGGAATGCAAGCAGGGCTGTCTAATGTCCGAGGGGCAGGGAGCAGCCAGGAAGGGAGAGAGCTCATGCAACCTCGCACTCACAAACAGCCCAGGCTCAGGGCTAGTGCCAGAGACCTGAGTCCCAGCCTTACACACACACACACACACACACACACACACACACACACACACACACTCCTCCATCAGGACAGGAAGGTTAGAGCAGCTGGGTGTGAAACAGGAGCGGGGAGAAGGGGCTGTTGGCCGCACAGGACAAGGGGAGAGGTGAAGGATAAAGGAGCCGAGGTAGGCGCTGCCTTGGCAGGGTTGAGTTTGGCTGCCACGACGTTATCTCTGCGCACAATGAGAGGGAATAGGTGTGATGGGCACGCGTGAGCATAGTGCTGTACCGGCGTGGGGGCGTGCGAGACACAAGAAGGGACGAAGGGTTATGGGTGCATGCAAAGTGTGTATCCGGGCTAATGCATGAGTGCACGCAAGCGTGTATATGGGGGGGGCGGGCGCCCATGTGCATATGCCTATTGGGATGCGCCGGTGAATAGGCAAGAACACGACATCAGGATTCCTTACGTGACAAATAAAAATGCTTGGAGAGACGGTGTCAACCTCTTTATTGGCTGGGGCGGGCAGGCTCGAGTCCATGGCCTGGGCTGCTGGGAAGGCGCCGCCCCCCAGGCAGGGACACAGTAACGCTTTGGGTCTGCACGGTAACAGCAACACACCGAAGCTGGGAGGCGCCGCCGGACACACGCTGCCGCCACTGCCGCCTCCGCAGGGTCTCGGCCGCTCAGCCTGGCGGCGGCGGCTGCTGCTACCCCCTCCCCCGCCAGTCAGTGGGCATCATTCTTGATGATGATCTCGACCCCGTGCTGGCGCAACTGTGCCCGGAGGATCAGATTCTTGTTCTTCAGATCCTCGACCTGCAGAGCGGGAGGCAGAGAGGGGCCTGCAGGTGGGCGAGGTCACGTTCAACCCCTCCCCCCGCCCCCCTCACATTCGGCACAAACTCCTCATTTTTGCCCTTCGAGGCCTGGCTCCTCCCTAACTTTCCTGTCCTCATTTCCCTGCTACCTTCCTACCTGGGAACTTTGCTCTCCCTCTGCCATCACCCTCCCCTCCTGCTCCAGTCTCCGGCTCCCTGAACAAGCATTTTCACCCCTTTCCCCATGCTGCGTCCGAGGCCTGGAAGACTCTTGTGTTTGAAAAAGCATTCAGCAGGCGTGGATAGGGGGGGGACTGGTGGGCGGGTCTGGGGTGGGGATGGGGAGGCTGGATGTGGGGAATGGGGAGGTTTTGTGGAGGGCTGGGAGGGTTGTTTGTATTTTAATGTTTCTATCTTTTATGTTTTTAGGTTATATTCATATTTTAGTTTGTAAGCCGTCCTGAGTCTTATTGAGAGAAGGGTGGGATTAAAATTAAAAAAAATAAACTAACAACTCCCTCCCTAAGCACATTTCCCTTCAAGCTCCTCCGACCCTTCTATCTTTTCCTTCAGGCTTTCCCTAGTCCCTCACCTCCACATATTTCACCATCCCTCTCCTCCACTTATAACTAAGCACAACTTCTCCTAAACACCCAACTTCTTCTGTCTACCCTGGACTGTAAGCCCCTCAGGGCAGAACCCCATTTCTAATCATTGTGAAGTGCTGGGGAGATTACTGGTTCTCTAGGCCTCTCTCCAAGAGACGGTACTCTACCCACATGAACTCATCAGGGGCCACCCCACTACACACTCCCCAGGGACCAGCTCAAACCAGGACAATAGACTCCATGCACCCCCTTCCCTGAGGATTCAGCCAGCCGTGCCTCACCTGCTGCCGCAAGACCTCATTGTCCATCTGCAGCTGGTCCAGGCCTTGCAGCTCCTCGGAGAGACGGTGGTTGCTCTGCCTCAGTTCCTGGATGTAATCGCAGGCTTTCGAGAGGATTCCACCCTTGCTCTGCAGGAAGAGGAGAGACTGAGCTGGGAGGAGCTATGGGGCCTCAGTACAGGGCAAAGCAGGAAAATGTAGGCCCACAGCTTCCTCAACCCAGGAGTGCCCAGATGGAGGCTACATTCACAGGAGACACTTAGCACACAAAAACATCACAAGCATTAATGCGTGAAGGGATTCATCTGCTTGTCAGCCTTAATTGCTGCAGGAGGGGACAGAAGTGATTTCCACCCCAGGGGATGGATTCCCCATTGCCTGCCTGGTTGAGGGAAAAAAAACCCATAACACAACAGGATACCTATCAGCGGCCACAGTCGTTTTTGAAGTTGGGGAAGGGAAAACGTGCAAATACAAACTCTCCCAACAAACTGTACAGGTGGGAGGGAAGAGTGTTGTGTGAATGCAGCCTAAGCTTCCAGTACTGATCAGTTTAGCTAGCTCTGCCCCACCTTAACACTGCATCTCTGCTTCCCTCCTCCTGCAAGAACTAGCCAAACTCTGCAGCGGAGGGTTTTCCTCCAGGAGCTTCCGGAGAGCATCAAAGAATGAATGGCTGAGCCCCAACTGTGGAATGCATCACTTGAGAAAGAAGAGCTCTCTGGGAGTCCGGATTGCCCCCTCAGGGAGCAGAACCCTTCCAGAGCATCATGTGCCTGACCCAAGAAATGTCGGGAGTCCTGCAGGATGGGGACACGGGGGTGTTGTCAGAAGGTTTGATGGCAGGACTCTTTGCCCCCTTTTGGAGTGTTGAGGCCACTGTCCCTTCACCCTGCCCATTTTTGGCATAATTACATCTCTTTCAGAGCAGTGATGTCACCATGCTCAAAAAAGGGGGCGTGTCCACACTGAGAAAAGATGACAGAGTCCCTTTGCCCCGCCTCTCTCTTATCTGTCACACAAGAGAAGAGTCTCTTGTAAATTCAGCCTAAGTTTCGACCTGCCTGGAATCCAAGAGCCCAGCTGGCCACACTTGGCCTTGGGCCCGATCCCAAGGCTGGGACTTGTTGACAGCAGGACTGGCCCATAAGGATTCAAGGGGGTGTGGGGGTGGCCCAGCAACGCTCCTAGGAAGAGAGCCTGACTTCCTGTCCACGGGTGCTGAAAAGAACAAACATCCCCCACCCCCCAAGACTGGACCGTGAAAAGTCTTGGGTATCTTTTCTTTTCAACAAGGCATAGTCTTGACTAGGCAGGCAGTGGGGGATTCATCCCCGAGGGAGAAATCCCCTCCTGCAGCAATTAAGTCAGACTGACAGGTGGGATGGATTTAGAAAGATGGGTAGAACTTTCTTTCTGGCGTAACTTTTTAGGAGTTAATGTGCATGACAGCGAGTGTATCCTGCCACCTAACCCATTCTTATGCTAAAAAAATAAAATGGGTGGATTTTTCACATACTAAGTGTCTTGTGTGAACGCAGCAACAGTTTCGCACTTGAGCCAGGGAAAAACCTGGAAGCAGCTGGTTTTGGAGACCAAAAAGTAAGCACCTCTCATGAACCTTTGGTTCTCTAGGTTTCAACCATACCTCTCAAGTGTCCTTGATTTTCTGGGAAGCCCTGAATTTTTCAGGAGTTCCAGAGCCATTAGCTGCGTGTCCTGGATTTCACAGGACATTTTTCTGTGTTTTTAAAAGAACCTAGCCGAGACAAACACAAAAGACATCCCTCTCAAGTGTCTCAGACTTTACAGGTATCATGGATTTAAAGGATTTTCATTCGCTTCATTTTTACAGGACTAGGGAGAAAATCCACACACAGTTTCATCTATCAGAGAATCCACACAGGAGGACTGTTAGAAGCCCTTTAGGAGAGGGAATTGTGTGCATAGTAGAAATCATTGTGGGGCAAGAGCAATCAGGGAAGTGCTGTGGTGGAGATTTAAAACCAAAATACGAAGGACAAGGGTTCAAGTCTGATTTATAAAAAAAAATGTATGTACGACTCCTTTTGAAAAATATTTTTTTAAAAAAAAAACAAGGATTTTTTAAACACAATTTAAAGATTTTAATTTTAAAAAATGCTCTTAAAAAAGAATTTCTGTCTAAAGTTCAAGTTAAGTGACGTGAGATTTTAAATTTACAATAAATTAAGCCAAGTCATCATATGCAAATTATGTCCCACATTTTGACTGCTGCTGTCCCTCATTTCTGAGTCAAGGGGTTTGGTTTCAACAGAGGAACGAGCTCTCTAGGGAGGTTGTGGCAATCTCCTTCTCTTCAGAGTCGACTGTCAGGTAGAGGGTCTCATCCTGCCTCAGGACAGGGGGTTAGGCTAGATGGCCCTTGGGGGGGGTCTCGCCTCCCTCTCCAGTTCTGAGATTCTGTGGCACAGAAGGCTGCTGACAGCTCCCTCACCTGCCCTGATTTGGTGTTCTCCATGGAGCAGTCAGGGATGATCTTGGAGAGCTGCACGATCCAATTGTTAATCTTGTCCCTGCGCCGGCGCTCCACTGGGGAAGAGGAAGGAATTGGAGAGATGCTTCCAGCCACACTCATAACATAACCCCACTCGGGCCAGGCTCGACATTAAAAAACACCTCTCCCTGCATAAAACTAGCATTCAGCTCTGGCCTTGATGCGCGGCTCGCTACGATGGGTGGGGATGGCTCCCGGGGAATGAAGACACTCACCCACCCACCCTGCATGGGGGTCAAGCAGCTTCTTGAGGGACATGACCTTGCTAGAAAGAGGCAGGAGAGCCCCTTTGCCCCACCCCTTTCTGGCATGGCCATGCCCCTTGGAATGCTCAGAAAGGGGTGTGGCCTCTCTCCTCCCCCCCCCCCCCCCCAACCAAAGATCACAGGCTACAATAACTAAGCCACAGCAACTGATGTCACTAGGTCATTAACAGAGGACATCTCCGCCCTCCTAAGTCCCTTGGCCAGTACCTTCATTGTGCTGTGCCCGTCGCTTCTCATCCCGAGTTGTCCGTGGCGCTTCCGATTTCCTGAAAATTAAAAAAAAATAAGTTCCACTCAGTGCTTCCACCAAGAGAGAAGCAGCAGCCAGGGCTGGAGAACGAGGAACCCAGTCCTATTCTGCGAGCAGGCAGCAGTGAAGTAACACTCCTCATCATGCCAACAGAAGCTTCCAGCTGGCTCCTTCACTGTGAATTCAGTGCAAACCAGCCAGCCCTAAACTGTGACACGCACATGGGAGGAGCTCAGCCTGCAAGCGCGACTGATTCGGACACTCACGGAGAGTAAGGGTGAGTCCTGGGCGCGATGGATCTCTGAGTTCCACTCTGCAGAACCTCCTGCGGCGACATCATCACAAAGAACTGCCCTGGAGGATCAGAAACACAAGGCGCGGGATTGCAAGGGGGGACGTTCTCAGAGGGGCCGAAGGAAGCAGGCGAGAGGGCACCAACCACCCCTCACAGGGGTGACTGTGCTGGCTAACGGAAATAGCGGGGCAATCCCTTGGATTTGCAGGGATGTGTCGATGTACACGCCAGGTGTAATTCAACAGGCATGGAGGGTCGCCACTCCCATTGAAGTCCAGTGCCGCTCTCTCATTGCCATCGTTCAGTCTACAGTGGCCAGAGTCAAGGCTTATGAACTAGAATGAGGAAACTCCGAGCTGGTAGTCTGTTTCTGGCCCGTGGCTGGCCACCACCCGATCCTTGGAGGCTTCCTGCCACCCGTTTGCTGCAGCCAGCCACCAGCCACTGGACACCCCCGGAGGATAGGCCTCCCACCCTGCAGGATAATACAGCATGTCGATCCCTGCAGGGGCACAAATTCAGCTCCTGGTGGGAAAAGGTTCCCGATCCCTGAATTAGAGGGGAGTAAAGCAATGGAAGGAGATGTCCAATGTCCCAGCAAGATGGCTAGGTAGGTGCAAACAGCTGCAGCACCCGAGGAGCGAAAGGGACTAGAGCCCTGCAGACCAAACTGAGCCCCTCAGCAAACAAATGGCCCAGCCGGGCTAGGTCCAGTTCAGGGGCCTTCCCAGCGCAAGTCCCTCAAGCCAGAACAATGCTCCTACGGGCAAGAGGGCGTCGGGCATTCTTACTCAGCCAAGGTTTGCTTATTTATGTAACCTCTCCCTTTGGGGAGCTGGGAGTGAACAACAGGGAATGGATCGCCCCGTTGTGACCTGGCTGGATACTTCCCCCAAGTGACCGAGACTGACCACTCTCACAGACAGGTTACTGGGCTGGAAGGACCATCCATCTGACCCAAAATGGCACTTCCTTACATTCCTAGGTCCCATTCCCAAAAAGAACCATGATATCATGGAATTCGGGGGGGGGGGGGCGAGCTTGGATAAAGGGTGGGGGAACATCTTCCCTGATGCAGCTCCCTTCCCTCAGAGAGCACCGCGAGGTCCTGTCACCCGTCAAAAAAGGGGTGCGGTTAGGTCATTTCTGGTGTGGCCGTGTCCCTGCAGAGTGATGCGACATCACGGCATTCTGTGGGGGTGAGGCCACCGCAGTTATGGCAAAGCCGGGCTTGGACCTGACTTTTCAGCTGAAGACCCAGAAGCATCGCTGTCCAGGCGGGATAAAGACCCAGCGCAAGGGCACTGCTCCTTTGCCCGCAGTGGTGACTCAGCAGACCCCGACGGCAGAAGGCTGCAAGCTCCGCTGACTGACTCGACTATTCCGCGTTAGTCGCACAACTCCCCAACCGAGCCCTGCAGACCGATGGGACCCGACAGCTCCTGCCAGGCTCAGTCCCGGAGTGTTCCTGACCCAGGCCCCTAGGACCGGGCTCCCCATGGGCAGGAATGCCATGATGTTACAGTGCCAGAAAGTCCCTTATCTGCCAGAGCCATGATGCCACAGTGCTCTGGTGGGGACAAGGCTCTCTCCACCCTGGGAGGAACCACGACATCATGGCACTCTGTGGTGGGTGGCTCTGCCCATCGATGTTTGAGGCCCAGCACCGGGCTGTCCCAGCCCTCAGGAGAGCTCACCTGTGCCAGTCGATGTCGCCTGCCCCAGCAGGGCATCTGAGTTCTGGGTAGTCACCACAGCCGTGGCTGTCGTCCCGGCTCCGGCGGTTGTGCTGGCGTCGGCCACGGCGGTGGTGGGGAAGTAGGTGTAGTGGGTCTCGGTGGCCGTAGCTTCTGTCTCAACAGCATCTTCGCTGGTGAATGCACCCTGGATGACAGCCTGGTGGAGAGAGAGGGAGATGGGACAGGTGCATCCCTCCGGCTCAGCCCAGGTCTCAGAGCTATCTGCAAGTTCGTATCAGAGAGCAGCTACAGCCCGAGCAGAGTCACCCCCGGGATCTTTGCCGTGCGTCTCAAACCTTGCTCACTGGGTGGGAGGGGGTCTGCACTTAACACTTCCCACAGGAACGAGGGGGGGCAGGGGGTTATGTAGTGATAAGGGGCGCAGGGGCGAGCTAGGGAATAATGGAGAGGCACTGGGGTGAGCTCACCTGTTTAAAGACATCTAGATTCCCCTCCCTCCCCCATGACTGTTCCTTGTTGTTTCAGGCAGTGGGGAGCTCTGGCCAGTCCCGATCTCTACCTGTGGCAGATTTTTATTAGAGGCTCCATTTCCCTGTTGGTGGGTTTTCCTGCGGGGGCCATTTGGGTTTAGTGAATCCTGCAACGGACTGTTACAGAATCTCAGCCACAGCTTCCTAGTAACACCTACCTGTGTCATAGACTGTGCCGCGGGATAGCCGCTGATGGCGCCGGTCCCCTCGGTTTGCCCATCCAGCTGCCCCTCAGCCACCTGGATCACCCTATACATTACCTGAGAGAGAGAGAGAGAGAGAGAAGGTGGTAAGTGCTGTACTGCCTGCTTGGGAGATTCTGGCAGCGGGAGCTGGAACAACAAGCAATCAATGTGGCAGGGATGTTTTCCCTTGCACAAAACAGGAGAAAGGGTTCAGAAATGCTGAGGGTTGATGGGATAGCAGCAATTATCCAGCATACATAAGTCGCCCCCCATGGTGAACTTCTTACTGTCGGGAGCTGGGAGGGAGCAACAGGGAATGGATCTGCCCATTGTGACTGTTGGTTCTTCTCCCATGCGATTGAGACTGGCCACTGTCGGAGGACAGGATGCTGGGCTTGATGGACCATTGGTCTGACTCAGTATGGCACGACTTATGTTCTTAAGGTAATTCCTTCCTCCCCATTTCTTTCCAGGGGTAAATACCTCCCATTTATATCTGCTGTAACCCCTTGCTTGTAAGAACACAGGAGAGGTTAAAGCAAGGTAGGAGGTACCTACCTCTCAAAAGGTGCCCGTGAGAGCAACCCTTGAGAGATGAAGAGCATAGCGCCTCCCCCCCCCATCCCTTCCCGACCCACAATTTAGTCAAAGCAGATACAAGCGTACCCCATTAATGCGATCTTGGGCTCTGGCTTACAGAACGGCAAGCGTGATGGGGGGAGAGACTTATGAGGCAGATAATAGGGAATGGGAACAATAGAAAATAGGGAATTACCCAGCAGGGTAATTTTGGGTTTTCCCAGACATCGACTAGGACTGACTGGTTGATTGCGAGTGACATTCTAAAGGATCCCAGCTTGCCGGAAAACTTACAGAGTTTGGAGAGGGTCGGTTTCACCCCACCCCTTCCAACATCACCACGTCACTTCCCCAAGCACCGTGACATCACAGCGTTCGAGAAAGCGCACGGTCATGGCGGTCTTCTGCCGTAACTACATCCTGCTCCCGAGCGTTTCAGCAGGGCAGGTGTGGCTATGCCGGAAAGGAGCGGAACAGCACTGATCCCTGCCCAGGCACGTCTGGCTGCCTCTGGGTTAGGGAAAGCCGCCCCACATCTGCCTGCAGGTCTCCACTCACAGGAGACACTGGAGGAATCGCTTCCTTGGGAAGAGAGTCGGCACCACAGTGAGAGTTAGCGGGAGTCCTACCTGAGCGCCACCGTTCTCTGTGCGAAAGACATACTTGATGTTGGGGTCGGGGAAAGTGGCTGCTGACTGGATGCTGGCAATGGCAACGCTGGTGGGATCTTCGCCTGTCGCCACTGCACCTTAAGGAAATAAAACAGGGACGCACGAAACAAAGAAGGACATCATCACTCACGCTGGGTTCTTGCAGCAGCCGTGGTAGATTCCCCCTCACCCCCAGCTGCAGGCGTGACCAAGCCCTGTGCTTTTGGGGGGGGGGGGGGGGGGGGGGGGGGGGGGGGGGGGGGGGGGGCAGGGCTGATCAATGATCCATCCCCTGTCTCTCAAATAGGTCTGCCAGAAGAGACAGCCAGCTGTGATCAGGACTTGCTAACTTCTTGTGCACCAAGAACCGAGACAGCTTCCTTGTCGGTCCAAATCTATCGGCTGCTAAACGGCATCTGACACGAGATGGGCTAGAAATGGGCACCTAGAAAAGCATCAGGACCTGGGTCTGGAGCATGCACTCCTGGAGCAGTCCCCAATCCTGCTGTGCCACTGGGCTGCCATGCTTCTGGCTGAGACCAGGGGTGGGACAATAGCGTCTCAGGAAACTCTCAGCCAGGGCCAGTCCTAGGCTCCGCGCTGAAACAATGGTTCTGTGTTTACTTCATGGCACCCAAGTCTTAGCAGCGGAATCCCAGCTGCTCCTCAGAATCTCAGCAGCTAAGGCAGCAGAGCCCTGGCTCCACCAGCCAATCACGAGGCAGGAGAGGCGGGTTCAAAGGGGCACACTGGGGCTCTCAGCCATACAAAGGTTTTGGTATGCGGCTCTTGGGATTTGAGAACTTTGCCCACCCACCCAGTATGGGATTCTGGTTTTTTTCCCTGGCTCCTCCTCCAGCCTGGATTCCTTGCCCCAATCCAGCTGCCTACCCAACATCCCAGATGCCCCATACCCCACATCTCTTACAACAGAGGTGGGACTCTGGGCAAAATGTCGGTTACTTTCAGTTTCGGTTCTCGTATCGGTTCTTTCGCATTGATTTTTGTATACAATTTTTAACATTGCAGTTTTCCCACTGAAGTCAATGTGGACAAACCGCAATGTTACAAATCCAATACAAAAGATCAGATACCACTGATACCAAAAAAGAACTGAAATGTCAGATTAATTCGAAATAGCCATTATTGGATACTTTCGGTCCTTTCCGAAACCGAAAGTCCCATCCCTACTTTACAAGCCTCCACAGACGCATCACCAGTTCTCTAGGAACCGCAACCTGCGGCTCATTCATACAGTTGTAGGATTGGAAGGGACCACAAGGATTCAAACACAACAGTATTGGGTAGCAGTGACATCACGGGTGACAGGTGCCTAGAGCCCTTGCCTCCGGGGTAACAGAGTTTAGTGCCTTACTGCCTGCACCACCGCAACCCAAGAGCGGGGCAGGGAAACACTTCCGAGAGGCCGTAGATCAGGTCCGAGTCTGCTAAGCATGAGGATATCAGGTGAGCCAGGGGCTGCCCATCTTGGATCTCCTCCAACATAGGTTTTCCCCTTCCTGTCGCACCAAGGTTCCTCGAGCATAGTCCCAGCCTGCCCAGCCGTCTTCCCACTTGTTGCCAGTCCCTCCAGCTTCCTCACAAGCCTGCCTATTTGCCCACCTTCGTCCTCCATCCTCACCCTGCCCAACTTCCTAGCTCCTGAGCCATGGTTAACACCCCCTTTGGATTGGTCACCGACCCATCCGGGTTCTGATCCTGCAAGCATGACAAAGGGCATTAACAAATGAGATAGTAGCCCGTCGTGTTCCCAGTTCAGTCTGCGCAGCCCCCACTCAGCTGTCACTCACATGTTTAGCGTGTCCAGGCTAATAAGCAGGAAGTCCCCTAAGTGTATTCCATGCACTTACGGGCAGCCACCAGGTGTGGTGCCAGTGAGTGCGAATGCGGAGAGAGGGTCAGGAAGTGGTCGCTCCTGGGATGCTCTAGGATTTCCACCTGAGACTCTATGGTGCTGACACACCTGTACACACAGAGGCGCTGCACACAACCTAGTTGATGGGACGTGGGTGCACATTAGCCCACATGGTGGACTCCACAGTCTCCAAGACCCCACTGTAGGTGACGGCCACGTGGCCGGTGGGGGCAAATCCCTAACAAATGGGCAGTGCTGTTAACCCCCAAAGATGCAGCTTTCAGCAGAATACCTGGGAAGTGCTACTGCGTTCAGACTGTACTGGAGGAGGGGCGGGGCAGAGGGTCCTCTAAACTTGGGAGCAGAAGCACCCTCTCACCTTCTTGGATTTGCACGGTGCCCTCTTCAGTCTCAGCCGCCTTCTGCTGTCTGCAAAGGGAAGGAGAGGCCCGTCAGGAGCAAAGCATGTGGCATCAGATCCACAACCTGGGAGGCACAGCCTAGCATGGAACTAACACCCAGGGCATGAAATTTCACATCAAACTCCAGGAGCAAAAAAATAAATAAAAACATTCAGCTGCCAGACTTTATCCTGATATTAAACCGTTCCTGCCCCGCTACACCTCGGAACCCGTCGCCAGCCTCTGTTTTCTGGGGACCAATGGCTCCCAGGCGCCTGCAAATTCCGTGCCCTGAGAACACTCACTATTAGGGTTGGAGGTAGGAAGATCAGTCAGCTTGAGACAGAGAAGAAGGGGAAAACCCACTGTCCATCTTTTCTGTTTCTTAGCAAGGTTGCCGCAAGGAAAGTTGTTTTTACATCCTTTGTAAGTCTGGAAGAGCTGCCGATAATGAGAACTACTGAAATGAGTCAAGAGAGTGAAATCTGACGACGGGATCTTTAACCAGATTGTTCAGAGTTTTACAGTACAGCTAAAAGGGGTAGCTGGTTCAATGGTATTCAAACCTGCGGTACCCGGCCACCTTTTCAGGTATGACAAAGTCCCTGAAGGGTATTTGTTTGGCTACTGTTTTGCTTACCTGCAGCTGAGGCAGTGGTGGTCCAGGGGGCCTTCGGGTTGACCTGGGGCCTTGGCTAGCTGTCACATACACAGGCTGTCTGGGCATACACACACCGGGTAAACTCCTTGTGTGCCAACTGGCTAGACTAGGCCCCAGAGGATTATCAGACCGTGGCAATCAGACCCAAACCACATTGCCACTGCTACCGGGCTCCCCTAGACTCCAGGTAAGTAGAGGGAGAGGGCCTGTTTATTACCCAGGGGTATCCACCTGCCGCCCAGCTAGCAAACTCACTATCCGTTCAGCCGCTGAGTAGCACACTGGACGTGTGCACTAAAGATTCTGTTTATTCACGCTGGCACTCACCCCTTCATCTCTCCACTCTGTTAGGCATCAGAAGAGCAGGTCTTGGATTTTGATTCTTACTTCAGATCCTCTTTTTCCAAACCCTGGGAAGGAAGAACACAAATTCACAACGGTAAGGAACTGCTCGAGCTACACTCACGCTTCCGCAGTGATGCTGAGGGTGGAGACTCTTAGGGCTTCTTCCTAGGACACGCCTTTAAAGTGGAGAGTGGCACATTCGCATGAACAAAGCAAGAATGGTTTTACAAGGTCAAATGAATTTGTTCAGTTTGACTAACTCGCTTTGTTATCGTGCACATCAGACTTGCAACACAATTTAATATCGGGTGATGTCACGAAAGAGCACAGGACTCTATGGGGTTGGGGCAGAAAAGGGTTGGCGTTACGGTGTTCCTCCACTTGACATGGCCCCGCCTCCTCAGGCTGCATGAAGGCGTGGCCATCACTGGTCACATCAGGTTCCAAACAGCCCAGCTGCAAGGGGACCGGTTTCAGGTTGGCTCCACCATGGTCACACTTGGATTGGACTTGAGCTGTATTTTTCACCACCGCCAGGGCTCCAATTCCCACATGGGGTTTTCTCCCCATGCAACTTTAGTTAAGGTAGGGAACCCTTTTGTGAATTGGACTTCAATTACCCAATGATTATGTGTCAAAAGATTCAAAACAATTAAAGAGTTCACTGTAATGAGCCAGTTCATTGTTCTGGAGTCAAGTCTCTCCTTGGCTTTCAGCCTTACTGCCCCTCAGCACAAGAATCCAGAGCTCATTTCAATCCTACAGCAAAACCAAGCCCAGGGACCCAGGACACTCCTTTAAAGTGAAGAGTGGCACATTCACATGAACAAAGCAAAACCAATTTTAGAAGGTCAAGTTAATTGCTCCTGTTTCGGTGCTACTCCCCGACACTGGATTCACTACCCAAACATATAGAAACATCCAATGAGAACAGCAGCTCGCCAGAATCCTTGAAAACTTGGCCTCATCCTCTTAACATAGGCCTTTAAGTAGGGAAACCCGTTCCCTCCCAAGTCCCAAGGGCCACTTTGAAAATTAGTCCAAGCTCCATGGGCTAGAGAGGAACTGGGGGAAGAGGGCGCTTAACGGGGGGGGGGGGGTGCGCAGGATTTGGGGGGGGGAGAAGGAGAGGGTCCAAATCATGGATCAATGCCAGGGTGGGGAACCTCAGACTTGGGGACCAAAAATCAGACCAAGGCTAGCTTTTATTTGGTCCCTTTCCAGTGTATTGATCTGGCCCCAAGATCCAGCTCCTACCCCAAGCACTGAAAGACTGAGCTCAGGGTAAGGGGGCAGAGATGAGGGCATGCACACAAAGATAGGGGACAGATCAATGATCTGGACCCACCCACCCCAACTTTGATACAGTCCTCGAAACTTGTAATAATTCTCAAGATGGCCTCTGGAAAGGAAAAGGTTCCCCACGCTCCATCTGTGCTATGGATCCATCCCCTTTCCTTAAGTCCATGCCCTCATCTCTGCTCCCTCCCCCTAAGCTCACTCTTTCACTGCTGGAGGGGAGGGACTGGAACCACGGGCCAGATAAAAAACCAGCTGTGGGGCAGGTTTCGCCCACGAGCTGAGTGTTCTCAACCCCGGCCGTAGGTCGATAGAAATGTTTTCATAAAACCTTTTAACATTCCCTCTCCATCCCTGAAGGCGTCCCAGTAATTCCGCTAGCACTGAGATGCTAAATCAGAGGTGGGAAACCTCAGGCCCAGAATTCAAATGCCACCTCACAACTATTTTTTGTGTCGCCCTTTTCCAGACTTAGACCTAGTTTCTAACCCTGGGAGGGAAATGGGTTCAGAATAAAGCAGCAGAGATGAGGGCCTGCACTCAAGGATTGGGATCAGATCCATGACCCTCCTCGTCCTGACTCCTGAGCACACCCTTTAGACACCGCCACCCCAACTTCTATGCGTCCCTTGGAGCTTGTACTCATTTTCAGAAGGTCCCGGGGAGGGAAAAGGTGAAAGTCTTTAACTTCCTAAATCTTATACAACGATTACAAATTGCTTTGGAAATGAAACTGACCAAAGAAGTCTGCCTACCTACCCCAAGAGAGGAGGAGAATAAAAGGCCGGGGGGTGGGGGGAGAGAAATTGAACTGGAAGAATAAACACTATGGAGGAAAATGGGATTTTAGGAATTCCATCTTTAAAAAAATCTCAGGCAGTGGTTTACATTATGCCGAGGAGGTCACAGTAATCGATCGACAGTTGGCTTGCGGAACCATAGGATGATTTACAAATCAAGGAAGCTGACCCGAAATTGCATGGCAGCCCATGAGAAATTATGGACAGCTGAGAATGGGGGAGAGGGGTTGCCCTAACGGTTTGGAAACCGCTGATCTAAGGAGTTTGAAGGAGGCAATTTGCAGTTATGGACCACAATCCAAAAACCACTTACTCCAGAGTAGGGCTTCAATGGGACTAAGTCGACTAAGACTCCTAGGCATCAGCACTGTAGGACTCCTTGGTTTACTGAGGATCTGCGGCAGCTGATGCAGGAAGGGCAGCGGTTGGAGCGAGGGTGGCGGTGTTTGCATGCTGAAGCCAATAGATTGCGACAGAGCGCCAGTTTACAAACCTATGCGTGGCTATGCGGGCAGCAAAGAAGGAGTTCTTTGCTACCTTTGTAGCATCTGTGAAGTCTTGTCCAGCAGAGCTCTTCCGGGTGGTGAGGCGGCTGGTTGATCCAGCCTCCCTCTGCCTTGAACTGGAATATTCCAATGCCCCCTGTGACATACTTGTTGATTACATCACTGATAAAATTGCTCGTATTCGCCATGACTTCAATGCCACACTTATGATAGGAGAACCAGGTGGGATCAGTTTCAGAGGGTGTCACCCACTGATGCGGGGGGCAGTTCTTGGGGTAGTCAGAGCCACCTCTTGAGAACTGGACCCATACCCAGCCTGGCTGGACAAGGCCAGCCAGGAGACGTTGGGGCCATTGCTGGTGGGGGTGGTCAATGCCTCCCAATGCAGGGTGCCGAGCTGCCCCAAAGAGGCGGCGGTGCGACCTCCGCTCAAAAAACCATCACTTGACACGGACTCCCTTGTCAGTTATCGGCCAGTCTCTAACATTCCCTTTTTAGGAAAGGTTATTGAACGGGTAGTGGCTTGGAAGCTACGGGAGCATCTGGACCACATCTGTTTTTTGGCTCTCTCACAGTCTGGTTTTCCTCCAGGTTATGGCACAGACTGCACTTGTGGCTTTGGTCAATGACCTCCGCCGTGAATTGAATCAGGGTCAGATCCGTTGGCTGCTTTTGATACCGTTGACCATGAGATGTTGGCGACTTGCCTGCAAGCGAGACTGAGCCGGGGTGGACGGGATTGTTTTTGAATGGTTCCACTCCTTCCTGGCCGGAAAACCCAGCAGGTGATGCTCGGGGATTGTTCTTCATCGCCCCAGGACCTCTCGTGTGGAGTCCCGCAAGGTTCTACTCTGTTCCCTCTCCTGTTCAGTGTGTACATGCAGCTGGTGGGCGAAATCGTGAGACAATTTGGTGTTCAGTGTCATCAACACGCTGATGACACCCAACTCTACCTCTCTTTTTCATCTGACCCAGACCCGGTAGTCTCAGTGCTTACTCGATGTCTGATGGTTCTGGGGGACTGGAGGAGGATGAGCCGACTGAATCTGAATCCCGACAAGACAGATGTGATGCTAGTGGGAAAGGTGGGGGGGGGGGGTTGGTGTCCCCCCATCACTGATGGGGTTTGCCCCCCACAGGTTCAGAGTCTGGGAGTGCTCCTCACTTCAATGTCCAGGTGGGGGCTGTGGTAAGGATTTCGTTTCGCCAGTTACATCTGATGTGGTGGCTTCAGCCGTACGTCTCAGATGCTGACCTGGCCACTATCATTATTATTAAAAGCATTTGTATAGCGCCAGCTGTGTACCTGGTGCTTTACAGAACAATAAGGTAAATGCGGTCCCTGCCTATGGCTGGACTATTGTAACGCACTCTACATGGGGCTACCCATGGTGACAGTTCGGAGACTGCAGCTGGTGCAGAACGTGGTGGCCCATTTCCTTATCGGGACGGGCCGCAGGGAGCACATTACACTAGTGCTCCGCTCACGGCACTGGCTGCCTGTAGCCTTCCAGGCCCAATTCAAGGGGTTGGTATTTACCTTTAAAGCCCTATACAGCCTGGGCCCTACCTATCAGCAGAACCGCCTCCCTCCCTGGGCTCTGGATCGACCCTTGCCGTCAGCCAGGAGCAGCTTTCTCGAAGTCCCCCAGGTATCTCGGGGGGAGACTTTGGAGAGGGAGTTCTCTGTGGAGTTCCACACCAAGGCTGTGGAACGCCCTCCCGGCAGAGGCCCAGGTAGCCACAGAGCTCTCCTGCTTTTGACCTGGCTGTTCCGCTAGGCTTTTGGCGAGGGAGACGGGTAGGGTGAGTGGTGGAGGGTTAGGGCAATAGGGTTTTTGTTATATTTTCTGTACACTTTTTTGACATCCCCCTTGCTGATTAGAAATGTTTTCGATGCGTACATTTACATTTATATTATTGTATTTTTATCTTTTTAAGGAGTATAAAGTATTTTAAATAAATAAAATAAGTCAGTGGCTTGTGGATCCCGGCCGTGACATTTAGTCGGACCATTCCGCTATAGGGAAAGGATCAGTGTCAAATGATAAAAAGCTGGCTTGCCCTATTTTTCTTCTTTAATGCTGTTTATCTAGCAATGTTTTTTAGATGCTCAGAACAAGAACTCTCACCAACTGTGGGAAAATACAGACAAGGACACTGCTCTTCTGCTAAAAACATCTGAACAAGACGAAGGACATTTAAAGCAAATCTGGCAACGGGAAATAAATCAGCCGCCCAGTTTAATTAGAGAGAAAAGGCTGGGGTATGCTTGGAAAACAGAGAGTTTACTGAAGAGACTATTCAGGTGGGGCTTCACCCTTATTTCGCTGCCTGCAACGTGGCGGGAGAAAGATAAGGGAAATCCAGCATCTTAGAACCACCGCTTGTGAGGACTGCGGTGATCAGGAAGTTAGCCAAGGTGTATTAAAAGCACAGTCGCAAATAGAGGTTAAGACGAGTGGGGAGACTTTTCTGCCCCATCAGCCACTCTGAAAATAAAGATTATACACACCCCACCCCAGCAGACACTCCTAGCTTGTGAGCAGGAACCCATGTTCGCTGCATTTTCCCCATTGCTGCCAATGGGGAAGATGCAGTAAACCTGGGTCCCTGCCTGAGGATTAAACCAAGTCGATTTGAGGAGAATAGGAGAGCTCTGGTACCCACAAGGTCTACCGGTAAATCATGTGGGAGGCAGCCGGCCAGTCCTCCTATCACTCAGTGGTTCTGGAAAGGAAGTAGACAGAGTCAGGTCCAGATCAACAGCTCCAGCTTGTGGAGTCCATGTAACGACAACTGAAACTCAACTTGCATTTTCATTTTTTGTTTAAAATGTTTCTCTTTCAGAAGAACTGAAAAGTTTTTCAAATATACCCTGTCCGGGTAACATGGAACGGAAGCCTGTCCCAGTCTGCGGCCAGCCTGACAGTAGAGCCAAGCTGCTCCAAGCGGCTGTGATTAGGCTAGATTAAGGGCTGTGGTTTTAAAAGGTAGAAGAACAACAGGTTTTAGTGCTTGCCGTATTATTAGTCTCTAGCTGTGCACACGTGGGTCAGTCCGTAGCCACTGTGTAATGCAGCAAAACGTAGAAGGCAAGGTCGGGGAACTGGTTCCCTCCCAGGAACTGTTTTGACATTAGAACAAGCTGGGGGCGCACAAAAGTTGGGGGCATGGGGTACTCAGGAAGAGGAGGGTCCAGATCATTTTTTATTTATTTAAAATGTATAGCCTGCCCCTCCTGCCCACAGGGCAGCCCGGGGCGGCGAACAACATTCATTAAAACAATATAAAATTTTAAAACAATTTTAAAATACAATATGTGGGAAAAGCCCCCATCCCCATGCCAAAAGCCTGACGGAACAGCAGGAGAGTGGGGGCCAGCCGAGCCTCCTCCGGGAGTGAATTCCACAGCACAGGGACGGCCACCGAAAAAGATCTAACATCAGTGGCCACCCGCCTCGCCCGGGAAACCTCCAAAAAGGCTCCCACGGACGATCTCCGGGGTCGCACAGGCACACGGGGAGTGAGGCGGTTCCCGCAGATAAGCAGGGCCCAGGCCGTGAAGGGTTTTAAAGGTTAAAACCAGCACCTTGAACCTGGCCCAGTGCTTTATAAGCAGCCAGTGCAGAGCCCGGAGCACCAGTGTCATGTGCTCCCTGCGACCTGCCCCCGTCAGGAGACGGGCCGCGGCATTCTGCACCAGCTGCAGCCTCTGGACCAGCTTCTCGGGCAGCCCCA